>CM071803.1:42991008-43596008 GCA_036559045.1 Platycarya longipes | reverse complement strand
TACGCGTGTTGACGATAACTTCGAACTTAATTCTTATTAATAATATAAGAATTAATTGAATAAGTATTAACAATTCGCTTAAATTCAAACTTGTTCCCAGTCTTGCTATTATATATCTCAATACATAGATCTGACGTCGAATTCACGTGAAGCACACTTTGTGGCACTGTCGAACTATCAATACAACAACCACACCCATTATTCATGCATGCCTACTCATTTTCAAAAGGGTTGAATTGATCAACTTGTTTTACACTCAAGTTGATATATAGATCAGTCCATTGTCTCCGTGATGCGCACTTTGTGGCACTGTCGAATCACTAAGTTACAAGTTGCAACAACAACGTAACGGATTATTCGAACCTCTATAATTAATATTATAGAATATTATTTTAGCATATATTTTATAATTGGTATTGATTGATTTGTACAATAATAGGTATAATAGAACATAAGTCATATTATTAAATGTATTCTAATACAATATTATCCTAAAAATTTTAAAAATTTCTAATATAATTTGGGGCTGAGCAGCGGCAGTACTCTCAAGAAAAATCCTTTGTCATTTAATGCTAACAAGAGACCACCGTGAACTGCATGATAGTGATATATATATATATATATATATATATATATATATTAATTTGTGTGTGTGTGTGTATGTATAAATATATATGTACATCTATTTGATCAGAAAAAGCTTTTGATTGTTTCATGTATCGATGATTATAGACCATTAATATCTCAATCACCATTGCATGAGTTGGAGTTGAGCATCCAGCGGCAGCCCTAGAAAAATCCTTGGTCATTTAACGCTACCAGCCGATCCCTTGAGCTTCATGATGATGATCTATATCCAGTACGGTACCTGAGAAAGAATGCTTGATTATTTCATAAATTGATTATTAGAGACAATGCATCTCAATCATCATTGCAGGCTCTATATCACGACGCATCAGTAGTTATTAGTTAACGTCATTCTTCCACGTTTATGTGATGTGTCAGACCAGAAAAATATAATGAAGGCTAGCTGCTAGGGTTACCAAGAAATAAAACAAAAATTCGAAAATTTAACTCCGATTCCAACTCTGCACCATTTCGCTCTAGCTTCTCTTGGTATATCAAAAAGCAAAAATTTGTGATAGATTATTTACAGTAACAATAGACATATTTTTGTCAAAAAATAATCATTTTGTCAGGAAACAACTGATTATGAATAAATATTTTTATTATAATATATTCTGATAAGTCAGAGACGGAGTTAAATTTTTTTTACCAAATAGATCAAAATCGGAGTCGGAATCGGAGTCAGAATCGGAGGTAGCAATATACTGACTTCAACTCTAACTCAGAGTCAATTCGATTGACCCTGATATTGTACATATTATATATATAAATGTATATTTTTGATTTATTCAAGATCATATATATATTATAGTTATAACTTATATACTAGTTAACCAAATTCAATGATATACTGGCATGAGCAAATTATTAATATAAAACAATGTTCTTATTATAATATAAATTGATCACTAATAATAATTTATATATATAAACATCAAGCTATTAAATATTACTGTAATACTTGATATTACTATAATACTTATGTCTTTCGCTGCATTACCGATCACGTACGCATACATGGCATTTGCTTCAATAGGAGGATATCAAGTAGTTGTCTGTATATTAAAAGATCGCTTTACAATTAATTCGATTGGACGTTCATTTTGTTGTCTACCCGTGCATGTATGCATGCATGTTTGGATACTACCGGTACCTAATAGGGCGTCAAAACGTGTTAACAGGTTGTGTCAAGGCATGTACATAATGTTTAAAGGGTCAACATGAACACAACTCATTACGGGTTTCGTACAACAAATTTCAACCCTAACACGATCCATTAAGATAATAGGTTGATATGACAAGACCCGTTAAGACACGTTAAGACCTTTGACACTATACGATATGATATGAAACAACACGACATAACACGATCTGACATGTTTCAACCCGCAAACCCGTTAGTGACCCGTTTAAGTTTAACCTAATTAATTTTATACAAATATTAAAATTTAAATAATAGTTATAAAATATAAAAAATTAGTTATAAATTACAATTTTAAAATTATAACTCAATAAGTAGTACACTATAAAATATGATAAACACACAAATATGATCCACACATTATAAGATATTAAAATTATAACTCAAACATATTAAATAACAATAGATTAACTTGTTAATAATTTTTTAATAAGTACTTAAATGAGATAGTTAAGTGTCTAAGAATATGAAGCTAATTTTAAATTATGATTTTTTAAAGTTTAGATCAAGTGTATAAAAGTAAATTCAAAATTTTTAACGTGTCTTAACGGGTCAAACCCATTATGACCCGTTATCAAATCGTGTCTTAATGGGTTGATACGATTTAACCCGAAACTCGTTAAGGCTAAACACTAACCCACTTTTATAGTGTCGTATTCGTTTCGTGTTAACGTGTCGTATCACATATTGCCACCCCTAATCCCTAGACAGTTTAGTATGTCTAGTCCGTGCATGCACGCAAGTCGGGTACGTGACTATTTATTCATAATCCTCCCACACATACCACGGTGTTCTTAGTACACATTATACCCCTTAAAGAAATGAAGCTGCATGGAGCAGCTTTCTCTCTTCAGACTCACTCGTATATTTATTTCTTTCCTTTTCTAAGTTCTCTTCCACATTCATGATCCTTAATGTTTTTTTTTTATGTCAAGATCAGCTTAGTCGTAAGCCTTGGTTCTCTAAATGAAAAACTAATTAGATTCAAAACCCCTCATCCCGACCCTTTTTTTTAATTATTCAAAAAATGTTTCTCATGCAATTATTTTTTTATTGCATTGTGTGAATGATGTTACCTAGGAAATCAAACAGTTAATATAGAATAAATTCAGCGATCGATACTAATTAACGTGCAAATTAATAGAGACCAAATTACCATGATCACAAGAGAACGTTATCCGTTATCTAAGCTGATTGTAATTAAATAAGTTGGCTACCAAAGATTGGTTTAATCAAACTCGAGTTTTTCTCAATTACTTTATTAATCATGAAATATAAGTTCATAAACAAGCTCGAAGTACTCTCTTGTATAAAGAAAATAGCTGTTACTACTTTCTAAATATAAGATATAATTAAGTTGACGATGGATAAACTCGAACTCAATTCTTATTAGTATAAGAATGAATTGAATAAGTATTAACTATTCGCTTGAATTCAAACTTGTAATTCCCAGTCTTGCTATCTCAATACATAGATCAGTGGGCCGTCATTCACGTGATGCACACTTTGTGGCCGGCCTGTCGAACTATCAATACAACAGCCATGGATCATTCAAGCATGCGGCCTACTCTTTTTCAAAAAGATTGAATTCAACTTGTTTACACTCAAGTCGATATATAAGGGGTAGCTGATTGGAAATAAATAAGTTGGCTACCAAAGATTCGTTTAATCAAACTCGAGTTTTACTCATGAATTAATTTATTAATCATTAAACTTATCGATAAAGTTAAAATATATAATACAAAGAATTAAATATATAGTTCATAAACAAGCTTGAACTCTCTTGTATAAAGAAAATATGGCTGTTCCTAAATATAAAATATACGCGCGTCGACGATAAATTCGAACTCAATTCTTATTAATAATATAGGAATTAATTGAATAAGTATTAACAATTCGCTTAAATTCAAACTTGTTCCGAGTCTTGCTATTATATATCTCACGTATTAGAATACATTTAATAATATGACTTATGTTCTATTATACTTATTATTGTACAAATCAATCAATATCAATTATAAAATATATGCTAACATAATATTAATTATTGAGGTTCGAATAATCCGTTACGTTGTTGTTGCAACTTGTAACTTAGTGATTCGACAGTGCCACAAAGTGTGCGTCACGGAGATAATGGACTGATCTATATATCGACTTGAGTGTAAAACAAGTTGATCAATTCAATCCTTTTGAAAATGAGTAGGCATGCATGAATAATGGGTGTGGCTGTTGTATTGATAGTTGGACAGTGCCACAAAGCGTGCTTCACGTGAATCCGACGTCAGATCTATGTATTGATCCAATATTATCCTAACAATTTAAAAAATTTCTAATATAATTTGGGGCTGAGCAGCGGCAGTACTCTTAAGAAAAATCCTTTGTCATTTAATGCTAACAAGAGACCACCGTGAGCTGCATGATAGTGATATATACATATATATATTAATTTATGTCTGTATGTGTGTGTGTGTGTATATATATATATATATGTACATCTATTTGATCAGAAAGAGCTTTTGATTGTTTCATGTATCGATGATTATAGACCATTAATATCTCAATCACCATTGCATGAGTTGGGGTTGAGCATCCAGCAGCAGCCCGAGAAAAATGCTTGGTCATTTAACGCTACCAACCGATCCCTTGAGCTTCATGATGATGATCTATATCCAGTACGGTACCTGAGAAAGAACGCTTGATTATTTCATATATCGATTATTAGAGACAATGCATTTCAATCATCATTCCAGGCTCTATATCATGACGCATCAGTAGTTATTAGTTAACGTCATTCTTCCACGTTTATATGACCTGTCAGACCAGAAAAATATAATGAAGGCTATCTGCTAGGGTTACCAAGAAATAAAACAAAAAGTCAAAAATTTAACTCCAACTCCAACTCTGCACCATTCCGCTCTAGCTTCTCTCTGACATATCAAAAAGCTAAAATCTTTGATAGATTATTTACAATGAAAACAGCCATATTTTACTAGAAAATAATCATTTTATTAGGAAATAACTGACTATAAATAAATAATTTTCTTATAATAGATTCTGATAAGTCAGAGACGGAGTTAAATTTTTTTTTACCAAAAAGATCAAAATTAGAGTCGAAGTCGGAGTCGGAGTCGGAGGTAGCGATATACCAACTTCAACTCCGACTGTGAGAACCCGTAATTTTACTACCTTTGTAATATATTATTTTAATATTAAATATGTATTATTGTTAATATGGATATTATGTGTTTTGAGTTAATGGATATTAATATTATTTTATTGTGCTTGTATTTAAATATTTGAATATATTTCATTTTCATTTGAAGATATTATTTTTATGATTTAATTGTAAGCTAATTAATTATTTTATTATGTTATTGTGATGCATTTAATTTAATGCTTGAATTTAATATCATTACTTTATTTTATTATGTTGGTGATTAAATTAAATTGTTGCATTTTATTTTTAATAAATTAATATTTTTCGATTTTATATGTATTACTTATACGTTGGGACTTAAGTTTAGTTGACTTTAGTTTGGCCCATATGCGAATATTTATATATTTATGTTGTTACATTGGGCTTCAATTAATTGGTTTAAGGTGGCTTTCGGTTTTAGGCATATACTTATATATATATATATATATATATATATATATATATATATATATACTAGGGGTGATGCAACGTGCAAGGCACGTTGCCCTGTATCACAATTTTAGGTCTAGAAACATTTGATCATAAATGAGCGAAAAAAAAAATTGATAAAGAGTTGTAGCAAACAAGTACATTTTGTTAGTAGTGGTTGTCTAGTGAAAGAACTTTTTACAAGTATCATGAATTGCATTAAAAAATAGAAAAGGCGCAGCCATGAGAACAACCTTAAAATTGTGAACCATATCATCTAAATCATGGATTGCATCCTTTACATCTTTATGGTAGGCTTTGTTCAACCCAAACACTGCATAGAAAAACATACTTTAAGAATAAAATAAAAGAAACGATCAATGATTTTTAGAACACGAAGAGAAGCAAGAAAGATAGGGAAAAAAAGATGAAAAAGAATGTAGGGAGAACAAAGAGATAAGAAAAAATAATTTACAGATGTTATAATGTGTTTCATGAAAGATACTTCATAATACAATACGTATGTGCACAATAGCAAAAACATGGAATTCCAAATCAGTAATTTCATAAGTTATTTGCACTATAAGAAATCATTTTCTCATTTTAAAATGATCAACATGGAGTACATGGAGGAATTTCACCACAAAATATATACATGCAATTTTCAATGCCAGAAGCACTCCAAATTTCAGCCCAAAATCTTTTATAGATTTGAAATTTTCTTATAAGATCTAAAATTGTAACCTCAAAAAGTTTTTAAAACTAAAAAATTAAAATATTTTTATGTAGAAAAAAAGAAAATCATAACTCAGATATTACATAACTCCAAAAACTATCAAAGACAAACCTTCACGTTGACGCCATTTGGTACAATCCAATTCTCCTTTTTGAACCTCAAGTAGCTGGTCCTACTTAACTTGATGAAACCCTTGAACATTGCAACACATAAAAATAGGGTCTAACTCAGTATACCTGGAGAAAGTGGGTGTTCATTAAGCCATCTAATAAAATATTGCAATCTATATGAACAAAAGCATTACATTAACAAAAGTGCAACTTAAAGAAGACATAAAGTATTAAAGATATGACAAATTAACAACACCTAAGAACAAACCTATTGCAATAAGAGTAGAGTTACTGAAAATAAAAAGCAATCCTATAAAATGAACTATATTTAACTTCACTATTCAAACCAAAATTATAACGAGCCTATAACTCGCACAATGTGCGGTCCATCATTTTTTTACTTAAGACTTCATTTTACTCGGTATCATCTCAAATGCATTTTTCGATTCTTTTTATAGGAATATCATGCGAGTTGGAAATTTACTTTTAAACGGTTATTTTTCCAACGGCTGCATATAAGTGGTGCCATATCACTTGATGCCATATCCATTTTAATTTTCACTACACTAACATTTGGGAGTCACGACTTTACATCGATGTTTGAACGTATATATCTATAATGTATATATCTATTTAATCTTTATTACACCAATTGATGTTTGGGAATCAATTTTGATATGAATAATATTTTAGTCCCAACTGCTTTGCTATAAACGCCATGAAAAGGATGCTAAACAAATGGCAGCCAAAAACCATAATTTAAAAGGAAATTTTAAATAAACCTATATGGCCAAAAACCATAGTTTCTCTAAAGTTTCATGCTAACATAAGTAGTGCTTCCATTAAAAGCCTAAGAAAATGGGTAGATTACATGTTATTTAAAAATATATGAGAAAAGTTTATCAAAAAAAAAAAGAAGACGAAAAACTATAAACCAATACAACGATAACACCATCAATCACTAATATAAAATTAAATTAAAAACAACACCACCAATCTCCAACAACTACTTCCAAAATAATAATTTACATGAAATTCATAAACCATTACAACAATAGTGCTGCTAAACAAAAAGCTCAAATAAATGAGAAAACTAAGACACAAAATCGGAAAAACTCACAAACTCACTAAATTCAAGAAACTCCCAAATAAAGAAACTACAAAACTATTTGCTAATAACTTTACCTACAATTCCACTACACTCATAATCATAAACCATATTTCAAATAAAACTCATAAGAAAATATTAGCTAAGATTTTCAGATCACAATCATTCGAAATGATAGCCGGCAAAATTATAAAAGAGGTTTTAAATGTAAGCATACCCCATGCGACCTTGCATTATATATGCATGCATGCCTTCCAAACATTTTAAAACCATTGTTTCACTAAATATGTGGGTGATGACTAAAAGAATGACTTACTGCATTAATGAAAATTAAAGCTGATTCATAATACCATATGCATATCAGTCATCATACCACACTAAGTCGATTATGTAGCAAGAATGCTTGCAATTTTTAGAAGTACTGTACAAATTATGCTATTCTATTAACCAATCAATACAAGAACAAATCCAAGGCTACATTCTATTATAAAATGAAACTGCTATTATATGTGAACCTAATACTTGGTACGGTTTTTCAACCATTGGGAACATACCTCTGTACAAGCCAATTATTCCAACATGAGTCACAATAACTGGACAAAAACATTTGTGTATAGTCAATCAAATACAATGATTCTGACAATAGACTGAAAATTTCAACTTCCCCACAAACAAATGACCACATGGCTACATAGGACTCCACCTTTTACAGAGAGAATCAGCATCCTAATTCCTTACAACCACAAAAATATAATCCTGGGATTTTTATCTCTAAAAAAATTTGACATACCATGGTAACACATGAACTTTTGCCACATATACAATTTCCAAAAATAACAGCTACTTCAATGGGGACATGATGTCCATAAGAACAATATGCAGGAAGTTATAAATATAAAACCTAGGCTTCCTCAACTACTTGCCATCATGGCTAAATATGCTGCAATGTTTCTCCACAATTCTCTGAATCTCTTTCTCATTGGCTGCAATTAGGAGTTTAATAATGTAAAAGGCAGTAAGCCTAATGCTACAGTGGGACCAAGAGGGAAAACAATTTATCATGTTCAAAGATCAACAAGAGAGAGGAAAACAAAAAACAATTTTTTTTACAAAATAAAGACTTCAAATGTAGAAAACACGAAAAACATTCACAGATGAGAAATCTTATGTAGCTAACAACCATAACATTCACAAACAGCCATACCATTCACCAAAAAATATAAACAAATGAATAAGTCAAGAAAAAATGCATAAAGAAATTATCTTTCTCTCTCACGAAAGTAGAAAAACAAAAATGAAAAATACAAGCAAAGACCACACAAACATAAAAGCATAAACGAGCTAAGGAAAAAAAAAACAGCGAGAATGTAGACCAAAAAAACATACCATGAAAGCACCCTCAACCATAGTTTATAAAAATGAAGCACTTGAAGAAAAACAATTCTCGTTTCTAGAAACAAGAAAATTTAATGATATCTAATCAATCATGTTATTTTCTTATTTTGAGTTTGGGCTTATAACTCGTCAATTTGGAGTACCATGTATTTTTGTTTGAGTCGAATAACATTGCTTAATATTTTAATTAAACAAATGCATAAGCACAAAATCATAAAATAAGAATTTAACAAATGAAAAAATGAATATTTATCACCAAGAAATAAATAGCTATAATTTTTATGTTTTTTTTTCCCACAAAATAAAGACTTCTAATTTAGAGAACATGAAGAATGTTCAAAGATGAACAAGAGATAAAAAGAAAAAAAAATACCAACGAAGACCACATATGCAGAAACACACAAACGATCTGAGGAAAAAATAAAATAATGATAAAGAACACCATAAAATATACCAACGAAGCATCCTCAACCAGCCTTTCTCTCTTTAATCCTTTGTCAAACCACTGCAAAGGAGCTTTCTCTCTTGCACTACAAACAATGAAGCACAAATGCATAAGCACAAAAACATAAAATAAGAATTAAACAAATGCAAAGATGAATATTTATTACAAAGAAATAAATAGCTATAATTTTTATGTTCGTTTTTTTTTTCACAAAATAAAAATGAAAAATACCAACGAAGACCACATAAGCAGAAACACACAAACGAGAAAAGAAAACAATAACAATGAAAACCAAAAAAGATACCAACAAAGTACCCTCAACAATTAAACAAATGCAAAAATGAATATTTATTACAAATAAATAAATAGCTATAATTTTTATGTTTGTTTTTTTTCACAAAAAAAAAATGAAAAATACCAACGAAGACAACATATGCAGAAACACACAATCGAGAAAAAAAAAACAATGATAATGAAAACCAGAAAAGATACCAACAAAGTACCATCAACCAACCTCTCTCTCTTCCAACCATTTCTCAACAAGAGATAAAAAAAAATGAAAAATATCAATGAAGACAACATAATCACAAACACACAAACGATCTCTCTCGCACTGCAAACAACAAAGTACAAATGCATAAACACAAATGCAAAGGTGAATATTTATCACCAAGAAATAAATAGCTATAATTTTGATGTTTGTTTTTTTCACAAAATAAAGACTTCTAATTTAGAGAACATTATTTATCACCAAGAAATAAATAACTATAATTTTGATGTTTGTTTTTTAAATAAATAGCTATAATTCTGAATTTTTTTCCCACAAAATAAAGACTTCTAATTTAGAGAAGTTGAAGAATGTTTAAAGATCAACAAGAGATAAAAAAATAAAATAAAAAATACCAACGAAGATCACAAAAGCACAAACACAGATATGATCTAAGGAAAAAATAAAATAATGACAATGAAGACCAGAAAAAATACCAACGAAGCACTCTCAACCATCCTTTCTCTCTTCTAACCCTTTCTCAAACCACTGCAAATGAGCTTTCTCTCTCGCACTACAAACAACGAAGCACTCTTGCACTGCCAACAACGAAGCACTCTCGCACTGCCATCCATCAATAGCACACAACGTCACACTCGACTATTTGACTGACAACATCACTATTTGATTGACAACGTCATAGCAAAAAACAATAAATACAACCAAATGACTAAGTTTGAACGAAATGAACTACGATAATGAACTAAAGAGACTGGCAAAATATATTAATATTTGCTAAAGAACGAGAGCTCTAATATGCAAACTCGGAAACAAATTAGGTAGATGAGATATTATTTAAAATTTAAAACGATGCGTAGAGAGAAATCAAACAAATATATATATATTTATCTAAAACGACACGTAAGAAAAACCAGACAAACATTAAAACGCGCATCTACTAAACTTACCTAAAACGGTGCCTTTCCAGGTTTATGGCATCTTCCACAGTCACCTAAAAATGCCTAAAACGCATTGCATTACTCAATCGTGCATCAGTTCTGGGCCTCTGGCTTTCGTGCCCGAGCTGCGTGGGTTTCAATTTCCTGGCTTTCGTGAGATCGGCACAAAGATCGATTTTGTGTTTCACGGCTGAGCTGCGTGGGTTTCGTGGGTTTGGGTTTTCTGGAAAATCGACGGTGGCTTTCATGGCTGAGTTGCGTGGGTTGCGCGAAGATCGATTTTGTGTTTCACGGCTGAGCTGCGTGGGTTTCGTGGGTTTGGGTTTTCTGGAAGATCGACGGTGGCTTTCATGGTTGAGTTGCATGGGTTTCGTCGGTTTGGATTTTGTGGATTTCAGAGGAGTGATCGGCGGCGTGAAGATCGATTCGGAGAGGGAAAAGTTAGACTTTGCGTTGAAGATCGGCGAGGGAGAGAGAGAGAAGATCGGCGAGGGAGAGAGAGAGGGAGATGATCGAGTGGGAGAAAGATCTACTGGGTATACTTTAGGTTGAAGATCAGCGAGGGAGAGAGAGAGAGAAGATCGACGAGAGGGAGAGAGAGAGAGAGAGAGAGAGGGAGATGGGTTGAAGATCGGCGAGGGAGAGAGAGAGAAGATCGGCGAGGGAGAGAGAGAGAAGATCGGTGAGGGAGAGAGAGAGATGGACTGGGTATTAGATAAGATCGGCGTGGGAGAGAGAGATGGGCTGAATATTTTTGAGATATCAGAAGGACATTTTTGAAATTAAAAAGAGTTTCCATGTAAAATTAAGGGTAATTTTGGAAATATAGAAGTTAAACAATTATTACTGTAGATTACTGTTTATTTAAGATAGATATTTTTTAAGTATAAAGATATATGCTTATGTTCTTGGTTTAGGTTGTTTTGGAGCCTTTTGTTAGCCCAGCACGTAGCCCAAAATCAAACCATTTGAAGCTCAGTCCATGATCTCTTTATGTAGCCCTTTCTCCTGCCTAGATGTCTTTGTCGAGCATCTAATTTAAGTTAATTCCAGGCTTTGTTTTCCTTGTGCGCTAGCCTTTATTTATGCAAGAAAGAAACGGCACCGTTGAGCCCTTGATTAAATCAATATCAAGTCTTCTTCTTCACGCGAAACGGACGCTGCAACTCCATTTCTTTTTCTTCTTCTTCTTCTTCTTCTTCTTCTTCTTCGTTTGCGTGAGTTATGTCTCTGTTCACCCGTGAGTTAAGCTCAAATCTTGCAGCATTTTTCATCTTCATTTCAACCACGCGCTGTCCTTCTTCGTCCATCTTTAACTCAGATCCGTGCTTCACGAAACCAGGAAATGGTTTGAAAATGTGCAACACGAACCTTATTTCTTCTCGTCTTTTCATCATCTGAAAATCGGTAGATTCTCTACCTTTGCAGTTGATTTTTTTGACTTGGTTGTTGTGGGATTCACGTGAGTTTTCCCTTCCTTTTTTCTGCTCCCTACTGTTCGGCCACGTTCCTATATATTAAGCATCGACATCCTTACTTAAGCGCATAAGAAGCTCTCGATTCCATCCATAAATCTGAACATCTAGCATCGCTTTTGTATATTTATTCTTCCTCACCTCAACTATAACATCTCCTCTTCAAAAATCCACCTGAATCCGAAAATTATATAAGTGTTTTATTGGGTATTTCTCGCTGTAAAATCATCGTTTACGACACTCTTAATAAGTTTTTTCTTTAATTTAATTGATTAGATTGTTTTAATGTTGATTTTAATTTATTTTTGTAGTATGATTTTATTTATGATTAAGTGTTTAGTTTGCTTAGTTAATAATTATATTTTATTTATTTACAGTAAGATGATTAATTTATTTGATTGCAATATTTGGAATAATCATATGAGTTGGTTGGATATATATAAATATGGTTTTATTTATGTTATTGGTTTAATTAAATTGTTAGGTTTATTTATTGGTTTTATTGATGTTACTATAATTTATTGGTGTTTTAATTAAGTTGGGTTTTAATTATTTTAGTTGTTCCCGATATTAATATTTATTTATTTATAATGATTTATACGTTGGCGCTTTGGGCGTGACTATAGCGACGAATACGCGGGTGGAAGCGCAAAATCGTTGTTGGGCATTTTCGGTAACTTCGAAAATTATTAGCGAGCATACTGTAAGTACTTTCCAAATAAACTTTAAGATTTAAATATATTTTTGGCATTAACAATTGTTGTGTTTGGTCATTGTTAGAATTTTTTATTGTTGAATATTTTGTGCATAGTCGTATGCATTGTGTATTTATGCGCATATTTATGTGTTGGAAATGAAAACTGATTTTTTATTGTATTTATGGTTTTCAGGTACATGTATATCACGACCCCAAGTCGAGATGGGGTATTATCTCGATGGAGCTCCTCTGGTTACTCGGGAGTGGAATATACTGAGTGACGTCCCCTGGGTTGTCGCCAGGCGATGACAGAATCAGATGGGATGATAACTGCCGACTTCGTGGCTCCTCTGTTGGCGGGAGCTAGGGGATGCCTAGTTATGGTACGTGCTGGGCGCGGTTAGCTAGGCATTGCCCGTTCCGAAGTCACATGTGTGGTCATTACCTTCGGTATGATGATGAAAGTCAGGGTGTACGGATGGTCCCTAGGGGAGATCATGATGCATACGGTTAATAAAATGGATGTTTAAACCATTTTCTGGGAAAAGAGTTGCAATTTTAATGGAATTATGGTCATCATTTTCTGGGAAAATTATGGATGATTTTATTGGAGTTTTAATTTGGGCCAAAATGAGATTTTGATGTGTGTGGTTATTTTATTAATTTTGAGGAAAATGATTTTAAACCTCATGCATATGGTAATTTGTTCATGGTTGTTGTTGCATTAATGTATTTATTATCTTGGGTTTGTTTGAGATTTTACTTACCTGCGGTACCATTTTGGTATCGTAGATTTTGATGCAGAGAGCGAGGAGGTTAAGCCTGAGGAGGTGGCTCCACCGCTGGAATGAATTAGTGTAGTTAGTTTCCTTGGATGACAGTCAGTTAATTCTGATGGTTGTGTAATATTTTTATTTGGACCTTGGATGACTGTATTAAATTTCCTGTGGGAGAATTTTTGTTAAACTGGTTGTAAAATATTTCTAAAAATTTCTGATTCTTAGATAATGATTTTATTATCCGCTGCGACCTATATTTTATATATATCACGTGTGCACACACGTTTGACACTTGTCGTTGGGATGTGTGACCCGTATTGTCATCATCCTGACGCCTCGATTCCCGTGTTATTTTAAGGAGAATTAGGGAACGTCATACCAACTATCCAAATTAGACTCCGACTCGGAATCAATCGAATTGACTCTGATATTGTACATATTATATATATAAATATATATTTTTGATTTATTCATGATCATATATATATTATAGTTATAACTTATATACTAGTTAACTAAATTCAATAATATACTGGTACGAGCAAATTATTAATATAAAACAATATTCTTATTATAATATAAATTGATCAGTAATAATAATTTATATATATAAACATCAAGCTATTAAATATTACTGTAATACTTGATATTACTGTAATACTTATGTATAATAAGAATTAATGTATAAATACAAAAAATGCATAATTAACATGTAATACTAATTTTTGGATGATTTAGGAGGTCTTTCGCTGCAACTACCCCGATATTAATATTTTTCCTTGTTTAGACTCACGTACGCATATATGGCATTTGCTTCATTAGGAGGATATCAAGTAGTTGTCTGTATATTAAAAGATCGCTTTACAATTAATTGGATTGGACGTTCATTTTGTCGTCTAGCCGTGCATGTATGCATGCATGTTTGGGTACTACCGGTCCCTAGACAGCTTGGCATGTCTAGTCCGTGCATGCACGCAAGTCGGGTACGTGACTATTTATTCATAATCCTCCCACACATACCGCGGTGCTCTTATAACACATTATACCCCTTAAAGAAATGAAGCTGCATGGAGCAGCTTTCTCTCTCCAGACTCACTCGTATATTTATTTCTTTCCTTTTCTAAGTTCTCTTCCACATTCATGATCCTTAATGTTTTTTTTTTTTATGTCAAGAGCTTGGTCATAAGCCTTGGTTCTCTAAATGAAAAACTAATTAGATTCCAAAACCCCCCATCCCGGCCCTTTTTTTTAATTATTCAAAAAATGTTTCTCATGCAATTATTTTTTTATTGCACCTCATGTGTGAATGATGATACCTAGGAAATCAAATAGTTAATATATAATAAATTCAGCGATCAATACTAATTAACGTGCAAATTAATACAGACCCAAATTACCATGATCATAAGAAGATGCTATCCGTTATCTAAACTGATTGTAATTAAATAAGTTGGCTACCAAAGATTGGTTTAATCAAACTCGAGTTTTTCTCGATTACTTTATTAATCATGAAATATATAGTTCATAAACAAGCTCGAAGTACTCTCTTGTATAAAGAAAATGGCTGTTACTACTTTCTAAATATAAGATATAATTAAGTTGACGATGGATAAACTCGAACTCAATTCTTATTAGTATAAGAATTAATTGAATAAGTATTAACTATTTGCTTAAATTCAAACTTGTAATTCCCAATCTTGCCATCTCAATACATAGATCAGTGGGCCATCATTCACGTGATGCACACTTTGTGGTCGGCCTGTCGAACTATCAATACAACAGCCATGGATCATTCATGCATGCGGCCTACTCTTTTTCAAAAAGATTGAATTCAACTTGTTTACACGCAAGTCGATATATAAGGGGTAGTATTGGTCCCAAGATAGCTTGGATGAAACTTACAACTCATCGACGCATCAACATGACTATGTGAACAAATACTTCGAAACTCCAAGTCAATCGTTAATTGATAAGTCCAAATATGCTCCTTGTTGATAATGTAGACTTTTTCATATTATAAATAATCATGTGGACGAGAAATTAAGCCTTGGCATGCATGAAATGGACTAATATAACAGTACGTCTCATATTATAAATTTTTGATAGGGGACTACTTGTGTAGTTGTGATGACATTTATATGTACACAGAAAATTAACCAATTTCAAATCATTATATATAACGACATTCGCTACGACAACGAACGACGTTAGTCAGCCTCCCCAGCTTCAGCTCATGTACATGGTGAATGCGTATGAAGTCATGACAACATCATTAGCATTAATTCATAATTCATAAAAGTGGCTATTAATATTTTGCAATTTTCCATCCTGCAACTTATGCAATGCATGCATCACTGCATCCATTATGAGCAATGTTGTCAAACTCGAGTTAATTTACTCAATTAATTTATTAATCATTACAATTATAGATAAAGTTAGAAAATACAATACAAAGAATTTACTATATGTCAAAATTAAATAAATAGTTTATAAACAAGCTTGAAGTACCCTCTTGTATAAAGAAAATGGCTGTTACTAATTCCTACATATAAAATATAATTAAGTTGATGTTAAACTCGAACTCAATTCTTATTAATAATATAAGAATTAATTGCATAAGTACGCTATTAACTATTCGCTTAAATTCAAACTTATTCCCAGTGTTGCTATCTCAATACATAGATCAGTCAGCCACGATTCATGTGTTGCACACTTTGTGGCACTGTCAATCACTAAATTAATACAAGTTGCAACAACAACGACCAATTATTCGAATTACCTTTATAATTAATATTATTGTTGGTACATGTAGAATTTATTTAAGTTACAATATTATGTTAGCATATATTTTATAATTGATATTGATTGGTTTGTACAATAATAAATTTAATAGAAAATAAGTCATATTATTAAATGTAATCTTATACAATATCCTAGGGTCACCAAGAAATACTAATAAACAAAAATTCAATTCTGACTCCAACTCTGCACCATTCCGCTCTAGCATCCCTCTGATATATTAAAGAAATTGAGTATTTGTGATAGATTATTTGCGACAAATATAACTATTTGTGGTGACCATAGACTCATTTTGACAGAGAATAATCATTTTAGTAGGAAATAGCTAGTCACGGATAAACAGTTTTCTTCTAGTAAATTCTGATAAGTTAGAGTCAGAGTTAGAATATTTTCACCAAAAGGATCAGAGTCAGAGTTAAAGTCAGAGTCAGAGATAGCGATATACCAACTTCGAGTCCAATTATCCAACTTTGACTCCAACTCCAATATTGTACATATTATACATATATAAATATTTTTTTTTATATTCATGATCATATATATATATATTATAGTTATAACTTATATACTAGTTAATTAAATTTAATAATATAGCAGATTATTATAAAATTGTATTCTTATTATAATATAAATTGATCACTAATAATAATTTAATATATGTAAACATCAAGCTATTAAATATTACTACTAATATGTAATACTAATGTATAGTAAGAATTAATGCGTAAATACTAATAATGCATACTTAATATGTAATACTAATTTTTGGATGATTTAGGAGGTCTTTCGCTGCAATTACCCCGATATTTTTTCTTTTAATATACAGCCAACTACTTGATGCCCTCCTAATGAAGCAATTGCCATGTATGCGTACGTGATCGGTAATAGGAGGCTGATCGGTAATGTCTATATATGGCATTACGGATCACGTACGCATATATGGCATTTGCTTCATTAGCTTCATTAGGAGGCTGATCGGTAATGTCTATATATGGCATTACCGAGTACGTACGCATATATGGCATTACCGAGTACGTACGCATATATGGCATTTGCTTCATTAGGAGGGCATCAAGTAGTTGTCTGTATATTAAAAGATCGCTTTACAATTAATTTGATTGAACATTCGTTTTGTTGTCTAGACGTGCATGCATGCATGTATGGGTACTACATACTACCGGTCCCTAGACAGCTTGGTATGTCTAGTCCGTGCATGCATGCAGGGGTACGTGACTATTTATTCATAATCCATCCATTATAAACCACATGCAATAATGCATCACGTGGATGAGGCTCTAGATGATCATATTGCATCAAGGTAAATGATGTAGACACGTGTGGCCAATAAATTTATCAGGCCTTGACTTGCATATAAATAATTATAATGTACATGGAAGATCAGTATATACCTCTCATATTGTAATTTATAGATAACAAGTTACAATTCAAACAATTTAATTAGAATATTACGTTTCAGAATTACAGTATAAGAAAATCCACAATCAGTTTCAATGAAGAAAAAAATAGTAAAACTCGAAATACACAAATAAAGTATTGAGAAATCAAACTTATCTCTTCTCTCTAAAAATCCTTCCTCTCTCTCACTCTAGAATCCTCCCACACTCCCTAACTGTTCTCTGGCTCTCTCTCAATCTTTCTATCTTAAAAATAGCTCAGTTTCGTGTGAAAATAAATTCAATATTCGGATGTTTAAGTCTTTAAAGTTGCATTCAAACGAAAAACTTATCCATTCGAACGCAAAATTTAAAATTGTCTCTTAATTTTGCCATGAGAAATTTCACCTTTAGCTGTTCGAAAGAGGAGATTTTTATGTTCGTACGTAATATTCTAAGCATATTCTGAATATATATATTATTCGAACGGGTGAGTTACCATTAGGACGTGTAAATATTCCGAGTATTTGGCGCAAACTTTTCCTCCAAATTTCAAACACATACCATGAGATAAAATATGTTCGAATTATACTAGATTACAATTCGAACAAGTACTTAATATTAATATACTTAGTAATATATTAGTAATATTATATCATTATTATAATAGTAATATACTAAGTAATGTAATATATTAGTAATATTATATATATAATTAGCTATTTTTATATTAGTATTACAATACTAATATATTAAGTAATGTTAATTTAATATTATATTAATTTATATTATTCGATTAGTATTACAATAGAATGATAATGCTGAGTAATATATATTAGAAATTATATATAATATTGAAGAACGAGTCATATGACACTAAGTAATATATATAAGTAGTACTTAGTATACACTAAGTATTATGTGTAAATAAGTATGAAAAAATCTGAGCGCAAGTCTAGCTTGTACAAGCCTCACTCATATGAACAGTATTTGTACTGTTAATATGAACAGTACAAATACTGTTCGTGTGAGTGAGGCTTGTACAAGCCAGAATTGCGCTCAGCACTGCTCAAATAATATAATACTTATATACTAACTAATCTATACTAGAATAGAATAATACAAGTACTTGGTATATACAAAATACTAATTACTATAAGTATTATGTATAACACTATTTTATTAGTAATATGTATAGTATGTCAGTATATTACATAAAAGATATTACCATTTTTTTAAAATGATTTCTAATACTATTAGTGTCATATAGTTCATATTAGTATAATTATAACCACTTGAAATGATATTGTGAGATCCCAGATTTACATGTATTTTTACATATTGTTTTATTCTTATTGTTGATTATTTTAATTTATTATAATATCATTATAACCACCCATTTTGAGGTCGATCCGCCACCTTCTGGTAGTTGTGCCGCCAAACAACCACCTCCATAAAATTCCCCACCTTCTATTTGAGAAAGAGCTTCTGATTATTTCATGTCTCGATGATTATAGACCATCTCAATCGCTCACCATTGCAGTTGGGGTTGAGCAGCCACGCTCAGCGGCACCCCTAAAAAAAATTCTTTGTCATTTAATGCTACCAACCGACCTTGAGCTGCTTGATAATGATCTACATCTACCTGACAACCTGAGAATTAAAGAGTGTTTGATTATTTCATATCGATTATTATAGGCCATCTCAATCTAGCATTGGCTCAGATGTATATCATGACGCATCAGTAGTTAACGTCATTTATCCACGTTTACATGACGTGTCAGACCAGAAAAATATAGTGAAAGCTAGTTGCTAGGGTCACCGAGAAATTCTAGAGGCCGGTTTCTTCTAATTTATCCATATCATTAATGATCAGTGGATTAATAGTTTTTCCTATATTGCTAATGTGGGTTGACGTTTCTAATCATATATTGTGTATATGAACTTTTGTGTTAACAAGATAGCCAAAAAATTCAGAATTTAATTAAAATATTATAAAGTCAACAAATTATTTAAATATAAATTTTTATTATTTTCTAAATTTAATTGTATTATTTTTTATGTTTTGTTTGAAAGTTTGAGTAAGTTGTATTAAAACTTTTGTTTGGATGTAATTGTGTGAAAATAGGGTCTCCAACCCTCATGCCCCATAACGACATCGTATTTGTTTTTTCTTTTCTTATTTAGCTGGACTACCACTCGGGCTGGGCCTACCCACACACTAAAGAAGTGCCCACTAAACATAAAATCTTGGACTTCACAATTACTGTTCAAACACATGTATTGCTGTCATTCAAACTAGCAACATCCCAAAACTGTTTGATTTCAAAGAGAAATTATTATTGTTTTAAAATTTAAATAAATTAGATTGAAATCTGAAAAAATTAAATTGTTTAATATTTTTATGTGGAGATTTAGAAAATTGTTATAATGAGATTGAGATAATTTGAGCTCAATTTCGAATTCAAACTAGACTAATTCAAACGGATATTGGGTAATACGTTTGAAAACTTGCATATGTGATAATTCGAATGAATATTATTATGTTTGAACAAATCCATCAGCATTCAAATGGAAAATATGACTCTAATTTAAAATTTATGTAATTTTTAAAATTGCAAGTACATATTTTGTTTAAATTGTAATATAGTAGGATGATCCTTTTATAATTGTCTTGAGAGTAAAAATCTCATAATTAAGCAATGTGTGCTGTGATTCACAACCTGAAAATTAATGCAATCTCATTCAAGGTGTTCTGTAAATATGAAAAGCCATTCTACCAAAAAGAAGTAAACTTGGTTAAAGTCCTAAAAGATCAAGAATGATAAGGTTATGAGGAATCGGAACTAATGCATAACATTCTATATCAACCTATAATATATATCAACCCTTATTATCAATGGTCAGTTTGGTGGCCTATAGATCAACCCTTGAAAAGAGCTTTTTGAGTTGGATGCATATGGACAATTTTAATATTCATAGTCAAAATTATAATCAAAATATCAAAATGCGTTCAAACTGTACAAATTTGGAAAAAATCATAATTTGCTACCATCTTTATTCTAACCTGCCACCTTATGGTATTTCATTATCACCCATTTATAATCTGATAATTCAATATCATCTGATTTAAATCTTCTTAATTACATTAATAATTCACTTAAATTCAAACTTGTTCAAGTAGTCTTCGCCATCTAGATCTATGCATAGAGTTGACCACCATTACACTTTGTGGCACTGTCAAACCATCAATACAATGGATTATTCATGCATGCCTCTATAACTAATGTGACACGTGGTATATATCTAAAAGTTTTCTAATGCTGTACTAAATTTTAGTATAGGCTTAATAAATTTTTTTGCGTAAAATAAAGTATAGCTTATGCATCATAAAGTGGTTTAAAAATAGTCCAGATCATTTACTACTAGCAACCCACCATTAGCTTATCATATTATGTCCCACTCTTTCTTTTTTTCTCTCTACCTAGGCTATTTTCTCAAAGCCGCTCTCAATATATTTTTGTTCACAACAAAAAAATTATTTATTTACGATTAATTATTTCTAATGAAACAACTATTTTCAGATAAAATAAATGTAATTAATTTTACTGCAAATAGTCATTTTTATTATAAATAATGGATCATAAATACCATTTTTTCTTATAGTACTTTTCAATGGGCGTAGGGGTTTCGAAGTTTCGACTTTAACTACCTCCTTCTCTAGCCAACCACAACAACTCTCTTGTTGTTTCCTTTCCCAATTTGTCTAGTTTTCCTGGGTTTTATCTTAAGTTTTCCTCCACAACACCGAATTATGCCGACCTTAGGCTTTCCAACGACCTCCAACCAACACACGCTGACTTTTCCATCTCTCTAGTCGTCGATCTTCAAGTTCGTGGAAGAAATTTGCTATTTCACTCAATGTGTTCTTCATGCTCGCGCGGCCTATGTTGTCTGATGAGTGTGTAGCCTATGCTGTCTAACGAGCACACAGTCGTTGCTTTCCATGTCTACCACACGCAGCCGCATCTTGAAGCGGCATTTGAGATTACACGCAACCCCTCCAACTTCAAAAGGCCTCAGATATATAATGCATAAATAAAAATAAGAACAATACATTAAAAATAGCGGGTATATATATATAATTTGTGTAGATCAAGAACAAACTCGAAAATCTATCGAAACTTTTAATATTACAAGGCTGGCCCATTAAAGAAATAAAATATATTTACAGTTGTAGAATACACATGTAAGTGTCGCTTAGTTAATCTTTTTGTGAGTGTATATGAAATTTACATAAAAAAATTATTTTTTAAATAGAAAATTCTAGGCTTCTTTGAAAAGGAACGTGCATTTTATAAATATATCAAAAATTACATTTTAAAGAAATAAAGTTGAGAGTGACTTTTTTTCCCAAACTCTCATGTAAATTTTTTAAATTCTCTTCAACATTTATCTAGATTTATATTTTTACCATGCAATTATTATTATTATTTTTTTATAAATATCATACGTTCATGTGTGAACGACACCTTGAGAATCCAAACTACTAATAAATCCAAATTCTTAATGGGCTAATTATTAAAGTACAAATATTTGATAATTGAAAAATTATAGACCATTTTTCCTTTTTGGAACCCTCTCACTCACTCCAAGAAAAATCCTTCACATCTTAAATTTTGCCGAAAGAGGAAGTCTCAACTTGCTCCGCTTTCTCAGCCTCCTTCCTCACTTGTCATTTCTTTCACTCTTTTCTCATTTCATAATTTATTTTTCTTTTTTCAAGATTGATAAACTTGATTTAGGGGTGAAAAAAATTGATAAATTGAATTGGACTGGACTGAACCGGTGGGTTGGATTCGATATCGAGTAGAATTTGGTCCGATAGTGATTTTCAAAACCAAACCAAATCAGTCTAGTTTCAGTTTTTCTTTAGCTAAAACCGGATTGAACCAGACAAAACATGTTCATATATATATATATATATATATATATATACGTTTAAATTTTTTATATTGTAATTGTTATATATAATATATAGCTATATATAAAATAGTTTTGTATTATTTAATAAATTACTAATTAATATAATAAAAATTTTAAAATCTTATATGACTATAATCTACTGTATTAATAGCTATACTAATATTATACCACTACATATTATAATATACTTATAATATATATTATAATATACTACAATATATTATTGCTATATTATTTTATACTATAACATACTATATTATATATATATATATCATATAATATATATAATATAGTATATTAAAACCGAAAAATTGGAACGAACCGAACTAAAACCGGAAAAACCAAAAGTATCGATTTAAATGGATAATTAGGACGTAATCAATTTTTAAAAATGCAAAACTGGTATATGTTGGCTCTATCCTAAATTTTGTTCAAAATCAGACAAAATCAAACTGATTACACCCCTTGTTATATCTACAATTTTTCAAAAAGCCTCGAGGGACACGCAACACAAGAAAACTCTCGAGCTACAAATCTTTTGGATGATAATGGTGGTTTTGCAAAAATTACCACATATGGTCCTCTCACGCCATTCCTTCAGCAGCTCTTCTCTCCACATATGCCAAATCTCTGGAATCGCTATCTCCAAATCATTCAAATCTAACTTTTGTGGTTAAAAAGTGACAAGCTTTGTTGCCTTCACACACTATCAACGTCTATCGAAATTGATTCAAACTATAATCCATAATTTTTCCTTCATGTTTTCCTTAATGCAGTACAGAAAAATAAACAAAAGAGTTTGGCTTTTAAATGGTTTCTCCACAAAGGTTGAGTCTTCCATTTCTATAAAGGGTGGGGTTAAGTCTCTATTTAGATAGAGTGTTGTCTCTTAGATATTTATCTGTGTAAACTATTAGTAGTGGTGAAGTTCAAACCAGCCCATTAATATAGTTGTGATCCTGTGGGGGTCTAAATAGTTGGTATCAGGATATCCTCGCATGAATCTATCTAGTCATATATATATATAAATTTCTCTTGATAAATGAATGAATGATGATATTTTCTTTAAAAATCAATGATAAGTGAAAATCATCAATGTACAAGAGGTTATTTTATGATTGCAAATAAATAAAGTTTCTCACCGCTTGAGATCCGTTTAATATATCAAGCTCAAGTTTAAAACCAATTCATTTTATATTTAATCATTAAAATATAAATAAAGTTAGAATATATAATACCAAGAACTTATTATGTCAAGATTAAATAATTCGTAAACAAACTCAAACTCACTTGTGCGAAAAAAAAAAAATTAATGTTGCTAAATATAAATGATAACTTCACCACAAACTAGTCAAAACTTAATTATTATTCAGATAAGACTTCAATGAATAAATATTAACTATTCATTCGAATTGAACTTGTTTATACTCAAGTTGATATGTAGACCTGGGTCTATATACGTACTGATGCAAAACAACAACGGATTCTTAATTACGACCCTGATTTATAATTAAGCTTAAGTCGTATGGGATTTATTTAAGTTCAAATATTATATTTAAATATATATATATATTATGATTGATATTGATTGATTTATATAACAATAAATATAGTAGAAAATAATTCATATTATTAATTAATGTATTCTTTGCTGTATTATAATGATAGATATATATATATATATATAGATATATATCTGAGAAAGAGCTTTTGAATTTTGATTATTTCATGTTCTCGAGGATTGTAGACCATCTCAACAACCCGACCTTGAGCTACATGCGTGATAATGATCCATATCTACCTGAGAAAGAGCGTTTGATTATTTCATATGTCGATGATTATAGACCATCTCAACCATCAATATTGCAGGCTGTATATCATGACGCATCATTAGTTAACGTCATTCATCCACCTTTACATGACCTGTCAGACTAGAAAAAATATAATGAAGGCTACCTGCTAGGGTCACCGAGAAATTGATCTAGAGGATTTCTCCTTTTTCTTTTGTAGGCTCTAGAGGATTTCCTCTAACTGTGGAAATTACATTTTTATTTTTTAACCTCTTTTAAGCATTTTGAAATTAAAAAAAAAAAAAATTCATCAAAAGAGATGTGCTTCTAATTTAACTATTAAATATATATATATATATTTATATATATATATATATAAATTCGTAGCTTCTCATCAGAAGCATTTTTCCAATATAATACTACATGCATGGATACCTTTGGATTGTGATCGGATCCATTGCATATTTTTTCCCAAATGAATGCATTTATTTTTCCTGATTTCTAACTCCCAGCGGTATTTATTCAAAATTCGATCATTAACCACAATGAATGCATCACGTGGATGAGGCTTTAGATGATCATGATCATGATTCATCAAGATAAATGATGTATTTATTAGGCCTTGACTTGCACATGATATGTACATCGAAGATCAGTACCTCTCGTATTGTAAATCAACGATTATTTCTAGACAATAAGTTACAATATTTCAAACAATTTAATTAGAATATAATTGTTACGTTTTAGCTACATGATAAATATATATATATGACTACACATGAAGATGAATTATATAATATGAGTCCCCAATATTATATATATGGGAGAGATCGTAGTCATACTAAAACATATTATACTAAAATATATTAATGCATTTTAAAATTATAAAAAAATAATTACTTGTATTCAAATCGATAGTACTCATCATCATGTGTGTTGCGTTTCAAAATTGGAAGATATCCTTTAAATCAATTAACTACTTACAGATCGGTGTTTAATCACACTAGTTCTTGTTAATTAATGAGCAATTAAAGTCATTAGAAAAAAAAAAAAAACTCAATTTTCTGTTAAATATTGATCATATGATATATATGCCCACATCAATGATCATGTCATGTTTAGTGGATGAATAAGTCGACTAATAATTTCTCCCTATATTTCTAATGTGGATCGATGTTTCCAATCAGATATAGTGTATATGAACTTTTGTGTCAACAATATAGCAAAACAATTCAAAGTTTAATTAAAATATTATAAAATTAACAAATTATTCAAATATAAAATTTTAATTTTTTTTTAAACTTTGAAAATTTATATTATTTTTTGTGTTTTATAAGTTTGGATAACTTCTGTTAAATTTTTTGTTTGAATAATAATTATGTACAGATAGGATTTCTATCCCTCCTGACCCTAACTGACATCATATAGCTAGGTATTAGGTTGGGCCTTTTATCTTCCGCAGCTGGGCTACCACTACTCGGACCGCTTTCTTCCTCCAGACTCACGCACCTGTATGTTTCTTTCTTTTTTTTTTTTCCAAATTCTCTTCCAAATTCATGATTTAAATTTAGGTATGGTTTATTTGTATAGATAAAATAAGATAATAAGATATAAAAATAAAAAAATATATTATTATAAAATATTTTTTTAATATTAACTTTATTTTAAAATTTAAAAAAGTTAAATTGTTTAGATTGTTTTATATAAAAATTTTAAAAAATATAATAATGAATTTGAAAATAAAATGAGTGAAATGATTTTAAAAAATAAATAAGACCCAAAAGAAGAAGGGAAAAGATACTTTTGCTACGTATATGGGCAACTAGAAACTCGAAAAAGCAAATATACGAAGGTTAATTTTGTCAACTAAATATTTACTTAAAATAGGGATTACGTTTTGTGCAGTGCATTAGATGAAAAGCATGATTTTGATGCTTTAATTGAAACGTAATTTTCAGTTTTTCTAAATTAAAAAGTGGTCTATTGCAAGTTATCAAACATGTGCTTTTCATTAATTAAGTATTTTAGATTCTACAAGAACACTTTTTAGATTTTTTACTGCAATTATAAACAGAATAATGTTTCTCTTATGTCAAGATTAGACTAGTCTAATGGCATATAACTCGGTACTCTAAATGAAAAATCTGAATTTGAAATCCCAACCCAGCTCCGACCCTTTATATATATTTTTATATATATAAAATGGTTATCAAACAGTTTTTCTTGTTTTAACGGGATTGTTAAATTGTTATACTTCACAATCGATTTTCTGTTTTAACTCCATTTAATACGACTAGTTTGAATCGTTACTTAAAAGAAGAATTAAATATCATTAAATACCTTGGTCTAGTCTGAATTGGTTTAAAGAAATACAACTATTCACATCAGGGCTATGGAATGCAATTATTCACGTCCTCTGTTAGAAGTCCATCTGTATTCTTGAGAATGCAATTAAAGTAAGACAATATGTATTCCCAATACTATTATCTTTATTATTCATGTCCATCTGTATTTATTTTTTATATTTTTGATAAACGTCCATATGTATTCTTGACAATGCAATTAATCTTCATAATGCAATTAAAGTAAGTCTGTTTGTATTCTTGAGACTACAATTGTTTTTATTACTCTCCTATGCACACCCGTAGAACAATAGCTTTATTGTCGGTTAATAGGTATATAAAAAAATTCAAGCCACATTTATAATGTTTTTCCTTTATTTATTTATTTTTTATTATTCATCTCACTCTTTGGGCACATAGGAAATTTTTAAAATGTCGGTTTGTGTTCACATTGGTGTGGGATGATATTATGGTGTATAGAATTTTTCTTGAATAAAATACTATAAAGAAGTTTTAGGAGTGGTTTAATTTCTTTTTTCTTTTTTCAAAAATCTTTGTAAAAAAAATATTTGAACAATTTTTTATACTTAAATTTTTTTAACTAATGCTTTTGTGTTATAATTTATGAAAGCATGTAATTATTATTCTCTACTTAATTATGATTACCCGTTAAATATTTGTATTACATTATTAATCAAAAATTAATTTTATTATCAAAATTAAAAAAAAAATATTATCAATTCTTAAAAATAACCACATAATTAAATTAAGCAAACACGCTTTGCACGTTACTTTCACCTAGTATATATATATTATATATGTTGAGATGTGGCTTGAATTAGGTTCAATTTAAGCACATATGGGTACTTTCGCTTGACCCTCGCTCGAGCGGCAGGTCGAGCGAGCCTCAACCCTCGCTCGACAGTCGCTCGAGCGAGGAATCAGACAGAGAGTTCGCTCAACTTTCGCTCGACGTGTAGCTCGAGCGAGATGCCAACCTGAGATTTCGTTTGACCCTCGCTCGACTTCCAGATCGAGCGAGTTTGACCTAGAAGTGTTCGCTCGAGCGAAACTTAAGTTCGCTCGAGCGAGATCGGATGTTATAAATATCACGATCTTCATTTCTGCAAAGCAGAGCGATGGAGAGGAGAAGGAGAAACGGAAGCAGCAGCAGCTAGGCACCCCTTCCCTGTTTCTCCTTAGATGAGCAGCTCCAGACCACCAAGAGTTCATTTCTCTGGTTAGATTTATGTTTATTGAGCTTTTGTAAATGTTGAGAGTGTGGGAGAGAGATTTATGCAACTTCTAAGAGAAATTGAGTGATTTCTAGTGTGAAAAACTTGTGTTTCAATCTCTGTACTCCATCTTTGTTCTATAATGATTCATTGAGACCAACCCAACAATGGATGTAGGCTTGTGTTAAGCCGAACCACTTCAAATCTTGGTGTCTATTGATGTTCTGCGTATTTGTGTTTTATATCTCTTTGTTGCATCCCCTGCGTTACTTCGTATTTATTGTTTGTGAATCGGCCCAATTCCCAACAATTGGTATTAGAGCTTCTGAGTTTTGTGAAGGGATGGCCTCAGTAAAGTTTGAAGTAGAGATATTTGATGGACAGAACAGCTTTGGTTTATGGCACATCAAGATGAAGGCGTTGTTACGACAACAGGGGTTGTTCAAAGTTCTAGAAGATAGACATGCTGAGTTTCCTGCACCGTCAAATAATGAGGAAGAGAGGGCTCACAGTGTTATTCTATTATCACTATCATATGAAGTTTTGAGGGAAGTTGCTGAGGAGGAGACCGCTGTTGGTCTTTGGAACAAGTTAGAGAGTTGTACATGAAAAAATCTCTCATTAACCGGTTGTATTTGAAACAACGATTATACACTCTCAAGATGAAGGAAGGTACCTCTATTTCAGAACATCTAGATGAATTTAATAAGATTATTATGGATATGAGGAACTTAGACATTAAGATTGATGAAGAAGATTATGCTTTAATTATTTTGTGTTCATTGCCTATTTCGTTTGATAATTTTGTAAACTTAATGTTGTATGGAAGAGATACAATTTCTTTGATAGATGTTAAGTCTGCTTTGAGTTCTAAGAAATTGAGAACAAAATTTGGGAGATTAGGCATGGGCGATCAAGCCGATGGTTTGTTTGTGAAACATTCCTCTGGTGTCAGATCCGGGGAGGGATGTTCAGGAAAGAGTAGGGGTGGTTCCAACAGCTCTAAATCTAATAAGAAGAATGTTCGGTGTTACTACTGCCACAAGTTGACAGCGAAAAAGATGACAATTAGTCTCTACTTCCTTGAGGGTAGTATGGTAACAAGATGGAGTTTGCTCACAGCTCCAGATTCAGATATTCACTCGCATGTGACACATGTGAGTAATCCAGACAGGTGTGGTCATTTATGAGTTGGCATTTCTTTTACTTTGTATGATTAGAAGATAGTTAAATTTGATTTTTTGTTTGCATTGTGTTCTTGCGAAGCAGTGTAGAATCAAGTTTTCTTGTAGGATTTCTGATCAGGATACATCTTATGTAAAGTCGTATTTTTGTTATACTCATATTTGTTTTGTGATCATTGAAGAGTTTTGTTTTATGTATCTGTTTCTTTTGAGAAGACAAGTGATCTACAGACAAGAAGGTAGAGCGTTACTCAAACAATACAGTTTGTTTTCACTCCACGGAGTATCTGAATGGGATGAGGTGGGCTTGTCAGAGTCCACAGTTTGCTTTTAGGTTTGCCAGGCTTGTTTACAGATTGTGGCTGAAGCGGTCAACTATAGCTTGCTATTAGGTGAATTTTCTCTTCTTTTGTTTCTACAGGAAGGAGAGAGAGTTATAGCAAGAAGGTGGAGTTGCAGAGAGCTCCGTAATAGAGTACATGTGGTACTCTAAATCATGCTTTTGTGTTCGAGTATAATTTTGTCCATGGCATTGGTGCACACTGAGAGCAAGTCTACAGCTGGTAGATAAAGGAGACACTTGGTCACCTTTTGTGTATGCTCATGCAGGTTTTGTTGGGTTCTTACTTTGGCAAAGAATATTTGGTTGTCTTCATTTGTATTCAGATGCCATTGTTCAAATAAGCAGTCTGTATCGTGGTGCATTGCCGTTTGTGTGAAGATGTTGATTTTTCATGAGGACCAAGCTGATTTGGTCAAGTCGTCTATGTTGTTGAAGGCTTTTGTGTGGAAATTGAGTTCTTCAAAGATAGACTTCGTACTTTGGTTGGGTATTCCTTTTTGGAGGGATTTGTTGGTCTTTTGTCTAGAATGGATTTTGTAGGGCTTGTGATAATTCAAGCTAATGTGGAGATTTGTTGAAATGTGGCTTGAATTTGGTTCAATTTAAGCACATCTAGGTACTTGCCGCTCAAGCGAGCCTCAACTCATAAATTCGCTCAACCCTCGCTCGACAGTCGCTTGAGCGAGGCATCAGACAGAGAGTTCGTTCAACTCTCGCTCGACGTGCAGCTCGAGCGAGATACCAACCCAAAACTTCGCTTGACTCTCGCTCGACTTCCAGATCGAGCGAGTTTGACCTAGAAGTGTTCGTTTGAGCTAAACTTAAGTTCGTTCGAGCGAGATTGGATGTTATAAATATCGCGATCTTCATTTCTGCGAAGTAGAGCGACGGAGAGGAGAAGGAGAAACGGAAGCAGCAGTAGCAGTGAGGCACCCCCTCCCCGTTTCTCCTCAGACGAGCAGCTCCAGACCACCAGGGGTTCATTTCTCTGGTTAGATTTATGTTTATTGAGCTTTTGTAAAGGTTGAGAGTGTGGGAGAGAGATTTCTGCAACTTGTAAAAGAGATTGAGTGATTTTTAGTGTGAAAAACTTGTGTTTCAATCTCTGTACTTCATTTTTATTCTATAATAATTCATTGAGACCAATCCAACAGTGGATGTAGGCTTGTGTTAGGCTAAACCACTTTAAATCTTGGTGTTCATTGATGTTCTGCATATTTGTGTTTTATATCTCTTTATTGCATTTGCTACGTTATTTCGTATTTATTGTCTGTGAATCGGCCCAATTCCCAACAATAATATATATATATATATATATATGTATAAAGTTTCTCTTGTGCAGTTGGTTTTTATTGCACCTCATGTTTGAATAATACCTAGTAAATCATACGTACAGCTAATAAATCCAAATCCTTAAGCCCCGTTTAGGTATAAAAATGGTTATATTTCATTTTATGTCATATTTTTTAAATTTTTATGTAAAATATAATAAATAATTTAACTATTTTAAATCTCATAATAATAATAATATTAAAAAATAATATTATAATATTTTTTTAATCAATTTTCAACTATCATCTAAAAAAATCCCATCTTATATCATCTCACTATCTAAACGGCCCTTAGCATTCAAATTACAGCCCAAATCATAATCAACAAGAGGTTAACCGTTATCTCAAGATTGTAAATAAATAATTAATTGGCTACCCCAGATCATCAGTTTGAGTACTACTGGCTTTAGCCCGGTATTGGCTCTTGTATATATCCTCTTGTCATGTAATGATGAATCCTTTTTCATCTCAAAGATCAAATTCGAGTTTTTCTCAATTAGTGTACTGATCATTAAAATTATAGATAAAGTACTTAGAATGTATAATATAATGAATTTAATTATTATGTTATTAAATATATATGTAGTTCATAAACAAGCTTGAACTCTCTTGTATAAAAAAATGGTTGCTCCTAAATATAAAATACAAGTTGACGATACTCGAACTCAATTCTTATTTATATAAGAATTTATTAAATAGGTCTTAACAATAATTGACATTAGATAGAATAACGATTTTTTTTTTTTAAAGAAGTGCATTCTTTTTTTTTTTTTTAAAGCGTGATTCAATACTATTAAAATAATATTTTTGTTATGTAAATTTTATATTTATTTACTTTTTTTTAAAAAAATTATATATTATTTTCACACTTTGTATCTACAAATATCATTTTTCCTAATTAAGGACTACGCCTACCCACCTTCAACTGCAGGATTATGATCCTCTAGATCTTCATGTATCATGACAAAGAGCTCTTGATTATATGGGTAAGTCCTGCACGCTACCGACATCAATAAAAGCCGGTATTTGGACCGATCACTATAATCTTTCTTATTTTATTTATTTTTTAATATTCTTAAAAATAAAAAATCTATTAATAATTATTTCTTTAATTATTAAAATAATGAAATAAAATTCAATTTAATTAATCGGTAAGACCACTGTTACATTTGGCATTTTTTTAAAGTTAGTGATATCTCACCATGTATGATAAGAGTTTTGCAACAACTTATTTTACATACTACACATCATATTTTTTTTTTTAATATTCATAATTAATAAATGAGTTCTATTCAATTCTTATCACATACTTACTACAAAAACAACAAAAAAACACATGTAATGTATGGCTTAGAAATTATGAGTAAACTTTTCATATGAAATTCGATTACAAACACCTCTATCAATCACCATTAATGCCGCCTAGCCCTAAATGATATATTCATCTGTCATAACTAAAACGATATATATTAATAAAATTTAATAATGATAACGACTTTCAATATACATATATTTTAACAAAGGATTATATTTCATTTCATTGAATAAAGTTTATAGTTAAGATCAATAAGTTAAAAAAAAATTCGTATTACAAATCTAACTAAATACTAATTTATAATATTTTTGCATATACTAGTGATGAATTTTATCTTTACTTTTAATCTCTCAAAAGTAAAACCAACGTTGATATGTGGTTTAACTGTGAGAGTATTCTTCCAATCAGTAGGCCCCGATGGGCACTGCTGAAATTATGAGAAAATTTTTCATATGAAATTCGATTATAAACACTTCCAATCTCTCACCATTAATGCAGGCTAGACCTAAATAACATATTCATCTGTCATAACTAAGATGGTATATTTTTTAAGAAAGGATCGCAATTCAATTCATTAAATAAAGTTTATAGTTAAGACCAATAAGTTCAGAAAAAAATTGTATTACAAGTTTAATTAAATACTAATTTATAGTATTTTCATATATATTAGTGATGAATTTTGTCTTCACTTTTAATATTTTAAATATAAAATCAACGTTGATGTGTGGTTTGACTGACGTATTCCCTTTTTGTTTAGGATTTCTGACCATCATGACCCAAAATGACATCGTATAGCTAGTTTTAGGTTGGGCCTTTTGTTTTTCTTCCGCAGCTGGGCTACCATTCAGGCTGGACCTTCTGCACACACTAAAAAAATGCCCACTTAACATAAAAGTTTGGGCTTCACAATTACTGTTGAAACACATGCACAGCCACCTTTTGAACTAGCAACCTCCCAAAACCCATTTAACTCAAAATGAAAACGGCGCTCCAATTCGAATGGATAATTAATAGGTTTGGACACTCTGCATGAGTGATTATTTGATCGCATATTATTATTATGTTCCAACAAATCCATCATCATTCGAATGAAAAATATGATTATAATTTAAAAATTACATTGTTTTTAAATTTACTAATACATATTTTGTACAAGTTGTAATATAGTAAGATGGCACTTTTATAGATGTCTTGACAATACAAATCTCATACTTCTCTTTTATTATTATTGTATTAACATGGCAGGACATGCATATTATAAATTATAAATTCTTGATATAAGACTACTCATGTAGGTAGTTTTGTGAACATCTATATAATATATAAACAGAAAATTAATTAAATTTCAAATAATTATATAGAAAAAACATGACCATGACGATGTTAGTCTCTCTCTTTCACTAAAATTGTTCATTGGGGTTTTGACTCGAGAATCCAAATTTTTTCAAATCGGAACTCAGATTTCAAATCCGGACCACTCCAGGCTGAAAACTGTATGAATCCAGCTTTTCAAAAATTACTCAAGTTCTGAGTTCCAGATTGATCCTGGTTTTTTTACCACATAAAAGCCTAAATGTTATGAACATATTTTTTCTCATGAAATAAATGTTGATGCAGCATTCAAAGCCTATTTGGTTAATTTTATAAAATATAACAAATAACTAAAGTTAGAAACAACTAATTACCTTTCTAAATAAATGTATCTATAAAAATATCATGTAAAATTCATGCAATACATAATGATATTCACTATATGTTACGGTTGGGGATGGACCGTTTAAAAAACAGTAAATATAAAATAACGCAGCGGATGTAACAAAGAGATATAAAACAAATACACACATAACACCAATGGACACCAAGATTTGAAATGGTTCGGCTTAACACAAGCCTACATCTACTATTGGGTTGGTCTCAATGAATCACTACAGAATAGAGATAGAGTACAGAGATTGAATCACAAGATTCTTACACTAGAAATCACTCAATTTCACTTACAAGTTGCAGAAATCTCTCTCCCACACTCTCAACCTTTACAAAGCTCTCAAAATCAAAGATCTAACAAGAGAAATGGAGCTCTCAGCGGTCTGGAGCTGCTCAGCTCGTCGGAGGCGAAACTAGGGGTCGTCTGCTCCTCTGCTGCTTCTTTTGTCGCTCTTCGAAATGAACCTCGCGATATTTATAATATCCGATCTCGCTCGAGCAAACTTAAGTTTCGCTCGAGCGAACACTTCTAGGTCATACTCGCTCGATCTGAAGTCGAGCGAGGGTCGAGTAAAATCTCGAGTTGGCAACTCGCTCGAGCTGCACGTCGAGCGAGAGTTAAGTAAACTCTTTGTCTGATGTCTCGCTCGAGCGGGTGTCGAGCGAGAGTTGAGTGAACTTAAGGGTTGAGGCTTGCTCGAGCGAGGGTCGAGCGAGAGTACCCTGAAGGTCTGCTTGATTGACCTCAATTCAAGCCACATCTCAACAGTTACATTATATAGTATTTATACATTATATTACAAAACACAAGTACAATATGTGAAAGTTACATATCTCAGGAAAGTTGCATGTATATGGTCTTTTTGCAAGCAATAGCAATTTCCCATAGTACACGATAATGTCAACGAATTGTACTAAAAATATTTTAGGAAGCGAATAATGTCAACAAATTATAGAACAAAAATATTCTAGGCTGAAAATAATGGACAATGACAGAGCCTGTACCTTAATCCACGTATCTATGGCCGCCCCACTTGATCATTGCAAATAACACAAAGGGCATTTACAGCACAAGTAAATAAAGGCTCCATTTAGTTTCGACAACAACAAAAATATATAAATTGATAATACTGTGACTGCTACTTGAAAGTTAATGCAATCTCATTCAAGGTATTCTTTATATGGAATGGAGAAAAGGAATGAAATATTTTTTACCTTTGCGGACATAAACTGAGAATCATGGCAGATGATGCTATCCTTAGATGACCATAGGAAGCATTATTGTAGTAAGCTGTTCAAGAACAATTATACACAAGTTATATATATATATTATACAGAAGTAAAATAGATTTCAAAGCTTCAATCATGAGAGGATTACTAGAAAGGAAGTTAAAAGCTTTCATCATGTTTAAGGGCCCACGCTGAGGACTAAAGGGGTCTCTTCTCTAATATGGCACCGAAGCAAACACAAAAACAAACACAACTACATCTCTCTAGCTTAAGCAATTAAATATTTAACCAATCTTAAACAAATTAAATCACATAAACTTGGACAACTTGCACTTTCAGCACAACAGTCATTATCTACAACCTGATACCAAAACACATAGGATGTTTAGATTTTAATTATTCAATTGTTTTGAAAGATGGAGGGGAAAAAATAAAGTACAGCTTTTGCTTTCAGTTGGAGGTATGACATAACCGCACCAAGTAATTGGCCTATTAATTGGACTGTTTTTCGCCTTTCTCACTTAGCAATTGGTTTGTCAATTGTGTTTCTAATTTATCCTTACCAACAAATCAAGTTCCCTGTTCTCTAAGACCAACTGTTGCTTTCCAACAGAATATATTCTAATGAGCACGATGCACAAAATTGTAAGAAGTTCAAGATCAATACGTGTAGATGGCTACTACTTTTCTCTGAATTACTCCTACTTTATTAAGGCACCTTCAACAAATTCCTAAGCAAAGTAAATTTAAATCAATTAATTTTAATTTTTACATTACATTTTTATTAAAAAATAATGCCTATCATTTTCTAAGTAAAATTACTAATTAAGATTTATTCTACCTTTTCAACTAATAATCGATTCAAATTTTATTAAAAAAAATAATTTAAAGAAGATTTTATCAAACCTAGTTTTATAAGACATGTTCTTAAATTTTATAGGTCGTTTGAAAATATAACTATTTTTATGTATTTTCATATATTTTTAAATTCAACTTTTTTTCTCTCACTCAAAATCTAATAAAATATCTTAACTCAAACTATTTCACTATCGTTTCTAGATATTCTAAGATATTCTTAATATAAAAAAGAGAACTAATAGCAATTATAATAATATTGTCAATAAAATTTTATAAAAAAGTGGGCCCTTGCCTCTTCAAATGATCATACAAATTTTTTTTATGAACACTCAAAAATTATATTTTGTTATTTATAATTCTCACATTATATATTAAATTAATAATGATAAAAGATAAGTGTATCCTTACAAAGAGAGTACTTAAAATAATTAGTATGTGAAATACTTATAAAATTAATAATAACATATGTAATATCTATTTAATATTTTTATTTTTTTTCTTGAGTTAATTAATTATTTTAATTGAAATTTTTTTTTTCTTTTTAAAAGCTCTACTTCAAACTTTTTTTGGAGACCTTTTTGTCACTAGAAGCCTTAGGTAATTGCTTAATTTGCCTAAGGGAAGAGCTGGCCCTAGCTGCTAGCATCAAGGATATCTCAATCCATGCATGACCCAACTGAGATCGAACTAATATTCATGTTTTGGGGCCTTCATCTATGTATTCCACTGAACGTGGAAGATATAATTCTGGAGGCTGATTCCTCGTTAATGGTTAACTAAATAAACAAGGCAGATGAATCATGGTCACGTCTCGACAATATCGTAAAGGAGACTCAATCCCTCCTCACCAGATTTAGAAGCTGTAAAGTGCGGCAGGTCGGAAGCCTCGGCACCTCGGCAGCCCTCAAGCTAGCTCGTTATGCGCATAACGTGGACAGGTTCCTACTCTGATTTTGTGTTTGAAGTTGTATGGGTAGACCGTATTATGTAATTTTTTCAGTAATGAAAGTTACGTTCGTTATCAATATATATATATATATATATATATATATATATATATATATATATAAAGTTTGATTTGAAACTTATACAGACAAAATAGAGATGAACATTTTTGCTTGAGTTTAATGTAAAAAAATGTATAAGATCTTATTCGAAACTTATATGAAAAGGCAGTGGTCGAACTCCCCGCAACACCTAGAGGGAGGGTGAATAAGTGTAACTCAAAAATCAAAACTAACCAAGGATTTATAAGAGCAGTACAAAATAAAATCAACAGTCAAGACAACACACAAAGGTCAACACAAAAATTTTAGTCGCGAAGTGGAAACTCATTTGAAGGAACTCTTCAAAATCTAAAACCACTCCGGGTGTAAGACACCACCTCTAATCTACTATAATAATTTTAGTTTGTTACAACTAATTTAGAAAGACTCACAAACTCATTGTAGCAGCTCAATTTGGCTTGTAACACCACAAACAACCCATTTGATTTCTACACGCATGTAGTATCGGAACTCCGACCTTTCTATAACTTATCATAAGAACATCTTGATTTCTTCATCCATGCAACTTGAAGAACTCTTTCAGCTTGATGAATACGTCCATTCTAATGGACTCACTTAAAGTTTATCTTGAGTATGTTATGGTGGAGATATGTAATCCAAGAGAATAATGTATTTGAAGAAGTTTTTCTTAAGGGATAAAAGGGCTCCTTAGTTTTTTCTCTATTTTTCTTCACACTTCTGAAATGGCACTCAAACCCTAAAAAGTCTAATTTGTCATGATACTTGCTCGAGCGGGATGTCGAGCGACCGTTCTAGGTCAAACTCGCTCGACCAGGATGTCAAGCGAGTGCTCGAGCGCCATGTCGAGTGAAGTCTCTGCTTCATTCTCGTTCGAGCTTCAAGTCGAGCAAGGGTCGAGCAAAGTCTCTGCCTCATTCTCGCTCGAGCTCCAATTAGAGCAAGAGTCAAACGAAGTCTCTGCCTGGACTTCGCTTGAGCGCCATGTTGAGCGACTATTGAGCAAGGTCATTGTATTGGTCTTGCTCGAACCATTTTGATCTTTTTCATGTTGACTCACTCTTACCATTTTAATTACAACTCAATTAACACAATTTTACACAAGAAAATGCCAACTACACAGTTATTTTACATCAACATTATACATAAAGAAAAATGTATAAGATCTTATTTGAGACTTATACATAATCAAGTCTTATGTTTAGTTCTCCTAAACCATCACATGCCCTTATTTATTTCAAAATTCACTTTACAACTTTCGTGACCATCGTTTCCTTGATTTCCTAAAAGATACCGTAATTTTTTGAGACAAATTAGCAAACAAAATTTATATCTAGTTTACAACCATGGAATCAACTTGTTCATATCTCATTACTTTAATTAAATAATATTGCCCATGGAGTAAACCATTTTATACAAAACTAAAAAATTCTTATAGTCTGATATGTAGTAATTAATTCAATTTTCTTAAACGTTATACTTTTCTAACTCTTATCACTATTCTCAATAATAATTTATACGAGACTTAAAATAGATAAATCAGGGTCTAAAACTCTTTAGTATAAATTTGACATGCTCATGTTTCTCTAAATTAGAGTCCATTTTGTACAAGAAACCTTGTAAAGATATTCATATACTTGCTGTAAGCAAAATATTGTAATCAACCACATTAATGCATTGAGTTCGACACTCATATACAATACATAATTTAAACTATTACGAATGAACTAATAGTGTAATCGAGATTCTTCTTTTAGGAGTGAACCCAACAGCACAAAATATTTTCTCCAACTTTAAATTCTGTAAATGAATTAGTTGTATTACCATTATTCTCTTTTGGGAGTGAATTTTAATATATAAAGAGTTCCATCCAATCTTAAATTATTTGGATGGACTAGTTGTATCTCATAATTCTCTTTTATAAGTAAAATGAAACACACATATTGTTCACTATAACTTTACTTTAATGGATGAACTAGTAGTGCCATTAAAATTTTTATTTTAAAGTAAATCTTAACACACAAATTATTCACTCCAACTTTATTTTGATGGATGAATTAGTAGTGACATCAAAATCCATCTTTATGAATAGATCGATACAAATTTGTTTTACTCTTAACTTTAATATGATGGATAAACTAGTAGTATTATCAAAATCTTCCTTAATTAAAAATAGACCTTGACACAAATTCTTCACTTCATCATACCCATATTTGGTAGGGAGTTTAATGGTTTTTCCAACAAAATTAATAAAAATATTATACTTTTCCGCAACCAATCTCTTTCTTAATTTTAGTGTAAAGCATTTGCTCTATATGGTATAAAAATAAAAAATAAAAGAAAAATTATATATGGCATATCAATAATTTAAACAAGCGCCAAAAGCTAATGTTAAATAATTCATGAAAAAAAAAATGCAAATAAGAAAAAATAAAATTTCAGAGTTTTTTTTTCCTTCTTCAAAATTGAGCAGCCGCACACCAGAGAGTGTTTTGCTTTGTTCTGGCATAGCCATGGGCATTTCTGGCAAGGTGAATCCTGCAAGGTGTCTCTGGCCTCCTTTCGCCACCGGCGCCCACCTACTTTCTTCATTCTCTCAGTTTACTGGATATCATATGCTTTAAAAAAAAAAAAGGATTAATGATCATGAGATCTGTTCATTGGATCATATCAACTCATGCTCTTATTCATTCATTTAAAGTCCTGATCTCATTTACTAAATTTGGGATCCTAGCTTAATCGCTCTTTCCCAAAATTACTAAAAAATGAATAAGAATTTCAAAAATAAAAGGTGAGTTTTAAGGGATAAAATTAATCAAAATAGTTGAATTGACTTAAAAAAACCCAGTAATATTTCTGCAAGCATTTATACAAGCTAAAGGGAACAGAATAATAGCCTTAATCTTAATCGTTATACAGATTTAATATTATTCATTAGAAAAAACCAAAAATTTTAAAAAATAAAGTCCCATATTTAGTTTAGGAATTGCTAATTTGCTAAATCGTTATACATAAGCAAGCCGCTACGTACAGGTTTTTTTTTTTTTTTTTTCAACAAGTGAAATGATATTTGTAATTCTACGATATTTTATCTGTCTTATGCATTTCTTCTGAAAAAAGTTAATAAACCTGAAATCTTCATAAAAAGTGGACTCTTTATAGAAAGTAGTCCCGTTATGGCCTTTGCAAATAGTTTGGGTCATGCTGATGGATACTAGGGTCTTTTGGATCCTTGTTTGGGCTCAAGCAAATAGATTGGCCCATTGAATGAAAGTAACTGAAATCTTAAACTTATCAATAATTTTAGGGCTGAAAAATTGGCCCTATCGGTTTGTTTTATTCCACACCCAAAACCAAACCCACAGGTTTTTAATTCACTTGGAACCGGCCACTGGCCAATTAGGAGAGAGAGAATTGGCTCGAATCTGATGGTTGATATTGACTGATTCGATGGGTTGGGATCGATCTTTTAGTCTTATGCCAATATGATAATCACATATTTGCAATTTCACAACATTCCTACTCCAAGAATCCATTATATGATTTCAAAGGGAATGTTGAAAGGATGAAGATAGCATCATGTTAAACGTTGGGGCTCAGCAAGAAGTTTGGAATAAGCAACAAAGAAGGAAGATTTTTCATGGTAGCACCATGGCAATGGCAACGGTTGTGAGCAATTGGGCTCCACCGTTGCGAGAGGGACCATTGAGAGAGGTTTGAGAGACAAACTATGTGTGAGAAAAGTGCGAGAGAGAATCGAAATGAAAAATACGGTGCAGAAGGGTGGGGTTTTTAAGACTAACTAAAAAACAACGCCATTTGGTGTATTATACTAGACGATATCATTTCATATTAGTTTTTTTTTTTTTTTTAATTTAAATCTTAGGTGTTAAATAACGTTGTTTAATTTCCTTAAGTGAAATGATATATTTTACGTAAGAATATTGCGTATATGTAATAACATCGACCAATTTGGCAGTCTGAACTAGAATCGAATTGGCTGACGTTGATAGGCTTATTTATCCGGACTCTGAATTTTTTATTTTATTTTTCAATAGTTTAATATTTTTATCTAAGATATTTAAAAAAATTACGGTTCTAGAATCTGAATTTTCGAATCCTAAACTTGAATGAACAGTCTTAGACGTCCATTATTACTATTTTTTAACCAGTTCTCAACCGGTTTCAACCAATTCTTGACTCCGATCGACAACTGTTAGTCCCATCAGATTTTTTACGGCCCTATATAATTTATAGGCTAAAGTTGCTCAACAATCCGAATAAGCCGCTCTTAAATTCAATAATGAGCTCAACCCGTCCAATAAATACTTTTCGGCTCTTAAATAAATTATTGGGCCCACTATCAATTAAATTGGACTCACTTGCTCCGTAAATATTTGATAAAATCCCATAATCAAATAATCAAATTTGTTAAAACTTCAGAATCCACCAAAATAAATTTGGGTCGTGAACTTTTCATAATTATCCAATAGACCTCAATTGGGCTAATTCTAAAAATATTGATCCATTAATAATAATTTAGGTTCAATAATATTATCCATCCCCCATTCCTTATGGTATTGAATACGGATGTTACAAAAATAGTGATATGGAACATAAGTCCATTAATTATCGTCTAAGAGGAGCTTGCCATGGAGCATCCCATGTTTTTTATAAATGTTGTTATTGTAAATTGTAAACATGTCCTCTTTGTTCTTTCTTGAGGTTAACTACGCTAGCTTCAGATATTCAAAGATTGCTCTGGGAATATTATCTGATACTTTATATAAATGGGTATATACTCTGCTGCTATCGCCAAATAGTCAACTTTCTACAGGTCAAACCCATTGAAAATTTTGGCTTAGTTTGACTTTGCCTCTTTTTCTAGACATACATGCACCTACCCACAACAACAGCATTAATTTGATGTCTCCTATCCAATTGTATCCTGGGAGAGATCTTCCTCAGAAAACTAATCCGCCTCTGCAACCGGTGACATTTGCTTCCTTTAGCATAATAGAGGTATAACCTTAGCTCCATGGTGCCCAAAACTACCGTTGTTGTTTTCCTTATGCTTCTGTCTTAAGAATTGAAGCCTTCAGAGGCACAAACTTGGGTGAAAGCAGGATACTGGTACTATGGCAGCGAGTTCCCAATTTCTGACATAAATTCAGCCTTATTTAATCACCTTATTTGCGCTTTTGCTGATCTAAACTCTTCCTCCTACGAGCTCTCTATCTCTTCCTCAAGTGAGAAATACTTCTCTACTTTCATGGAAACTGTCAAAGAAAAGATTCCATCCATTACGATCCTTCTTTCTATTGCGAGAGGAAGTGCAAACTACACAACCCTTTCATTGATGGTTAGCAAAGACACTTTCAGAAAGTCATTCGTAAAAATAGCAAGGCTTTACGGCTTCCAAGGCCTAGACCTTTGTTGGGTTTCAGCAAACACAAGCCCAGACATGACCAATATGGGATTACTCTTTCAGGAGGGGCGAGATGCCGTGAATTCTGAGGCAAAGAACTCCAGCCAGAAAGAATTGATCTTTACTGCTGCAGTTCAATACTCCCCAGGTGTAGAAAGTGCTTCTTTCCCTGTTGACTCAATCAGGAGTTACTTGAACTGGGTGCATGTCATGGCGTATGACTATTATATGCCTGAGTGGTCAGAAATTACGGGTGCTCATGCAGCCTTGTATGATCCATCAAGTCAATCTAACACAGATTATGGCATTGGCGCATGGATTGGAAGAGGCTTTTCTGCAAGCCATTTGGTTCTGGGTTTGCCTTTCTACGGTTATGCTTGGACGTTAAAGAATCCCAAAGACAGTGCTATAGGAGCACATGCTGCAGGTCCAGCCATTACAGATGATGGATCCATGAGCTATAAGGAAATCAAGGGCTACATTCAGAGATATGAAGCTGCTGTAATGTATAATGCTACATATGTAGTGAAATACTGCATAGTTGGATCGAGCTGGATTGGGTTTGATGATGTTGAAGTTGTCAAAATCAAGGTTTCTTATGCCAAGGAGAAGAAGCTACTTGGTTACTTTGTGTGGCAAGTCCCATATGATGACAATTGTGTGCTTTCTCGAGTAGGTGGGAGATACTGCACTCACTTCTGTGTATTTTGATTCTTCCTCTGCATAATGATAGTGGGACGTTAATCTAGTTGCCTGCATTTTAGAAGAATTCAGGATTCAGAATATGAATTGAATTATCATCTTGGCTAAAATAATTTAAAAAGCCCAAAATTCTCAGGAAGAAAGATTGAAATGGCCTCCTCTGTTCAACTGTACAAAAATATTTGTTCAATTTTTTATTCTATTGTTGTTGATTGGTTCGTGTTTTTTTCCCCTTTTTTTTCTACTCTTTATTTTCTGACTTTGTCCTGACTTGGACGGCCCTCAACAAATTGATTTTCATGGATTTATGAGGTTGTGTAAGAAAGTGATAAAATTTCAATAATAGGAGATTACCCCACAGAGAGAGACACTATAAGGATGGCAGAGATATTATCAGAAGATTTAACTATCCGGCATTCGTTTATAAGCTAAAACATATGAACGTCCAATTATTTGTGCATCATAAGTGTCATCAGATAGCAAAATCTGAATTACACTTTTTATAAGATCTTTGTTGATATATTGGTTCTCATTAACTTAATGAGTCACATGATCAGCTCAAGAGGAAGAAAACAATGGACCATCCAAGAGGCGATTACTAGTGATCATTTTGACAACAACTACTAGCATTGTTCTACTAGGCCTTGTAGTCTGTTACTTAACAATAAGAATGCACAGGTCAAAAGGTAATTTTTTTTAGCAATACATATAATCACCACCTAGAAGTACAAGGATTAATTATTAATTAACCACCATTTTCCTGTTTTTAGTTTTCTTTTTCAAATATGGGAATGGCTGTTACACCTAAAGATACAGGGTCCAAAATCAATGTTAGAGAAGCTGCATGAGACTTCAACAACAATGTTCCTAATCTACAAGTCTTTAGTTTAAGAGACACTGAGGCAGCTACTGACCAACTTTCAATTGAAAATAAACTTGGAGAAGGAGGTTATGGCCCCGTTTACAAGGTAACTTTGTCAGTGTTCAAATTGTGGTTAAGCAACCAAAAATAAATAAAAAATAGAGTTCGTGTCGTAGCATTTTTCTAGCAACATTGTGGCATTGCTCCACCACTATCGATAAGATATTTAAGAAAAGTGACAGGTACTATGATGGATATCCTTTTATTTTATCAGGGTGTATTCCGAAATGAGCAAGAAATAGCAGTAAAAAGACTTTCAAAGACATCTACTCAAGGGTTTGAGGAGTTCAGGAATGAGGTTATACTCACAGCAAAACTACAGCATGTAAATCTGGTGCGAGTTTTGGGATTTTGCTTTGAAAGAGATGAGCAAATGCTGATCTGCTGATCTAGAAGTACTAGGATATCTTTCCGGAGGGAGAGGTTCATAATGGAGGAAAGTTTAATTTTGTCATTACTACACTAAGAATTTTTACTTCATTATTGATCCAAATTATAACCAATCATGGTAAGGTTGTGTAGAAGTCCGAAAATTCAACTTTGGTACTGACTACCGCCGTTGGAGTCAAATTTGTAGCCTAACCGACTCCATCTCGGACTTTAGCCTCCACCTCCAACTTCGACTCCTACTTGTTTATATAAATATATATGGATTATAAAAATATATAATATTTTTTTATTGCTCATATATACACACTCATAAAAAGTTTAGAACTTACATCGTTGAGTTTGATACTATACTCGTATATGTTAATTATTATAGAATAATATATTTGTATTATAATATAAAAAGAGTCATTGTCTAGTATATGTAAGCATACTATTACTATCATACATAATCAAACATAAAAATAATATATTTGACTAGCCAATAGTGAGTAATATGTAATAATACTCTAGCATAATAACAAATAATTATAAAAAAGGGGGGGGGGGGGTAATAGTATGCTACAATGACATGTAATAGTCTAGGTAGTGTAAGTTATATATATATATATATATATATATATATATATATATTCCCCTTACAGAATTATTTCGTTGTCGCTTTTAGAAATAATTTTCATTCTGATTTGGGCTAGAATTTTGTCAAAATTATTATTTTACTAAGTATTTTATTTGATACAATAACCGAGATTTTTCCTTTTCGGACAAAATTCTCATAATCTCGAATTAGCAGTAAAGATTCTATATTTATTCTTTAGCACCGAGTCATTCTTGAAGCTTTTGCATGACTAAAAGTCTAAATCCTCTACTTGGCAGAAATCAACGGCCTCTATCTGCATGCTCGCAGATCTTCCTAGTGAAAATTGAGAATTTTAAGCCTATTAGTGAGTCCCCATTTTGAGCAATATATAGAACCTAGCTAGATTCTTAATTTCGATCCACGCATGATCGTAAATGTGCTCTGCACTCTTCACATTCTGTTTTATAAGTTGACGTTTATCCTACCTTAGTTAGTCCTCATTATGCCTTGAGATGAAATGAGATAAAATTTAAAAGAAAATAAAATATTATTATAATATATTTTTTTACTATTAATTTTGTTTTGAGATTTGAAAAAATAATTTTGAAATTTGAAAAAGTTAAATTTTTTATTATATTTTTTATAGAAATTTAAAAAAATATAATGATGAATTTGCATGATATATATCTTGAGTTTTGATTTTAGTCTCAATAAAACATGGTGGACATAGAAAATAGGAACTGCCTATGCCCTGAACTACACATGGGATGGGTGGGCGAGGGGAAATTGGAGATGAGAGGAGCAGACTGGGGTGAGGAGGAGAAAAAAACTTTGCTTTAAAGAGCTAAAAACTTTGCCCTGGGCATCGAGTAGAACAAGGCAAGAAATCCAATATTTTGGTTATCATTCTTGGCCAAGACTTCTAATATCATTACTCTAATCTAAAATAGAGGTTGACAAAGGATTAAAATCTAGTACAATGACAATAATACATGCCCAAAACATCAGAAAGGCCAAATGCTTTATGATCAAGCTAGCATTTCGGAGATTGTTACATCATTGATGGAAAAATATTCTTGCTGTGGTTCAGATCTCTTTTCCTCATCTTCATTTCCTTTTGAATACGCTGGCATTTTTGGATTGCAAGAGCAGCAGTTTCCCCTTTCAGTTTTAGCATTGAAGAAACTTTTAACATGGATGGTCTTTCAATTGCATTTTTTAGAAGACATAGAAGGGATATTTGCAATTTTGCATGCATGTGATTGATTTAAATGACAATAGGAGGGCGATTTGCGTGTCTTCGAGGGTTTTGCTTCGTATGGCTTCTGAGGGGACACCGGCGTCTCTAGAAGCCAGCGGCCAATCACCGATCTTATGCTGATCTTCTAGCAATGGCCTCGCGAAGTTAATCTCCCTGTAAGGGCACCAAAAGTTATGGAGGGAAAAGTTTGCATTCTTTTCACCAAAGAAGAAATCCAGAAATTAGCAGAGTCGTTTCGATACTCTTTGGTGTTGACGTTTCTACGGCAGAGGCCATCTTTGAATGCTATTCGAAGTTTTATTAAGATTCGATCGGGACTGTCAGGCAATGCGGTGGTTTTGGCTATGAGATTGCAACGGAATGTGTTCGTCCGTCTAACATCAGAGGAAGATTTCAATAAGGCTTTCTCAAGGGAGGTTTGCGCATCAACGGGGTAGGCTACAGACCATTGGCATTAATTAATGAAGTAATAGGATCATTGTCAACTTGAATTGAATAGATAGAAAGATTCTTGTAGAAGACATTGTCAAGCTGAGTAGTAGGGCAAAGGAAGCAAATACAGGTGAAGATAGCCATGTGTAGAGGATAATATTCCAGTTGTGCCTTCTTATTTTGTAGTTCTTTATAGATGCCTTCCTAAGTGATTTAGCAAGAAACTTTTAGATGATTTTTTTCTATTTATGAGAATATGAGTTCTACTTTTTATGTTTACAATTTGATCAACAAAATCATAAATATATATATATATTTATACACAGAGAGAGAGAGAGAGGTGTGCATGTCTGCATGTCTATGTGCAGTGCATCGCAGCTATTTGTGAGTACTGTAAACGATTACTTTATAATTTTGACCAGAGTTGTGTTATAATTTATTATAGGAATCCACTTGTTTCCTAGCTAGGAGTTGCATGCACCAATTACATCAGTACTACTACTACTACTATTAATGCTTAATTGGCTAGAATTGTGTTATGTTTTGTTTTTATTTTAGTTATTTGAAAAACTTCATGTTCTAGTTGTGTTTGAAGTCATTCTAGCTAGCTAGGGCATATGTCCAAATTTGTTGCTTTCAAATGGCTGGTGAAATATTATATATTATAAGAATATCAGTACTACCACTAGTTCTTGCTGCCCATATGCAATAATTATATATAGGATGGAGACAAAACAAATTAAAAAGGAAATTTTTAATGGCAGTGCAGAGTATCGTGACCCATCTACTATGTATTCTAGAGAAGTTATACTCCTTCAACTTCAAAATATTTCTGATGCAGATTTTGGTAAAGCCACAAAAAGAAGAAAGCGTACTATAAAGGACTAAAAGGAGTCCAATTGGACTAGAAAAGTATCTTCTTTCAATTATCATATTGGTTGACAATAAAGGTTAGACATAATCTTGATGTAATGCATATTGAGAAAAATATTTGTGACAACATTATAGGAACTTGGATGAATATCTTTGGCAAAACTAAAGATCATCCTAATGCACATTATGACCTTTTCAATCTCAACATAAGGAAGGAGTTATACCTTATTGAGGACGCACAACGCATTAGCATACCACAGGCATATTATACGTTGTACGAAGCTGAGCAAACTAGTTTCTGTAGTTGGTTACACGATGTGAAATTCTCAAATTGTTTTGCTTCGAACATCGCCAAATGTATAGTATACCTAATTGCAAAATCTCGATAATGAAAAGTCACGATTGTCACATTTTCATGCAAAGATTACTTCCTGCTACAATTTCTGGATACTTAGGCCAAGATGTTCGATTGACACTAACCGAGCTGAACACTTTTTTCAAAGAATTGTGTGCTAGAACTTGTAGAGCTGATGTCTTAGAGAAGCGTCAAGCTAATATCGCTGTCATTCAATGCAAGTTAGAGATGACTTTTCCGCCTACCTTCTTCACTATAAAGTTGCACTTAGCCTATCATTTGCCATGTGAGGCATTGCTTGTAGGGAAAATTCAATATAGGTAGATATACCATTTCGAAAGATATTTTGAAAAATTCAAGAGATATATTAAGAATAAGGCCTATTCAGAAGGTTCAATAGTTGAGGCCTATATCCATATAGAATGTTTGAATTTTTGTTCCATGTACCTTAATGATATTGAGATCAGATTCAATCCTTCTGAATGTAACATTGATGAAGGAGAAGTGGGTGTACGAGTGGGACTATATATATTTTTAACAAAAGGTGCACCTATGGGTTTTCCATCATGTCACTAATTAGATGATGACGTTTTCATAAAGTTGGATGGTATGTTTTTAATAATTGCGTAGAGATTGGGGAATATCTTAAGTAAGTAAGCAAACTATTTACCAACTTAATTTCTAAAGATACTGATTTATGTTACATCCCACACGCATATTGATTGACCGGTGTTGGCCTTTTGTCTAGTGAGCACTACTTGCAAGTGAGTTAAGAGTATCCTGATAATGCTAATAATATGCATGCTACAAAATTTCCAAACTGGTTCAAGTCACACGTATGCAAACTCATTCGAAAGTTCACCCTTATTTTCTCATGAATATGTTTTTTTTACGCCAAAACTTGTATTGTGTTTACTTTATATGGTTTCTTGTTTGAACTTGTGATAGATTCAAAGTTAGCGTGCTGATAATCCTAGAGAAGTTTCGAAGGATTTATATGCCTTAGCATGTGGTCCTGACCCTTAAGGTGTGTCCTATTCTGGTTGCATAAGTAACAGTATAAGATTTTATAGCACAAATTATGAAAAACATCGTCACACCCAATACTCAAGTGTCATGGTCATTAGTGAACAACTAGGATCCGAGACTAACAGGCATTTTGGAAGTCTGCTAAATGGGTTGTCATTGCATTTACTTATTCCAATGTGAATGGTTTGACATCTTTGATTCCAAACGAGGGATATGTGTGGTACAATATCTTATTAGTGTGAATATGTCTTGTATAACTTATAAGGAAAACCCTTTTATTTTGGCATGCCAAGCTTCATAGGTGTTTTGCCTAAAAAATCGCAGCATCCGTGGTAATTGGTATGTAGTGCAAAAGGTCATATATGTGAGATCCCAGATTTACGTGTATTTTTATATATTATTTTATTCTCGTTCTTGATTATTTTAGTTTATTTTAATAATATTATTAGTTGTATTTTATTTGTTTATAATTATTATTTGAGTTATTAATTAGCTAAAATTAGTTTTACGTTGTCTTTATGTTGGAATATTGAGTTACGTTGCTTTTCTTATTTATTTTAATATGAGTTAATTATTTTAATGATTGAAATTTAATTCCTTTATTTTATTATGTGAGTTTATTTGATCTGCTTTCGTTATATATTAATTATCGTTTTATAATTAATATTGCGCTTGGATTAAATTTATTTCTATTGATGGGGGCTTTAAATATTTTATTTTATTGATATTGAAATTGTAGTATTTAAAATCAGCTTTTATTTAATTTATTGTGCTTTATTTTCTAGTTAGTCTTCTTTTTTCTTCTTTTTCTTTTTTCCTTTTTCCTGTTCTTTTCTTTTCCTTTTTTTCTTTTTCCCCCAGACCCCCTCAGCCCGCACCCCCTCTCCCTCTCATCTCTCACCCGTTTCTCCCTCCTCCCCCAACGCCACTGTCGGCCACCCTCTGGCAACACCGCTCAGCCCACCACCACCCCCGCACCCCGGCGAGACTCCCTTACCATCGGTGTGCTCCACGATCACCCTATCGCCCTTGTACAGCCACAAACCTGAAATGGGTATTTTGGTTTCTCTTACATTTTTTGGTCACCGCTGACCACCCCCTGGCATCGGCGACCTACCAGCAGCCTCCCCTCACTCCGGCGAGTATATCCCACTGCCCAAAGCCACCTAATTCCACAATTTCCTCATCTACCCGAAATGGGTCCTCAAACGGGTTGTTCTTCATCGCGCCGCCATCCGGCCACCGTAGGTCTCACCGTCACCACCAAACCACTCCCTTACCCCAGCCGGTCATCCACCTAACTCAGTTTTCCCATACACGGCCCCACCTTCCCGGTACAACCCCAAATCTAAAAATGGATTTTCACCCATTTTGAGCCCGATCTGCCACATTTCGGTGGTTTTGCCGCCACACCAACACCTCTATGAGATTCCCCACCCTTCAATGAGTATCTCCCTAAATTTTGGTGTCAAACCGATCACTTTAGCCTAACGTACAAGTGACCGCTACGAGCGCTGTAGATTGATGTTTGCTCAAAGATTTACATTTTTACCCGCTGTAAGTATTTTCCAAATAAACTTTAAGATTTAAATATATTTTTGGCATCAATAGATATTGTGTTTGGTCATTGTTGGAATTTATTAATTGTTGGTTATTTGGTGCTTGATCGTATGCATTGTGTATTTACGCGCATGTTCATGGGATTATTCGAAAATTGAATTTTCGCATGATTTTGGATATTCATGTGTTGGATTTGAAAACTGGGTTTTTATTGAGTTTATGAATTTTAATAGTTTTGACTGAGTCATAGCGGGGACGGCGATATGTAACGCCCGTTATGATCAGTGGGTGTGAATGACATATCGGGGATGGCGATACATAACGCCCGTTGTGATCATTGTGCGTGTATTTCATATTAGGAATGGCGATACGTAACGCCTGGTATGAAATGAGTGTGTAGGAATCATAATGGAGACGGCGATACGTAACGCCTATTATGATTGGTAGTGTGTGTATGACATAACGGGGACGACAATATGTAATGCCCGTTATGGTCATTGGGTGTGTATTTCATATCGTGGACGGCGATACGTAACGCCCGGTATAATTGGGTTTATAGATATTATTTTCTGGGAAATGATGGATGATTTTTATTGGAGTTTTATCGTGATTAAAATGAGATTTTAGTGTGTGTGGTTATTTTATTTATTTTGAGGAAGATGATTTTAAGTTTCATGCATATGGTGTCATATTTATGCGTATTGTTATTGCATGAGAATATTTTATATCTTGTGGTTTGTTTGGGTTGTACTTACCTACGATGCCATTTTTGAAGTTGTAGATTTTGGATGCAGATGTCGAGTAGGCTAAACCTGAGGAGGCAGCTTCGTTGTTGGATTACTTATTTATAATTTGTTATATCGAGAAGTGTTTTCCCATTTTCATAAATCTGTATTTTTATGATTTATCTTTCGAATGACTGTATTAGATCTCCTGTAGGAGAATTTATGTTATACTAATTTGTAAGATATTTCCAAAAATTATGGTACTTAGATATTGACTTTAATCATCCGCTGCTTTTATTTTATGCATGTCACGTGTGCACACACGTTTGGCACTTGTCGTTGGGATGTGTGACCCGTGTTGTCATCATCCCAACGTCTCGATTCCCATGTTATTTTAAAGGAGAATTTGGGGGCGTCACAATATATAGAAATGTTTATGACCTTCTACGAATTATTAAAGATGACACATCTTATTCTAGCAATGATGCATACCAAGAAGATAATTCTAGCGATGCTTACGTGAGTGTCCATGTTGATGACATTCCATTGCAAAAAAACATGCAAAGGCTTAATGTAGAGCCATAGTAGATTGATGTTGACAGGTCGATAATGCAAAGGTCAAATTGGGATCACTTTGAGCAAGGTTTTATCAAGAACGATACTAGTGAAGACAACTCTAATGACAACACTAAATTGGAGGATAGCATACAAGAAGATAGTCTCTTGACGGAGGATGAGATGAACTCGCCACTTATTTCTTTTGAATATAAGTATTCTTTTCAATTTAGTATCATTTTGTGTAAGTTACTTGAAATTATTAAGTTTGTTATTTTTTAAAGAATTTAGCACAGTTTATTGGTATATTAATTGAGGTATCCTCTTTGTGTGATTGCAAGAATTTGTCAACAACTGAAAAAGGCAAAGGTAGAGGTTGAGGTTGAGCACGCGGTGTGAGCTATAATGGAGGTAGATCTCAAAGAAATGAAGTTCAAAATAAAGTACATATTGCTTCTCTTGGAGATGATGCATGCTCAAGCTCAGATGACTCAGCTGAGCAACCCAATGTCATCCCAAATGACATGCCAACAGTCGATGCGCCATTAAGCACAAACCCCATCTATTATTAATCAAATTTTTATTGGTATTAGTGTTACATGTTGTTTTACATTATATGTTTAACATGTTGGTTATTTTGATATTTGAACTTAGTACCTTGTCGAAAGCGTGGGTGAGGAGAAGCAAAAAGCACAGAATTTAAAAAGATGCAAAACTATGGAAAGATATCATTGAGAATAAAGGACGGTAAGACTGCACCTTGTTGTCAAAATGCGGTCATTTTTATTACAAGAATTACAGGGGTGTTTAAACATTATATGGACTTGAGTCATGCAAGTTGGCACAACATACCAGCTAATGAAAAGAAATAATTGATTTCAAGAGTTCAGCTAAAAGTATCAAATTTCATACATATTCAAATAGAGTATCGAATTATTTGTTTGATGCTTGTCTCTAGAATAACTTCATCCATGATTGGACCAAGAAGAATCATCGTGATGTGGTTACGAAGACACTATGCATGTAGTTTAACCATATTCGCTATGATTTACATAGAACCTATAAGCAATATGATAGTAATGAAGAAGCACTTGTGAATGACCATCGTGGGTGACACCAGGCACTTGGGTAAAGTTATGTGCTCGATATTCAAGCGAGAACTTCAAGGTAATTTATCGTTGAATACTTAAGAAACATTATGTGGCATTTTTTATTAAAACAGTCATATAATCCTCTTGACACCTCTACTTTTCTCATTTATATAATGGCTCGTGTGAGTGTAATGAATCTATGAACGAAATAAATTTAATAGAGAGAAGCAACAAAACAATCATATAGCTGAACGAAGGTTATTTGTGCAGCTAATGGAGATGAGAATAAGTCTCCATTTTAATTGAAAGATATCTTAAGATTTCCTATATATATATATATATATATATATATTTTCAATCTAAGTTAAATGTAATATGCTTGTATTTGAAGTTTGGGAATTATGGGACTGTGGTCGATTTCTTTAAAGAAATGAGATGGTCAAAAAAGGACAAATTTGTAACTCGCATGACAAAAGAGCAATATGTGAGTATTAAAATAAAATCCAGTGATTTTTAGAAAAAAAAAATTGTCAAATAATTTAAAATTCTATAAGTACTTATTATGAGCACTAACATGTGTGTTTTTCTAATGGTTTACAAGATAAGATAGCTGCAAATATGTCAAAGTTGGAGCTTGAGAAGTGAACTAAGGAGGCAACAACAATCTTCAAGGAAGTTTTTGGTCAAACGTCAGGGTATGTAATGGGCTCAGTGAGATAGTTATTCTCGAGTCATCTAGACAAGTAACTGATACCAGAATAATAGAATTAACTGAACATGCAGAGAGGCATAAGAAAGAGGCTGTTGATTATAAGGGACAGCTTGATGACTTATGAGAGAATGTCAAGTTACTACAAGCCAAGTATGACAAGTTTATAAAGATATATGAGTCAGAGAGGCAGATTCTGGGAGAAATAAGTTGAGTATGACAAGTTTGAGTACTGTAAAAATGAGTTTGCAACATCTCATAAGGCCTTTTCTTTTTGTACTTAATTTTATTATTTGGTAGTTACTGCTTATATGTTTGAATTAGTAGTTGTTTGGTATGTGTAACTTCACCAAGAAAATAAACCATGTGAATGTGAGAGAATTTTTCAGTTAATATAGACAACAATATGTTCTCATGCATGGTAAGATAAATAATAAGATAGAATAGGTATCCCATTCTCACTTGCTTTACCTGAATAGAGAAGAAGCAAGTATAATGTGTAATTACTCTAATTTGGCTAAGCAGGTTTTTGTGTTACTGTGGTAAATGTAGTAAATGACATCACAGTGGATGTAACAAGATAACGGCAGGAGAAATGGGATTGAGAGGAATAGAACAAAGAGATCTCACTTTGAGGGTAAAATAATGTTCTAATGAGTAGGAATTTGATTAAACTGATAATTTCCATTTCTTGGTTAATATTAACTGAGGACCCGTAAATTCTATTACCTTTGTAACGTAATATTAAATATGTAGTGTTTATTAATATAAATGTTTTGTTATGAGTTGGTTGATATTAATAGTATTTTATTGTGCTTGTGTTTAAAATATTTGGATATTTCATCTTCTTTTAAAATTATTTTCGTGTTTAAAAAGTAAGCTAATTTATTTCCTCACAGTATTATATTGTGGTGCATTTAATTTAATACTTAAATTTAATATCATCATTTTATTATGTTGGCATTTAAATTAAAGTGTTGCAAATTATTTTATTTTGAATTAATGTGTTTAATTAATTTATGTTATGTGTTTTCGGTTTGGGCTTTTATTTATATATAGATATATGTGTTAGTGTTTTGGGTTAAATTAGTTTTAGTTTTTAAAACCCAGCCCGTATAGCCCTTAATCCAGCCATTTCATTGTCTCCAACGTTGCCGTTTGAGTTAGTATTATAGTGAAACCAGGCCTCTTGAATTCTTCATGCGTTGGCTCTTCCTACATAAGCAAATGACGACGTTTTTTGGATGGGTGGTTTAATGAACGTGTTTTTCATTTCCCGCACGCGACGTCTTCCTCTTCACTTTTCCTTTCTTTTTCTTCTTCTTCTGTTCTTCTCTGTCTTCTTCTTATCTCCCCTGTTTTCATCCGTGTATACCCGTGAATCTTAGGTTGATTCATTTTAGCTTTCATCAGTTTAATTCACACGCATCACTCCATCATTTTCCTTGTGTGTAGATGAATATTTCCCCTCTGATTCTCTGTCCGATCCGTGGTGTATGTGCCCAGAATATGGTCTGAAACCGTGAGCCTCCAGCCACGTTTTGCTACCAGTTTTCATCCGAAAAGTTAAAATATTCTTCTTCTTTTCAGCATTGGTTGTCTTGGCTTGATGTTGGTAAACTTTCATGTGATTTTTCCCAACCAAAAACCAGCGTTTTCCAGTATATATATGGCCATCGAACTATGCGGAAAACTACTCCGAAAATCAATTCTTGTTACTTTGCTCTGTTTTGGGTCTAAAACCGTGTGTTTAACTACTCTACTTTGCTTGTTTCTTCTCCTCAACTCGAACTAGAACGTCTCTTCTTCAAAACTCGTTTGAAATCTGAAAATTATATAGGTATTTTATTAGGTATTTCTCGCCGTAAAATCACCGTTTACAACACTTTCGGTAAGCATTTTCTCTAGTTTAATTGATTTATTTATTTACTTGTTAATATGAATTTATTTATTTGTAGTATGATTTTATTTATGATTAAGTGTTTAGTTTAATTAGTTGATAATTGTATTTTATTTATTTATAGTAAGATGATTAATTTATTTGGTTGCAATATTTGGGATAATTATTTGAATTAGTTATATGTATATATATTGTTCTATTTATGTTATTGGTTTAATTAAATTGTTAGGTTATTTATTGGTTTTATTGATGTTACTATAATTTATTGGTGTTTTAATTAAGTCTAGATTTTAATTATTTTAGTTGTTTCTGATATTAATATGTATTTGTGATGATCTATATACGTTGGTGCTTTGGGTTTGATTTTAGCGACGAGTACGCGGTTGGAAGCTCGGAATCACTGTTTGGCATTTTCGGTAACTTCAGAAATTATTAACGAGCATACAGTAAGTACTTTCCAAACGAACTTTGAGATTTAAATATATTTTGCATTAACAACTCTGTGTTTGGTTAATGATTGGATTTATTAAATGTTGGATATTTGTTCATGGTGGTATGCATTGTGTAATTGAATACTTGTTTATGCGTATATTGATATTTGGGATTTTAATGTGAGATTTGGTGTTTGGATTTTAATATAAGATGTGGTTATTGGGTTTATGGATTTTAATGGTTTTTAATGGTCTTTGACTGAGTCATAACAGGGATGGCAATACGTAACGCCCGTTGTGATTAGTGTGTGTGTAGATGATATAATGGGGACGGCGATACGTAACGCCCATTATGGTTATTGTGTGTTTAAGTCATAAGGGGACAGCGATACGTAACGCCCATTATGATTGATAGTGTGCGGATGACATAATGAGAACGGCGATACGTAACGCCCATTGTGGTCATTGGGTGTGTATTTCATATCAGGGACGGCGATACGTAACGCCCATTATGATTGATAGTGTGTGGATAACATAATGGGGATGACGATATGTAACGCCCATTATATTCATTGGGTATGTATTTCATATCGGAGACAGCGATAAGTAACGCCCGGTATGAAATGAGTGTGTGCATATCATAATGGGGACGGCGATACGTAATGCTTATTATGATTGGTGATGTGTGTATATCATATCGGGGACGACGATACGTAACGCTCGGCATGATTGAATTTACGGATTTTATTTTCTGGGAAAGTGGTGGGTTTTAATTATTGATTTTACATGGACCATTTTCTGGAAAATGGTTGTGGTTTTAATAGATTTACGGTCATTATTTTCTGGAAAAATGATGGATGATATTATTGGAGTTTTATTGCGATAAAAATGGAATTTTTGTGTGTGGTTATTTTATTTATTTTGAGGGTGACGATTTTAAGACTCATGCATATGGTATTTTGTTCATGCTTGTTGTTGTTGCATTAATGTATTTATTATCTTGGGTTTGTGTGGAATTTTACTTACCTACGGTACCATTTTTTGGTATTGTAGATTTTGATGCAGAGAACGAAAAGGTTGAGTTTGAGGAGGCAGCTCTGTCGTTGGAGTAGTTTGATCTAGTCGTATATTGGAAAATGTTTTTCCCTGCTTGTTATTTATGTATTTGTATGTTTGGACATTTGGATGACTGTATTAAATCTCCTGTTGGAGAATTTACCTTGGCTTGGTTTGTAATATTCTAAAATTCTGGTACTTAGATAATGACTTTATTATTCGCGGGACTTTTATTTTATGCATGTCATGTATTCACACACTTAGCACTTGACGTTGGGGGTGCGTGACCGTGTTGTCAGCATCCTGACGCCTCGATTCTCGTGTTTAGTTTAAGGAGAATTTGGGGGCGTTACATTAACTTTGCCATCCCGTATAGAAGTATATATAAGTTTCAACTCTAGCCATAGATAAGTTTTAATGATAATAAAAAGCAAGGAATAAAATGTGCATGTTGAAGAAAGGAAAACATAATGTAGGCATCCCGTGTTCCTTATCTATCAAAAGAGTTGAAAGCATGGGATAATGTAAGAAAAGTTTCATAGATATCTTGAAATATGGCATGTTTGCTAGAGTCCTAGTACCTAGCATACAAGCATCCAACGATCCGCCTTTTTTGTTTCCTAATTATGTGCATAATGTGAGATCCCGGACTTACATGTATTTTTACATGTTATTTTATTTTCGGTATTAATTATTTTAATTTATTTTAATAATATTATTAGTCGTATTTTATTTATTTAAGATATTTATTTGAGCTATTAATTAGTTAATATTTAGTTACGTTGTTTTTCTTATTTATTTTAATGTGAGTTAATTAATTTAATGATTAAAATTTAATTCCTTTATTTTATTATGTAAGTTTATTTGATATGCTTTCGTTATATTAATTATTGTTTTATTTTTAATATTGCGCTTGGATTTAATTTATTTCTATTGATGGGTTTTAAATATCTTATTTTATTGATATTGAAGTTATAGTATTTAAAGCCAGCTTTTATTTAATTTGCTGTGTTTTTCTGGTTGGACTCATTTTTTTGTTCTTTTTTCTTTTTCTCCTTTTTCTTTTCTTTTTCTTTTCTTTTTCCTTTCTTTTTCTTCATCTGTTTCGGTCCCAGCCCTTCCCCGCGTGCCAGCCCCTCCCCTGCCTCCTCTCCCTCTCGCCCGTCCCTTCTCCCTCAACCCAGGGCCGCCGTCGGCCACCCATCGGCGACACCGCCCAGTCCAATCTCACCCCCACATGCCGGCGAGTTCAACGGTACCAGTGGTGTCACCTCCGGCCACCCCACCACCTCTACACAGCCCCCTACTCGAATTGGCTATTTTTGCTTCCCTTGCATTTTCTTGCCACCGCCGGCCACCCCTTGGCACCGGCGACCTACCACTAGACTCCCCACCCTCCGGCGAGTATAACCCACTGCCCAAAGCTACCCATCGCCGCCGGTTACCCCTCACCCGAAATGGGTCCCAAAACAGGTCGTTCTTTGCCGCGCCGCCGTCCGGCCACCGTAGGCCTCACCACCACCACCAAAAGACTCCCTTCGCCCAGCCGATTATCCCCCTAGCTCAGTTTCCCCATAAACGGCCTCACCTTCTCGGTACAACCCCAAACCCGAAAATGGGTTTTCACCCATTTTGACCCCGTCCGCCACCTTCTGGTGGTTGTGCCGCCACACCTCCACCTCCATGAGATTCCCCACCTTCTAAAGAGTATCTTCCTAAATTTTGGTATCAAACCGAATACTTTAGCCTAACATACAAATGACCGCTACGAGCGCTGCAGAATGGCGTCTACTCAAGGATATGCGTTTGTAATCGCTGTAAGTATTTTCCAAATAAATTTTAAGATTTAAATATATTTTTGGCATCAACAAATATTGTAATTGGCTATTGTCGTAAATTATGAGTTGTTGGTTATTTGGTGCATGGTCATCTGCATTGTGTATTTACGCGCATATTCATGTGTTGGAAATGAAAACTGGATTTTCATTGTATTTATGATTTCGAGTGCGTGTGTATCACGACTCCAAGCCGGGATGGGGCATTATCCCGGTAGAGCTTCTCTGCTCACTCGGGAGCGGAATATACTGAGTGACGTCCCCTGGGTCGTCGCCGGGCGACGATGGGATCGGACGGGATGGTAACGCTCTCGTGCCAACTCCGTGGCTCCTCTGCTGGTGGGAGTTAGGGGATGCCTGGTCATGGTACGTGCTGGGCGCGGTTAGCTAGGCATCGCCCTTTCCGAAGTCACATGCGGGGTCGTTACCTTCGATGTGATGATGAAAGTCAGGGTGTGCGGATGGTCCCTAGGGGAGATCATGGTGCATACAGTTAATAAAACGGATGTTTAGGCCATTTTCTGGGAAAGTGACGGGTTTTAATTATTGGTTTTACGTGGACCATTTTCTGGGAAAATGGTTGTGGTTTTAATGGATTTATGGTCATCATTTTCTAGAAAATGATGGGTGATTTTACTGGAGTTTTATTTTGAGCCAAATGGGATTTTGGCGTATGTGGTTATTTTATTGATTTTGAGGAAGATGATTTTAAGCCTCATGCATATGGTAATTTGTTCATGGTTGTTGTTATGGCATTAATGTATTTATTGTCTTAGGTTTGTTTGGGTTATACTTACCTGCGATATCATTTTGGCGTCGTAGTTTTTTTGGATACAGATTATAAAGAGGCTAAGCCTGAGGAGACGGCTCCGCTGTTGAGGTGATATTAATATTATTTGTTATCTCGGGAGATTTATTTTCCCCTTTTATAAATATGTATTTGTTTAATTTGTATTTCGAATAACTGTATTTAAATCTTTTGTTGGAGAGTTTATATTAAATTAGTTTGTAAAATATTTCTAAAAGATTCTGATACTTAGTTAATGATTTTATTATCCTCTGCGACTTATATTTTATGTATGTCACGTGTGCACACACGTTTGGCACTTGATTGGGATGTGTGATCTGTGTTGTCATCATCCTAACGCCTCGATTCCCGTGTTTATTTTAAAGAAAATTTAGGGGCGTCACACATAAAGTCACTTTGCTCTGGCCCAACAATGAATGCTAGTTACCATTTATTTATTCCTTTGAACCATCGTTACCTTGTAACTGAAATTGCATGGAGAGTTCAACAATGCACATAAATCAATAAATCTTGTATTTTCTCATATAGATTATTGCATGATTTGATTATTGTATGGTCTATCAATGTTTTAAAGGGATCTTTGGTGGCTCTTATTTAATTGATGTTTCTTGGCTATAGTTTGTGGTCATAGTCGTGGAATACTTATGGTTGTGGAGCTACTGGATTTGCCTGGATTTTCTTGTACATGTGGTTCATTTTTCGCTTCGAGATGAGAAGAAATTCGTTAAATAAACTCATGAAAAGGCTACTCAAGTCAAAGAAGATTTTTGCTAGCCTGTGGTGTAGCAAAGGGGAAAATAGTGGCAATAGTGGCTCATCATCAGATAGTCTTGATTATGCAAACCAAGAGGCACTACAAGAAAAATGACTTTTTGCAGCATCAAATTTTATCGCAAAAAGCAGAAAAAAATGCTGCAAAGAGCCATTTCCAGCGAATTAAAATCGACGCACGATGATTGACAAAGTAATGGTTTAGATGTACAATTCCAGAAAAATTCAAAAATCACTGCAAATAAGTGACTTTTTGTGGCAAATAAATTTCGCTGCAAAAACTGCAAGTGTTAGCCAAATTTGAGGATTTAACCCTAGTTAGACTTTTTGCGGCATAAATTACTGTCGTAAAAAGTGGAATATATGCTGCAAAAGATTATTTGCGGCAATTTAAAGTCGCCGCAAATACTATTTTTCAAAAAATATATATATATATTAGCAAACCGGTTTCACTAGTATTTTTCAAAATACATTATAAGAAGCTCTGTTATGATAACTAATCCATTCAAAACAACAAAGAATATATCCAATTAAACTAGTTGCCAAAAAAAAATTATAAACAACACTAGAACTTGCTAAGTACAATGTAAGAAATGATAACTATAATAAATGATTATGTAGCATCACATTCCACAGCATTATAGATTTCATTTAAATAAAATATACAACTTTCTAATCTGTAAACATGAAAGAAAATTACTGCTACAAGCCTCATTTCTTGTAGTGATACCACTTTGTAAATGGTAAAAAAAGCCATACTTGATCTCAAAAAACAATGAGACCTTCTTTTAGGCTGAGCTGGAGCCAGTCACAACATGTAAATCATGAACCAACATGGAATGAAGAAAACTAATTACAAACTGCAGTTACAAGTATAAAAGGGATGTGTATAAGAGCATATTTACAAGATCAAGAGATAATATGCAAATGAATTAGAATATAATTAGAATAGCAACAAATCATTGTCAAAATCAGAATCCACTAGGAACCTAAGTATTTTTAAACTTCTTTAAAACACAGAAGCATCTCAAGACCAAATCAGCCATAATGGAAGCAGTAAAAATGCTTAAAAATAAGCACATTCTTGAAAGCATCTTACTCTTTGGTTGAAAATAATCTCCACCAATTAGATGTCAGGTAATGCAAGTTAAACATGCATTAAATTAACTAATTTAACAATAGCTTAAGAAATTTGAAATGTGCTTAATTTGAGAAAACACATACGAAAATTTATGCATATTCTACATACATATATATATAGTTACATTTATGTAATCAAGGATATTGAAGAAAGTTCAAATCTTGAAAGAGAAAAATGAAGTATTGAAAATGCTTGAAGGAGAAAAATGATTACTATATATGCTGCCTGCCAAACCTTTGTTTTCAATGGTTTTTCATACAAACAAATAAATTTGGTTGAGTAATGGATGCAAAAGAAAATTGGGGATGAAATGGACGGATTGACACCCTAAAACAGAGTGTATAGCAGAAGAAAACTGCACTACCATGGACAGTTACCAGCTTTAGATTCGTGCTCTTAAACATCCTTCATTTAACAACAATCTCAACTACATAAGCCAAGTATATGAGAGTTGAAGAAAACTTGAGAAGAAACGTCATTTTTTTGTGAAAGCATAGTATAAACAGTTAACAAACCTTGCTACATAGAACATTAGTAATCGGTGAGAAATAAAAGTACCTTAGACAAAACTAATCATTTTCTATAAATTTTTATGGTAATGCAAACCAAGAAAGTAGACTACTCATTTACTATAAATTTTTTTGAACTTCTTTTCAAAGAACCATCGAAGATTGGGACAAGCACAAGCAAGATATTACAATCAGATAATAAATTGCTAATTGTCTGCAAATAAACCTCTGGTGCTGACACACATTAAGATTAGTTCAAATGTTGTTTCATTTATAAGATAGGTTGCCTAGTACTCTAGTGTAGTGTGATTTATATTATGAAGAGGAGCTAGCCATTTTCTATGCTCATAATATATGCAGGAAAAAGCACTTATCAAAACAAATATATATATATATATATATGCAGGAAAAAGATTTTGTTTGAATATTGGATCAATAAGGCAGGAAACAAAATGAGCAAGTGAGGGTATACACTATTATCCCCTTCCCATTTATAAACTACCACAAAACATGTCTAGGAGATATATTAATTCAAAGTCTTGTACCACCAACAACCAGGGCACAACCCAAATGCTACCACTACTCAAAAAAATCTATTCTTTGTGGTGTAACTTCAGTTCACTGAGTCCTCCCTCAAGCCTCAGCAAATGTAGGGAGGTTGGCCACCCAGCTTGCCAACATCCTCTCAGTTGCCAACTGTCATTCCAAAAGTATTGTAGAAACCATATTGAAATGAACCTTGACTTTTCTTGTAGTATTTTAACCAAGCTTTGGTATTATTTAAAATATTGGAAGGCACATGTAATAACACGTAAATGTTCAAGTAGAGTGCATAGATTGATGTTTATAACCTTGAAATGTTATTAATGGAAATAGGGGTAGAAAAAAAATCTCAAGAGAATGAAATATTCCTTAATTTTTTCTTGTGAGTCTTGTAAACTAATGAAACCATTTATCTTTTCAAGTCCATCCAAGATAATGAAATCATTTATCTTTTCTTGTAAGCTAATACACACTCAGAGCATTACCATTGGATGATGAATGTAATTTTAATAAACTAATACGCACATCAATTGTACCTAGAATACATCTTGAATATATTGAACAAAAGCACAAGACTGCAAGCCAATAATCATAAAATCAGAAAACTCAAAAGAATATAAATGTAATTTCAATAATACCCAATATCAGTCAAACCATTATAAAGAGGAGATAGAAAAATCACATTGAAAGACTTCCCCTTACTTCATGAATCGGTTGTAAGCAGATGGAAGTCTGTGCTTCTTTTCAGGCGTTGCAAAAAAAAGAAAAAAAATCGACATAAATTGGAGAAGCCTTAATCCTCTGTTTCCATGAAGCCCTAATCCTTTGTTTCCCTAATTAGAAATAATGAGAAACCCTAATCTTCTGTTTCCATGAGGCCCTAACAGAAAAAATGTCCCGCTCATGTTGAAATCCATAGTCAATTTATAAGCATTGTGATTGTATTAAATCAGGCTAATAAATACAAGAATTCACATGTAAACAAACTAAAAAGGATCGAAACTAGAGAGAGCTGAATAGAGAGAGGGAAAGCGAGACAAACAAAGAGAGAAAGAGAGAGTGCATGAAGAGAGACTAATAGAGAGAGAGAGAAGGAGAGACACTCACTTCGGTGATGGCGCTGTAACGGCACGGCATGGGAAGGGGCACGGCGTCAAGGAGCGAGCCAGAGAGTGAGTGAGAGAGAGAGAGATTAGGGCTCAGGAGAAATACAAACCATCGTGTGCGCTCGGGGGGGGGGGGGGGGGGGGGCATTTTTAATTTGCCAATTAGTTATTAGTAATGTTATTTTTATTACGGTGAAACAAAAAATCGCCACAAAAAGAAGATTGTGTCGCAAATTATCATCGCGACAGAAATAAAGTCGCTGTTATAACAAAAGCCTTATTACAATGACAAAAACTGTCACAATAGCTGTAAAAATCGTTGTAAAAGATCTTACAATCCATTCAACCCAGCATTTGCCAACTTTTAATTGGGAATTTACCAACAAAATGAAAAATGTTGCAAATAAGGATTATTCATGTTGAAATCTTTTGCAGCAAAATTAAAAACGCTACAAAAGGCCATATTTCTAGTAGTGAGGAAGTAAAATCAACATCTTCCAAAAATAGGAGAATGTATCTTAAATACAATTGAAAGAAACAGTGTTGGTGGGTTCTTTTGGGCCTTTTGCTTTTCTTAATGACATTAGAAAATTTCAACAGTAGTGCTTATCATTTATAGATTTTATAAAATTTAAAAATAAAGTGCATATAAATTTTAGAAGAGGAGTTCAGAGTTTGTTTTGTTAAAAAATTTACTGTTAGCTAAGAAAAATTTTACTTGCTGAGAATGAAATTCATAAAATTTCAATTAATTCTTGAGTGCTTGTAAGAAAAAGAAACATTTTATTTGCTATGAAGAAGGAAAAGAAGCTCATTTGATATGAGTGGATAAAAATCAATATAATTAAAAACAAAAAAGGTAAAAAAAAATTGCAAAAAAAAAATAATTATGTATAGCGGTGGCCAGATGTATTTGTGGCAAATGTTAATGCTTTTAGCGGCGACAATGTCGCTAGGAATAGTAAAATATTTCTGTCAGTAGTTAGAATAGCCGGGAAAAGTCTTTGTTGGCTCAAAATTTGTAGCGATTTTCGGGCAACTATTTTTAGCCGGAAGTAAAATGAGACTTTTTCCAGCGACTTTTTGTTCGCGCGACAAAAATAAGCTTATTCATTGTCGTGTGATTCATTATTTGATCATGATGATCCGTCATGTAAGACAGAAACTATGGAAATTGCAAGAGTGAACGAAAAACAGATTTCAATAGGAAACAAAATTAAAAGAGTCGTGGAATGGAACGTGCATGAAACCCACGATTTCTTGGTAATTGATCGTCCAGCTTGTACAGGTTGGTTTGACCGCTCAGTTTTTATTTTTTATTTTTAATTAACGATTATGAAATTGACTATTAGTAAAGTGGTGTACCTTTTATTTTCTTAATGGCTAAGGATGATAATATCTCAAAGAAAATAAGAAAAATAATAATAATTTCGACAAATACTAGCTAGGGGCGCACACCCCAAGCTGGCCAGCGGCCCCCAACCATTGTCATTTATATAAATATCACACAATTAACACACCATAGCCATTGGCCTTATTGTTGACGATACAAGCGTCTATGTTACATATAATTATAACAGAACATGATCTGCACTATATCTGATATCATTGGCCTTCATTATATTGATAATACAAGCACACATGCACGCATATATATAGGAAACACACCATATCTGATATATTACTGGCCATGCTGTTGATTATTCTTCACAATACTTGCTGCCATTAGTACTGATCATTAGCTTTTATGCACCCCTTCCATGCTTTGTAGGCTACGCGGAATACAGGAAAAGGAAAGTTCATTAGAAAATAGAAGATAAAAGGAAAAGAGATGCGAAACAGTAGTACTAGAAAATCCAAGCAATATCATGTGATGGAATTTGGGAGTTTATATATAATTGCGATAATCAAGATATGTATGTAGGATACGATATTGAATTCATGTGCTAATTAATTGATTACCTGCTTTCGAAAGAGTCCAGTTCTTGTCGTCGCCGCTCAAATCCCACGCAAAATAACCGCCCAACTTAAAGTTACAGCCACTTGCCTCTTTAACTTTTTCAGAGATGCAGCGTTCATCATCATAACCAATCCAACTCAGGTTCTCAAAGTTAATCGAGTAGGTAGCAACATAGTCGCTATCATACACGGTTAAGTAATTATCCTTCAGCTGTTTCTCCTTGATAGTTCTGTAGGTAATTTTGGAGCTTTGATTTGCTGGATGAGCCGATGCAAAGAATCCAGTGTTACTGGACTCCTTTAGAATCCATTCATAGCCATAATATGGAAGGCCGAGGACTAATTGTTTTGTCGCAACTCCACGATTCTTATCATTCCAGTCTCTAATGCCATCACTTCCGCACCTCTTTGGCTCTGTAAAATTACGCCACGCATGAACCGGTCCAGGCCGCGCCGGCGAGTTGGAGGGAGTATAGAAGTCAATGGCCAGTACGTTGATCCAGTCCAAATTCTTATTAATAGCCTCAATGGGATATTTGAAATTATCATGGACCGGATGGTGAAACACGGCTTCAGTAAGAATAAACGGCTTCGGGAAGGCACGTCGAAATCCATAGAGGAGAGCAATAAACAGCTTCTCCTGTTCGGCTTTGAAGGGGTATAGCCAGCAGAGGTCCAGGCCATCTAAATGGAACTTTTTGGAGTCCGTTATGAAATTTATCTGCTTACGTTCATCTCTCACCACTTCAGATAGGATAGCGGCTTGATCTTCATCAGTAACAACGATAGATAAAATAATTTTCACGCTAGGGTGTCCTTCCCGAACGAGTTTGGTGAGTTCTTGGAATTGTTCCGAGTATGGCCAAGGGATGACTATATGGCCATCAGGGTTGACCTTGGCAATGGCAACATAAAGATGTGTGAAGAGATGGAAAGGTATATCAGCTACCTTCTGGTCCTTCTCACTCCTGAAAATGTCCCAGAATCCGGCTCTCACAACGCTGTCGTGAACTCCAGCACTGGAAGCCATTCGATCAGGGGAAAGACGAAGCAGGTACTGTAGTTTCTATATTTTGTTTCCTCCCTGGTTGTACGAGCGGTGGTAGTTGCTAGCCATGTATGTGTGCCTATTTATAGCCTTTTCAAACGGCCTATAGAAACAAGCCATGTTAATCTTTGAATTATCATATACACATACATAATATATAGTTTAATCCGACGGACAGACTTCAGTACGTGGGACATGAAGAATATGGATATCATGACGTGATGTCATATTTTCACGTGTGCATGACGTGTAGGAGAATTAGGATGTTAAGGTGTTAGAACATTCACATAATTGGTTGATTAGAATATACACTTTCTATCAATTTTCTTTTTTAAATTTTATTTATTTTTAAAAAATTCCTGCATCTTGTTTTCTATATTTCTTCTCATTTATTAAGATAAACATCTTTTTCTTTCAACTTAATATTTTTTTATATGAGAAACCACTACAACAAATTTTATTTTTCGGGACGAAATTTATTAGGGACCAAATAAATTTCATCCCTAAAAGTGGTTTTTAGAGACATTTTTTAAAATTCGTCCCAAAAATTGGACGAGTTGCAAAATACGTTCAGGGGGTCAAAAATCGGTCCGAACGAGCGTAAAAATACGTTCGAACGGAAAAATATTTGTCCGAACGGAATAAATTTGGAGGAAAATGTGGCGGTGGAATTGCAAGTCCGTCTAAACCCAAATTATACTGTTCGGACGGACAACAGGTTGTAAATGGTTAATTTCTTTTATCACTATTCATTTACGTGTATATATATATATATATATATATATATTTGTTTTCTATTAATTTTATTTTATCATTTTCAAAATATAAAAAATGTGTTTATATTACATTTTATGATTTATGAAGCATTCAAAATATTTATAAATGCAATAATTAATTTTATGTAATTACTTTTAAAATGTTCTTTATTTTATTATCACAAGCAATAAGTAAAATGACGAAAAAAAAAAAAAAAGAATATTGTTATGAATACCAAAAATAAAAGAAAATACTAATTACATTTCAAAATATGTATAATATTATTCGATACAACACATAAAATAAAAATACTCATACTACTTCGGTATCAAATATATGTCCTTCTGCATAGATTTAATCCGTGTCTCTACATCATCTATCCTCCCCATGATGCGATCCTCAGCCTCTGCTACCACGCGGGTCGCCACTCTCTCCACCACGAGCTCAACCATCGCCTCCAACTGCTCCAGTGTAAATCCTGCAAGCTGGCTCTGAGCAGGCTGGGTAGCAGCACTGGTAGTAGCATCAGTCGACCCTGGAGTACGTACATAGGGGTGCCCCTTGCTCTTACTAATAGATATCTTGTTGAAAGCCCCCATCTGAAGTTCTCTTTTCTCACCAATCCGCTCTGTAACTCCAGCTTGAAGTAGGAGGCCAGATATCAACAGTCCAAATGGTAAACTGCCTCCACTCCCATATCGTGACTCCTGTCTGATGCGAAAGAAAATATAGAGTTTTAGATCAATCAGGTCCCCCCTCGCTACCCGCACCAAAAGTCATGCCTGATCCATCCCGAAATCCGTCTTGTACTTTTTCGGGTCTATGTTATACCCGACTATCAGATTCAGCAATCTGAAAAATGGAATGCAGTCAACCTGTTTGATGGCCTTCCCGCCATCATATGCAGAAGCCTCGGGATGCCGTAGTAGCTCACGTACTTGATCGTCTGTGAGACCATCATCAGGTACGTACTCCTGGTCGCTATCATCAGCGTCTGAGCCAGTACCTAACTCATCAGCAGTCCATGTAGCAAAGGGTGATGAGGATTCAGCCTCCGTGTCTGCCCTAACAGATCTAGATGCTACTGCTGCTGCGGATGGATGATGATATGCGTCCATCACGCGCGGGATGTCCAAATACTCTGCAATCACCCGAGGAGAGAAGGTGATGCTGACTCCCCGCACCATGAGTACGTAATGGTAAATATCTCCAGGCTGATCTCCCAATGCCCGATAGAATTCGCATACCATATCAGGATATGCGATCCCCTCCTGTGTGCAAATCGAAGTCCATTCTCGCTCCGTGAAGATCTGGTGGATGGTGTGTCCCTCCCACTCCAGTTCTCTGAAGTCATCCAAAGTGATAGGCCGCTCTACTAGAACAGACCTACGAACAGGAACACTGGCAGCAGCGAGAGAGACGGGTGTGGAGGCAACTGGATCTGCGATCACAGGCCTAGTAGCACTCAACTGATCTCTCCCATGCTTTTGACTTCTACCTGCCATTCGTATACTGTATATAAATAAGTGATGGAAGAAGTTAGACAGGCTTGATGGAACCCAAAATACGTAAATTAAACCAATATGTATATCAAACTGTTCTGTTTGGAACTTACTTGTTCAGACGGACAAATAACACGTTCGAACGCGTTATATGCCCGTTCGAACAAAGAAGTCTCGTTCGAACGGGGGTCATGCCTGTCCAAACGGAAACCCCTGCAATGAGAAATGGCCAAGTTGACTCGGCCATTACTTTTTTCCTACAAAATTCAAATCTATTCGGACCAAATCAACCTAATATCACTCCTAAAGGTCCGAAACAATGAATACTTGGAAATAAATTACAAAAACTATGAAAAATAGGTCAGATTCAATTTGAAATCCGACCCACACAAAAATGGGTGTTCATAACCCATTTTCAACCAATAGGAGGGGTTAGAGAGACCATACCTTATATATCTCACTGTAGATGATGGTTTCGGGAAGGTGGAGTGTGATTCTCGTTCGAATGGGATTGAGTTTTGGAATTTACCATTTGATGCAAAAATGAGCCGTTCGGCCAGAACTGGGCATATATACCCCGACACTCGTTCGGACGAGATATTTCTCATTCGAACGAGTTTGAGCGTTCGGACGTAATTTTTAAGCATTCGAACGGTAAGGGTCTATGTTCGGATGAAGGGGTATCTGTTCGAACGGAAAGAAGAGAGTTTGGGGTTTAAGCAATCCGCTATCAGTTCGGCTAATTATAACGATATTATTATGTACCATACGACACTAATAATATTATAAAGTTCTTAGTAAAAAATAAAATACTAAAAATAGTCTTTATAATATACATGCACTCTATATAACACTAAAATGATAATGTTATATAAAATAAATATATATCAGGTACTTCAACTTCATATATATCAATTACTTTGTATATACTAGTATATATTAGTTAGAACATAAGTATTATACCATTTACATGTAGTGCTTAGTTTAAAATAATTAGGTATATATAACTTAGATTACTTAATATACATGCACTATACATAACACTAAGATAATAATGTTATATATAATAAATATATATCAAGTACTTCAATTTCATATATATCAACTATTTTGTATATACTAGTATATATTAGTTAGAACATAAGTATTATACTATTTACATGTAGTGCTTAATTTATAATAATTAGGTACATGTTACTTAGATTACTTAATAATTTGTAGCGTCATCACTTATTGAGGTTATACAATTTATAATATAGATTATTTAGAATAGTATTAGTAATATCAGTATATAAATATATAATAATAATTAAATATTATCTAGTATATTAGTATTATAATACTAGTGTAAGTCTATAAGATATAACACTTATTATATGTCATAACGGTCTCTCATACGTTCCAACGGAAAATACTTAAAATATGCTAAGAATAACGCGTCCGAACACCAAAATAATCCGTTCGAATGCAAAAAGTTGAAAAATTCCCCGCGGGAAAACTCGCGGCAATTTGACATTTTGGCGTTCGGACGGATAAATTTTACGTTCGAACACAACTTCGCAGATTTAAACACCACTCTTCAGTTCATTTCTTACTCGAGGTTGAGCTATTTTTTAGAGAGGGGGACTAAAAGGGAGGCAGAGAAGGATTGCATATTGTAGGTGGGTTTTTTAGTGTGGAAGACTTGATATTCTTAAAAGCGAATAGGTAAATCTCATTTCTCAATATTTTTTTTTTGTATATTTTTCTACATTAAAAGTGGTTGATAGTTTTCTTATCTTACGATTTTTAATTGTCGGTAGTGTTGTTGAATTGGATTTGAAGTTGGATGTGCAAAAATTGAGGTTAGTTTTCGAATTATTAGGGTTTAAAGATTAGAGATTTATTTTGATATTTTGGGATGGTTTTTTTATAGATTTTGCATACTTATTTTGATATTTGGAATTTTATTATATAACCAATTTCGAGCATGATTTGTTTATTTGGGTATTTGTTGCTTACTTAGTTGATGGTGAGGATTGATTCTGGTATGTTGTCTGCACGATTTCCGTTCGAACGAAACTGTTCACGTTTGAACGAATGTTGATGTCCGTCCAGACGTAAAAATATACGTTCGAACGGAATTCGTGCAGACAGAATAAATAAATAGTATTATGAGGATATCAATTACAGTATTACTGATGATGTTTATGAAATGATTTAGGTTTTTTTTAATAGGTAGTAGACGGATAACGAAAATATAATGGACAAAAATTGGATGCACTTGAGAGATAGACTTGGGCAAGACTATAAGGAGTATGCACCGGGGGTGAAAGTATTCATAGAGTTTGCGAAAGACAGTGCTGATAGTCGGGGTTTTATAAGATGTCCGTGCAAGAAGTGCAAGAACCTGAGTTATTTAAATATAGTAGTAGTGGAGTCCCATTTGTTCGTTAATGGGATAGATCATAAATACTCGCATTGGGTTCTACATGGCGAACCATTTCCTTCAGGAGTTAGATTTGAGAGTCATTCCAATCGAATGGAGGAAACTGATGCCGAGATCGATATCGACGATACAGATGTGGTCGTTTCGGATGATAATGATGATGATAGAGAGGATATCACTGAGATGTTAGATGATATTGGCGCAGGCATGTTTGGTGTTCAAGATGGAGAAGGAACATCTTCACAATTTTTTGAGGAAAACGAGAACTTCGCAAGATTGTGGGAGGATGCTCAACGACAATTGTATGAGGGGTGCACCCGCCATAGTAAGTTGTCATTCACAGTGAGGTTCCTACATATCAAGTCAGTATGCCGGATTTCTACAAAAGCCATTGACATGCTATTTGAGTTATTTAAAGAGGTTCTACTGCAAGATGATGTGGTACCTCGTAACTTTTATGAGGCGAAAAAATTGAAGCGAGGATTGAGATTTGATTATAATATTATCCATGCTTGTAAGAACGATTGTGTACTCTTTTGACAGCAGTATGCAACAATGTTTGAAGAATGGCAAAGGATGTCTCAAAATATTATGCCACCATCACGATCTTAAAATCTATTTTTTTTATTAATTGTACATTTATTATTCTGTTTAACAATAATATTTGAACACATTTAATGTGCAAATTACATTTTTATTATAATAGTAATGCATCTTTTAATTAAATGTAATCTGTATAGCAGTATTGTTCGAACAACTCTTGTATTCGTTCGAACAGATAATATCCATTCGAACAACTCTTGTATTCGTTCGAACGATAAATTATTATTTAAAATTCGTCCGAATTAAAAAGAGTCCATACGAACAAGATTTATATTCCAATAAATTTATCCGTTCGAATAGATAATATCGGTCCGGACGTTAGCCTCGTTCGAATAAGGCAATCTGTTCGAACGAAATATTTATCAGTTCGAACGGAAACCGTCAGTTCGGACGGCTGAAATTTTTGTTCGAACGAATTTCTGAGACGAAATTTTTTTGTCTCAAATAAAAAAACCCGTCCGAACGGACTTGGACGGACAAGTGAGATTTCGTCTCTAAAAATCATTTTTAGGGACGAAATTCACTTTTCATCCCTAAAAACTTTTTGAGACGGGCTTTTTGAGACAAATTTGGGACAAAATTTTTTTGTCTCTAAAGATTTTTTGGGACAAAAAACCTATTCTCTTGTAGTGAACGAAACATATTACTTATACTCTAAAAAGATTAATCAATTATATAATTAGAATCTAATTATAAAAAATAAAAAATTTTCATTTTCAAGTAATTTAATATAGAATCCATATATCATTTATCTTTATCTTTTTATCATATAAGGTATCACATTAATTATATATAAGATAATGCTATGATGTCTCTTCAATTTGTTCATTTGGTGTGATTTGGTGTGCTTTTAGTACAAATTTCACTTTTCATTTCTTTTTTACATTTAATTTCAAATATTTTAAAAAAATATATATCAATATACTACTAATTATTTCTTCAATTATTAAAAAATGTTTAAAAAAATTCAATATATAAACGAATAATATAAGAAGGCATAATAATATTATTCATAATTAATGCCAGCATCACATGATATTATTATTGCATGAGGGTCTAGATCTCATCATCACGATCATGCATTAATGAATTAAGTACTGTTACAGTGATGATCATTTTGGTGTTTAACGTTATAACTTGTTAGTACCTTTTAATCATCCAATAAATGAACGATTGAATTATCCGTCCAATAGTACTAGGAAATTTAGTCATTATTCATAATGCTGACATGATAAGATTTAATTTCCAAATTAAAAATTTCACTGCTTAATTGGTCGAAGCCATCTAGGAGATCATGAAGTAATTTGTGTCTTGGTGGTACGAGCAGTTGTGTCTTGCTAGTCATGCATGCGAACGTATTTATAGCCTTTTCAAACCCATAAATTAATTAATTATAACAAATTAATTAATTTTTCTTTTCATCTTAGATCCGACGGACAGATCACATAAATGGGATCGATCATGAAGAATATTGCATGAAGTACGTGGATGAGATGAATTTTATGCTGTTGGGATTAACATCGAAAATGATCGACTTTACGATACAAGGGCGTTCACTTCTCAAAAGAATTTGGGAATCACAGAAAGTATAATCTGGACCATGACGAATTTATCTTTTTCTTCTCGTTGGAATCAAATGACGTCGAATCTATATCTTTGCATGAAAAATAAAGTATTTATAATATTTTAATTATGGTAAAAAATTTATTTACAAGAAAAATAATTAATGTCTACTTTCTTGTAGTGCATATATTGTGCTTCTACTACATTATAAGAAATTAAATGAGTTTTTATAAATAATTATTTATGATGAAAATGTTATTTATAATCCATTATTACTTTATTAAATTTAACTGATTATAAATAAATAATTTTTGTTTTATATATAGTAAACTAATTAATTCTGCTGTTGTGCATGCATGCGTTACGTCCATTGCAAATGAGATCCGGGTCGGCCACAAATTAGCAGGGAAAATTATTTAGTTTTAATTTATAAATTTTTTGGAAAATTGATATTTGATAGCCCATAAAATAATTCTTTTTTAAAATGGCTAAATATGAAACTAAAATAGAAGCCTATGTTAAATATTTTAACATGATATTAATAAATAGATTTTCGATTTCTTATGATCCACAATAATAATAATAAACAATAATATAATAAACGTACCTCTCTCCATGACTGATGAATAATAGATCTGACTATGAGAGAAGGATCGCCCTAACAACGTTTGCCTCACAAGTGTCTCCCGATGGCTAGAGGTACTCTAATGTTGTAGGTGAGAACCCTTGAACCTCCCAGTGCTATTTATAGACTTTGGACCATCAAGAAATCTAAGAGTTTGTGTCTGACTATAATTAAAGATACAGCGTTTTAATCTTATCTCTTAACAGTAATTATTATCCCATCATAACTCAAATATCAACAGATAATATTTTAAACTATTTTAAACTGATAAAATAGGTGTGTAGGACACAGAGTTTAAATAAAACTCTTACATTCTCCTACTTGGCCCACACACCTATAAAATAATATTTTTCATTCATGGGCTTATCATAGGAAATTAACTATATTGCGCAAATTTATTTTCTAAACTTTTCATAGCTCAAAATACATTTCATGAGTTTCATAATATCAATGTCAAACTAGCTACCAATGCGAGTCATGGCGGTCCGCTATTATATAATCAACAGATTCCCTTCCATGTACCACAACACCAACAACCAATTTAACACACGATCTTTAATTGGGATAATCAAGGCTAATAAAGTAATGCCTTTGGGTTCCAATTCATGTCTATTGTAAACATTCTCTTGTCATCATTCATCCATACCATTCAATGTACATATAAAATAGAAAGATAAGAAATTAGAAACAAAATAATCATAATTGATATCATTAAGTGTCTAAATAGAATCAAAACATTTACGAACTCAGTAACATGTTTACATCATAAGACTCATACTGTTAACATGTTCTTTAAACTGCTTCGCTACTAGACTCTTTGTTAATGGGTCTGCTATCATAAGCAAAGTACTAATATGTTCTATAGACACTGTTTGTTTCTGCACTTCCTCCTTGACGCTTAGATATCTGAGCTCTATGTGCTTAGCACCTTTAAAATACCTATCATTCTTGGAGAAAAAGACTGCAGAGGAATTATCACAGTAAATTCTCAGCAGCTTGGCTATAGAGTCGACAACCCTAAACCCTGAGATAAAGTTTCTTAGCCATAAACTATGCACCGTGGCCTCAAAGCACGCCACAAACTCAGCCTCCGTTGTTGATGAAGCAGTGATTGTTTGCTTCATACTTCTCCATGAGATTACTCCACCGGCCAGTAGGAAAACATAACCTGAAGTAGATTTCCTCCTATCAGGACAACTGGCAAAATCAGAGTCTGAGTATCCAGTTACTTCTAAACTGTCACTTCTTCTGAAAGTAAGCTGGTAATCCTTAGTCCCTTGCAAGTATCGCAATACCCTCTTTGTTGCTTTCCAATGAGACATCTCTGGGTTACTTTGGTAGCGCCCAAGCTTGCCAACTGCAAAACTAATGTCCGGTCTCGTACAAATCTGTGCATATATTAAGCTCCCTAGAATTGAAGCATATAGAATTTTTGTCATCTCTTTACGCTCCCACTTAGTTTTAGGACATTGTGATTAGCTAAACTTGTCACCTTTTGATATTGGAGTGTCCAATGATGAACAACTTTTCATGCCAAATTTCTCAAGAACTCTTTCTATGTAACTTTTTTTAAACAATCCCAACAGCCCTTGTTTTCGATTTCGAAAGATTTCAATTCCGATCACAAATGATGACTCACCCATATCTTTGATTTCAAAGTTCTTAGAGACAAAACCCTTTGTTTCATAAAGTAAGCCAAGATCACTACTAGCCAACAAGACATCATCAACATACAGGATCAAAATTATGAACTTACTCCCACTGACCTTTAGGTATATACACCGATCAACGATGTTCTCTTTAAACCCAAAGGCAGTAATGGTATCGTTGAATTTTAAATACCATTGTCGGGAAGCTTGCTTAAGCCCGTATATCAATTTCTTAAGCCTACATACTAGGTGATCTTTGCCCTTTTCTGAAAAGCCTTTTGGCTGCTCTATGTAGACCACTTCATCCAATCTTCCATTTAAAAATGTTGTTTTTACATCTACCGATGTAATTCTAAATCATAATGCGCTACCAATGCCATAATGATTCTAAATGAGTCCTTTTTAGATACCGGAGAAAAAGTCTCTTTGTAATCAATGCTTTCTTTCTGAGTAAAATCCTTTGCAACAAGTTTGGCCTTATGTCATTCAATATTGCATTTCGAGTCACGTTTGGTCTTAAAGACCCATTTACATCCGACTCTTTTACTCCCTTTAGCAACTCAACGAGATCTCAGACTTGATTTTGATTCATGGATTTCAACTTTTCTTTCATGGCATCGATCCATTTACTGGAATCACTTCCTTCTATGGCTTGTGAAAAGGTTAGTGGGTCTTTACTTGTACGAATGTTAAATTTAAATTTTTGGAGATACACCACATAATCTGTCTGATTGGCAGGTCTTTGATCTCTCTGAGATCTGCGCAAGACAATCTGTTCTGGTGACTCCAAACTTGGTTTATCAATGGTATTATCATTCTGAGATGGGTGATCGGTTACTTATTCTATGGTATTATCGTGATGATCAATTAGAGGAACTATTATATTTTTTGAGAATGTAGGTATAAGGACATCTACCTGTATTTCTTCAATGATTACATCTCTAGGTTCAATTTTCTCACTGAACTCACCAAGTTTAATGAATTTGGCATTTTCTGTTTCCACCATTCTTGAACTGTGATTAGGACAGTAAAACTTTTACCCTTTGGATCTCTCTGGGTAACCAATGAAGTACCCGCTTACTGTTTTAGGATCCAATTTCTTTTTATACGGATTGTAAAGTCTCGCTTCGGTTGGGCAACCCCAAATATGCATATGTCTCAAACTTGGTTTCCTACTAGTCCATAGCTCGAAAGGAGTTTTTGGAACTGCCTTACTAGGAACTCGGTTTAAGATATACATTGCCGTCTTAATAGCTTCACCCTATAATGATTTGGGTAAGGTATAATTATTTACCATACTTCTGACCATATCCAATAAGGCCCGATTACGCCTTTTAGCAACTCTGTTCTGCTGTGGCGTTACAGGCATCGTGTACTGAGCAATAATGCCACGTTGTTCAAGAAGTTTGGCGAATGGGCCTGGATTACGGCCTGATTCATCATACTTTCCATAATATTCTCCATCTCTATCCGATCTGATAATTTTCACATTTCTATCTAACTGTCTTTCCACCTTCATGAGAAATATCTCAAGTACCGATACAATTTGAGATTTCTCATGTAACATATAGATATATCCAAAACGTGAATAATCATCTATGAAGGTGATGAAATATTTTTCTCCACCAAAACATTCTGTGGAGAATGGTCCACATATATCTGTGTGAATAATTTCAAGAAACTATTTACTTCTTGTGGCACCTTTCTTAGTATGTTTGGTTTGCTTTCCTTTTATGCAATCCACACACACTTCAAGATTAATAAAATCAATGTGCAGAAGAATTTCTTCTTTTACTAATCTTTGTAATCTTTCTTTGAAAATATGCCCCAACCTTTTATGCCACAAGTCATATAAATTTTCATTCATCATGTTTTGTTTAGTTCCAATACATGTTTCATGGTGTTGGGTATAGGTATTTTTAATGAAATTATTATCAAGGTATAGTTGATAAAGGCCATCAGAAAGAAACTTAGAATCAATAGATAAACTGTTTTTGAACAAATTGAAACTACCATTATGGAATGAAAATGAATAACCACCAGTATCTAGTCTGGAAAGGGAAATTAAATTACGCCTCACAGAAGGCACAAATACTGTGTTATGAAGGTCTAAACAATGACCAGTACTAAAATTAAACGAAAAGTTCCCATGACTAAAACTTCAACCTTATTTTGATTTCCTATAAAGATGAACTGTTCACTGGGATTTGGTGTTTGGCTTGTAAGTTATCCCTACATGGTTATAGAAACATGAATGTTAGTACCAGAATCTAGCCACCAAGAATTAGTGGGAACGTTTACAAGGTCTGATCTAAGACATACAAAGGTAAGTGGCTTACCCTTCTTTTCACACCAAGCCTTACGTTTTGGACACTCTGCTTTCATGTGTCCATGTTCCTTGCAAAAGTAGCATTTGCTACTGTTGTTCTGAACCTGATTGCCTTTCACAGGTTGCTTTCCTTTCGGTGGTCCAGTTCACTTCTTTTTACCATGATGATGCTTTTTGTTTCCAGCTTATTTATTCACGAAATTGACAAAGTGATATCTTTGTTGTTTCAGTCTTGCTTCCTCCTGAACTACCATACTTGCCAACTCATTCACATTCCATTTATCTTTAATAGCATTGTAATACATCTGGAATGGACCATACTAATGTGGCAATAAGTTCAAAATAAACTAAACAACAAAAAACTCATCCACTTTCATTCCTAGGATTTTCAATCTGGCAGCTATATTAGTCATTTCAAGAATATGCTCTTGCATTCCTTTGGCACTATCATATTTTATGGTGGTGAGTCTAGCTATGAGTGTTCCTGCTAAGGACTTATCTGTGGATTTAAACCTTTCCTCAGCATTTTTCAAAAAAGTTTGGGCTTCCTCAGTACTAGGGAGTGAATTTTTGATCTTTTCGGTTATGGTCATTTTTCATAAACATTAAACTTAGCCTATTTGAGCTCTCCCACAGTTTAAAGGTTTTTTTTCTGATCTTTGGTACTAGTTTCAATGATGGGTGATGGTTTTGGACTCAAAATGGATGAGTCCAAATCAAGGACTCCTAAAGTGAACCTAACTCTTTCAACCCATTCAGAAAAATTGGAACCATTCAAAATAGGAACGGAAGAAGCTTGTGAGTGTAGTGATGTGGGTACGCTTACAGCAAGAAAATTTTATAATAAGTTGCTTTGAGTTAGACACTTGTAAACGATAATAAGGATTTGAAAAATTATTGATAAACTAGTAGTGTCATCAAAATCCTCCTTTGGGAGTAGATCTTGACACACAGGGTGTTCCCTCCATTATATTCACCTTACTATGGGTTTAATGATTTTTCACAAAATTAAGAAAATTTTGTACATTTGGGCAACCAATCTTTTCAATAATTTTGATCTAACTCATTTATCACACATTGAATATACATAACATAATAATAAGAGACATAATAAACAGTTCATGATAATAATATGCATACAAGGTATAGATAACAGTAACATGCATGGAATATAAACTCTGATGGGTTTTTGCTGCAGATATGAATAATACTTACTGAGAAAGCTCCCAGGAAAGACTGATCTTTCCTAGACAGAACTTCAAGGTTTCCAGGAAATATTGGAGGGTCACAATTGACACACTTAGAAATTTTCAATCTCTTAGACAAAACCGCCTCAATTTGTACACATCCACACTCCCACAACAAAATTCATAAAAAAAATTTCATGTTTAACGAAATTGATTTTACAAGAAAATTACAATAATAACATGTATACAAATTTAATAGTATATAAATTTAATAAACTTCTCATACATGTAGTTAACAATAATAACATGTATACGAATTAAATAAATATTCATACAAATATTTAGATAATTTTAATGCATGCATATAACAATAAAATATGCATATAAGGGAAATAATGAAATATAATAAATTTTTTTTTTGAAATATTATTAAAATAATATTATTCAATCCAGGTCGGGTTGGGTCAGGAAATCGGGTCAGGAAACTGGACCAAGGATGGTCAACTTTAATTGACCCGGGTCGGGCGTTAAGCCCAAACCTAATTATGTTGTTGTTTTTTTTTTTCTTCGGGTTAAGCCACAGCAGTGGCCCATCAGCCCTTAAAGTCTTTCATCATTAACCTTTACTGGGCATTGCCCGTGACCTGGCCCTTAATAATTAAAACCCTAAGTTTTCATCTTCTTCATCCTGCAGCAGCCCCTAGCCGTCGATTGCTTCGGGGTCTATATTCCGCAGCCTTCAGCTGCGACCACAGACGTCGCCGGCGATGATGAGATGCTGATCTCCTTCCGCCGACGACCTTTAGGTCATCTTTCATTTTTTTTTTCTTTTAGAAATCGGCATGGCAGTGGGCTTTGAAGCTGTCTGCCGCCGTTACAGAGTACGCCGGCGATCGGGCTTCTCAGCCCCTTCACACCGCCGCTCCAAAACCGTCATTGTTAGGCTGATGGCCACCACACATACACCGGTCTGCCCTCTTCCAACGGCTTCAGTGCGCGATTGCACAGTGCCCATGCCGAAACTTTGTCTTCCCTTCCCCTTTTTTTTTTTTCGTACAGTGCTCAAATTCATATAAGTAATTTCACAATTTTGATAAAATTATATATATACAGAAACCGGCGCTACAAAATAATAAATTCTTATTTTTATATTGAGACCATAAAAAATATGTAATCTATAGCTCTAATACCACATGTTAAATATTTTAACATGACATTAATAAATGGATTTTCGATTTCTTATGTGACGCCCCCAAATTCTCTTAAAATAAACACAAGAATCGAGGCGTCAGGATGATGACAACACGGGTCACACATCCCAATGACAAGTGCCAAACGTGTGTGCACACGTGACATATATAAAAATATAGGTCACAGTGGATAATAAATTATTATCTAAGTACCAGAATTTTTTAAAAATATTTTACAAACCATTTTAATATAAATTCTCCAACAGGAGATTTAATACAGTCATCCGAAATACAAATTAAACAAATACATATTTTTTAAATGGGGAAAATAATTTTTCGAGATAACAATTAATAATAATAACACATCAACGGCAGAGCCGTCTCCTCAGGCTCAGGCTCTTCAAAGTCTGCATCCAAAAACTTCGACGTAAAAAATGACATCGCAGGTAAGTATAATCCAAACAAACCTAAGATAATAAATACATTAATGCCACAACAACAACCATGAACAAATTACTATATGCATGAGGCTTAAATAATCTTCCTCAAAATCAATAAAATAACTACACACGCCAAAATCCTATTTTGGCCCAAATTAAAACTCCAATAAAATCACCCATCATTTTCCCAGAAAATGATGACCATAAATCCAATAAAACCACAACCATTTTCCCAAAAAATGGTTCACGTAAAACCAATAATCAAAACCCGCCATTTTCCCAGAAAATGGCCTAAATATCCATTTTATTAACTGTATGCACCATGATCTCCCCTAGGGACCATCTGCACACCCTGGCTTTCATCATCACACCGAACGTAACGATCCTGCATGTGACTTCGGCATGGGCGATGCCTAGCTAACCACGCCCAGCACGTACCATGACCAGACATCCCCTAGCTCCTGCCAGCAGAGGAGCCACGGAGTCGACACGAGAGCGTTACCATCCCGTCCGATGCCGTCGTCACCCGGCAACGACCCAGGGGACATCACTCAGTATATTCTGCTCCCGAGTGACTAGAGGAGCTCCACTGGGATAATGCCCCATCCCGGCTTGGGGTCGTGATACATACGCACCCGAAACCATAAACACAATGAAAACCCAGTTTTCATTTTCATCGCATAAATATACGTGTAAATACACAATGCAGATGAACATGCACCAAATAACTAACAACTGCTAATTTTCAACAATAACCAACTACAATATTTGTTGATGCCAAAATTATATTTAAATTTTAAAGTTTATTTGGAAAATACTTACAGCGGGTAAAAGCGTAAATTCTCGAACAGACATCACTCTGCAACGCTCGTAGCGGTCACTTGTACGTTAGGCTAAAGTACTCGGTTTGACACCAAAATTTAGGAAAATACTAATTGAAAGGTGGAAAATCTCATAGAGGTGGTGGTATGGCAGCACAACCACCGGAAGGTGGTGGATCGGGGTCAAAATGGGTGAAAACTCATTTTCGGGTTTGGGGTTGTACCGAGAATGTGAGGCAACGGTTGGGGAAATTGAGCTAGGGGGATGACCGGCTGGGCGAGGGGAGTCTTTTGGTGGAGGTGGTGAGGCCTACGGTGGCCGGACGGCGGCGCGGGGAAGAACAACCCGTTTTAAGACCCATTTCGGGTTGGGTTATTTGGGCTGCCATGGATGGTGCCGGAGGTTGGGTTATGCTCGCCGGAGGGTGGGGAGTCTAGTGGTGGTAGTCGGAGGCCAAGGGGTGGCCAGCGGTGGCCACCAGTGGCCGGAAAATGCAAGGGAAGTTAAAATGGTCATTTCGGGTAGGGGACTCACGCGCCGACTAGGAGCCGCCGTGAGGTGCACCACCGGTGCAGGGGAGGTCGCCGGAGGGTAAGGGTGCCGGCGGCATGGGCGGTGACGGGCGGTGGGCGGCGGTGGATGGCTGGGCTGCCTAAGGCCGAACGGCCAAATAGGGGAGGGGGAGAAGGAATCGCGCGGGTTGGGGGGGGGGAAATGCAGGGGAAGAAAGGGAAAAAAGAAAAGAAAAAGAAAAGAAAAAAGAGAAAAAGGAAAAAGAAGAAAAAAGGGATCCAACTAGAAAAACACAATAAATTAAATAAAAGCCAGTCAAAATACTACAAATTCAATATCAATAAAATAAAATATTTAAAGCCCATCAACAGAAATAAATTAAACCCAAGCGCAATATTAAAAATAAAACCATAATTAATATAACGAAAGCAGATCAAATAAACTCACATAATAAAATAAAGGAATTAAATTTCACTCATTAAAATAATTACCTCATATTTAAATTAATAAAGAAATAACGTAACTCAACATTAACTAATTAATAGCTCATATAAATATTTTAAATAAATAAAACACGACTAATAATATTATTAAAATACATTAAAATAATTAACACCGAGAATAAAATAATGTGTAAAAATACACGTAATTCTGGGATCTCACATCTTATGATCCACAATAATAATAATAAACAATAATATAATAAATGTACATCTCTCCATGACTGATGAATAATAGATCTGACTATGAGAGAAGAATCGCCCTAACAACGTTTGCCTCACAAGTGTCTCTCAATGGTTAGAGGCACTCTAATGTTGTAGGTGAGAACTCTTGAACCTCCCAGTGCTATTTATAGACTTCCGACCATAAAAAAATCTAAGAGTTTGTGTCTGACTATAATTAAAGATACAGAGTTTTAATCTTATCTTTTAGTAGTAATTCATATCCCTTCATAACTCAAATATCAATAAATAATATTTTGAACTATTTCAAATTGATAAGATGGGTGTGTGGGATACAGAGTTTAAATAAAACTCTTCCAGCCTAAAGTTGAACGTCCAAATCTAACTCTGCTATGAATTGGACACAGGATCGGATCGGAATTACATAAATCGGTAGGACTAAACAAAAAAAATAGAGACAAGTACTTCCGTTGTACCGACCCGACCTGACCCATGTAGTTTCAAATCAGAAATGAAAATTTTCAATACCCAACTTAACACAAAATCGAAATTGTCTCCTTATGCCTCCTTGTTCTATCTTGTTCGAAACTTGTTCATTTTTCTGTTGCCTTGCAATTCATTGTCTCTTTTTAGCAAGGGAGGTTTGAAATGCAACGCTGAGGATATGATGTTGTGAATACAGGAGAAAGAATTAATTGGAAGATACTTGCCGGTATGGTAATGTTAGGTTTTGAATTCAATCTGTCTCTTTTACCAATAAAATTATTAGGCAAAGAAAGGAGCAAATATTTTTTAAAGATTTTCTCCTTTTTTATTTTTGATACATATATCAAAAGTTTCAGATTTTTCGTTTCAAGAAAGCGATCTCTTCATGGAAATGGACCTTTTCAACACAGCTCTCCCTTTTGAAGAACAATCAAATAATTTTAATGAATATCGATTACTCTCAAGCCTCCTCAAAAAATTCTTATGTTGGATTTGTTCACTTTTATCATTTGGATTCGTTCGCTTCAGCGTCCCAGTTGTTCTCAAGGAACAGGAAGCTCTCTAGCGGTAATAGCTCACTTTTACACCCTTGGCTATTCGACGAGTGGGATGTGCATCGGCTAATCGGCCAAATGGATATCAGATAATCGGAAGCGCACTTGCAATCGGAATTAGGCCTATGGGGTCGAAATGGATTGGATGAACAGTCCTACAAATCAGAGTCGTATTTAGAAATATATATCTGACTAAATGCAACTCTGACTAAATCGGGGCTCCGTAGTACCCTTAGTTGAGAATATCTCAAGATTCAAACATGGCCTAATTACGTACGTGCATGACTGCATAATTGGAAACCACGCAACCAACCACGTAGCATTATACGGTTGGTTCATGTGGAAAGTGCTAGATACCTATTTAAAGAGAAAAGATAGTTGAGGACCATCACGGACCATTAAGGGTCATATATAGAGTTATTCCTCGAGGCAGGAGTTTATAGATATATGGATCTATGGCATGAATATGCTGGTCTGGATTACGGTACAAAATGAAAGAGAATAATTTTATAACATCAATTGTCCATGTCACGTACAAGTTATTGCAGCCAATTACTTCATTGTTCAAATTTAATTGGAAATGTCTATCCCCTTATGAAGATTCTATATATACGTATATATGCGCGATCACGCTCAATGATCTAGAAATTTGATTATATATTCAATGAGTGGGTCTAGAAAAATGTACGAGTCGTAGTAATTTAATTAATTCATATATTATAATTTAAGATTTAAGATTTGACACCATATAAATACGAATTTAGCGTCATCTCCACTCTCGGAACTCCAAACCAAAGGAAAAAATAATTCCAGTTGCCTAAACAATGTTTTTATCATGCAGGATACAGATTAATGTAACAATATCCCGTACCTGGAAGGATCTGCAGGGAGTTAATTCCTGTCTCTTAAAATCTCGCCTCAACAATACATATATAAACTCCAAATGTCCCGGAAAACAACTCTATAACATTTAAAACTCACTTATTCCAACAATATACGTTCCTCCACATAGACGTAAATGAACCGATCCTCCAACATATAAAATAAAAGAAAACTCTGCAAAGCTAATCTCAATGGTCTAGTAACATGTGAAATGCATTTAATTCATGAAAAAACATGAATGTACTATCCTATCTTCTCTCTTTTCCAGGCCAGACTTTCTAGTGTTAGTCTCTTATGCTCTAGGTATATTGCTACTTCCTAAATAATATGCAAGAGAAAATAATCTCTCTTTGAGGCTCCAACTCCGTCTCATTTCGGACATTCGAAATCCATGCGTGTTTGATATTCACCCATATGCTCCCTCGTACCCAAGTATCCATTTTCAATCTATTCAAACGGCCAATTTCAGTAATAGTACTCAGCATTTTTCCTATTTTGTTCATTTTTTTCGACTAGCGGTTCATATTCTTCATTGGATACTTCAGGTTTTTTTACTCGATTTCAGGCATAATAGAATGATCTAGCCCTCTCAATTTCTCAAATACCCTAGTCTTTGCCTCACAACCTCCTTAAAATAGATGCTGCTGTTTCATCTCTAGCTCTTTGGCATTCAGCTTTTTCACAATCATCTTCTTTTGTGGCATGGAAAGTGAAGTTACAATAATAGCCCAAACTTGCATTACAGTTGGGCATAGTAAATATACGTTCACATAATTGTCTTTTGTAGTTGGTGTGATATATTTGCCCTTCTTTTTTGGACCAATGTACATCTTTATAGAAATCAATCAGATTATTGTCCTTCTATACGAACATAGCCATACCAGTTCAGCCTCTTTTACATTTTATTCCAAATATTCATTTATCTATCGCTAGACCATTCAAATTAATTAATTAAATGTCACATACCTTTCCTTCCATTAGTACAATAAATGAAGTCTTCCCACTTGTGTGGCTGATTAGTTGTTTACGCCTATTTTCTCTTTTTTGGGTTGACAATTTTTGTTATAAAACATAGAAAACATAAAACTAGTGAGAAATTGGACCAGCTTTCACAAAAGTAGTCTAAATCAATGTAGGAATCTACACCATAATATTTCCACATGTAACTTCTCCAATTTCTTATTTACATATTAAGTTTCACAAGTTAATAATCATACAGCACTACCCACTTAGTTGAAATTATGCATATGTTTAAGCTACAAATATTCAATTTACTATTTGTTACAGTTAACTTAAACATTTTCATGCATGTGGTACCTAGGTTGATAGGCTTACAACTACTAAATTCTTAATAATATGACACATGAAAAACAATATTATTACCTTGAATGAATCACTCCCCCTCCAAGTGCAAAACTACTTCTAAAATGGCTTCTCTACCAACGCACCTCCATTTGCTAGCGCCTCCTCATGTGTTGCATAACTTAAGAATTTAAGATGCAGTCTGTAATGAAATGCATTATATGCACGAAATAGTTGATTGTTTTGTTAATAGACATGCAGTTTTTCAGTTTAAAACATTCGTAGTTTTTTAACAGCATAATATGCTAAAAAACTGAATGAAGTCATTAGCAGAATCCTTATATAATTAAATCATTGTGTCGTCTATTTAAAGAAGGATTCTACTGAAAGTTTGTTTTAACACTTTAATCAGAATTGTTGAGAACTTGAAGATTCAAGAGAACTTCAAGTATCCATATGAGAGAAAATTCGTGAGGAAAATTTTCTTGGTGCTCATTCTATTGGATTTGAGTGTGCTAACTCCAAGGAGGAGTTCAAGTATTTGTGTTTAGCTACTGGAGGTTCGAAGAGAAAACTCAACAGATTCAAAATCGTCAAAACTTCTTACAAGTGCTACGATAGAAGATAAACGGGTTGTTTGTCTTTTCAAATTAGTGTCTAGTTGAAAGGTTTTATAATTTGGGAAGTTTACTTGTAATAATCTTAATCTAATAAATTTTATTTTTCTGTATTTGATTGTCCTATAGGTTTTACAATTGAAAAATTATTCATTAGATTTTTCTTTGTAACTAATAGGGTTTAGTTACGAAGAACTCTTCAAAACAATAAATTTGATTTTTCTAAATTTGGTTGTCCCTTAGGTACTATTAAAGAGTTTTTCAGTAGATTTTCCTTCGTAACTAATATTATGTTTATTTTAAGTACTATTATTTCATACATGTTACTAGTGGTTATTGGTCAATTTTGAGTATTCTTATGAAACATAACATTAATATTCAAAGATAACTGGAGAATTTTACCGTGGATTTTGTTTGCCCTCGCTAGAGTTATGGAGGAATCTATGAATATTTTACGGTTTTATTATTTGCTAGCCATTGATAATAAGGCCAAAAAAACACCAGAGATTCCAGTACCACCAATGGATAAAAGGGTTTTATCTCCAGGTTTTTTTGTTTAAGAAGTTTGGGTGAAGGTTCCGAACTGGAGCTTGTGTTGGATAGGAAAGGCGTAATTTGGTAGGTACTAGAGTTAACATCCGCAAAGGTGACAAAAAAATGTGTGAAAATGGAGAATTTTTTATGTCACATTACAAGAAAAAATTGGTAATAATGATCAGATATTTGCGATAAAAATTATTATTAGTGACTAAAATAGACTATTCATGACTAATAAACAAGAGCAAATAAGCATTTTTTTGTAGTGTCAGACGCCAGAAATGCCACTTCAATATAATTGTTCGAATCTAGGACAGGTGGGTTAGACTTTTAGATCATGGGGAATCTATCTTTGGATGACTGGTTAGTGGACCTTACGCTATTAACTTCCACTTGTGGATGCATTCATCCACTACAAATGAGATGCAAACAATTGTGCGAATGAGCATCATGATCAATCGAAGGAATGAATGCTTTTTTGTAGTCACATACACCTTTAATTTAGTGATGCATGCTAGGCTAGCTCTGCATGTATCCAAAGCCAATTATAGGGATATACATTAATTCTTTGTCGGAATCGTTAAGGACTAACATTATCGGTAGTCGAAGTACTAGGCTTAAAGAATCAATATCTCATTTTTGGTCCAATTGATTGCGAGTGGGAATAAGTGCTTTCTCTTGGCTGCTTGTGGGATAGAAATAAAGGTTAGAAAGACTTGATCAATTTTAACTCATCACTCCAATGTTGGACAAGCAATAGCTAGGCTTATATATATGATCATATGACATTGAATATATCGCCATCCATTTGGCATTTATAGGGTGAATAAGCTATATATATATATATATATATATATATGTATATGTATATACACTCAAAACTTTTGTTAGCTGCTGATATCTACTATAAGTTAGCAATATAGATATTGTTATATTCGTATTTATAATTTGATGGTTTTGAATTAGTAGATATGGTTTTTGTAAGAAATGGACACTCATAGTGGGCACTCCTTCACCTACTTTTAGGAGTTATGAATTTTATGAGACATGATAGCTAGCTGGTCATTAAGGGCCATTCAAGAGTTACAATTAGAGAGATTATATACATAGGTTCTCCTCTAGCCTTATAGATGATGCACTAGAATCAACAAGCTCTTTCTCTAAATTAATTCTTTTTAGTCTCGGTATGTAGGTTATGAAATCTGTGGTTGTTACTTTGGTATTACCACATAGCACAAATGATTTTAGATGAACAATGATGTCGAAGCATTCATAAAATAATTGTACTATATTTGAGATATTTCTAATCAAGTAATATCGTTTTTGCTATACCATTTGATCTAGTATTTTTAACAGTTTTCTTTCAATATAAACTCGATGACTTTATTAAGTCTAAAAGGCAGTAGCGACAACATAAGAAATTGAAGAAATGTAATGTGTTTCTAATTTTGAATATCTCCATATATTTTCGAAAAGATCATTTTCATGATCTGTTTTGAAAAGAAGAAAATTAATTTTCATGTGCACTTCTTAAGATATATATTATTTTGAACTCAATGTGATCATGATGAGTCAAATACACACAGAATTATTGTTAACTAGGAAGAGGATGGAACATGCAAGGTTGCTCATGTAGCATGATCCTGTTGGTTCATGAGGAAAGTGCTAATAACTATTTAGAGAGAAAAGCTATTACTGGACCAATGGGGAAAATTAAGGGTACGTAATAAAACTACTCCACGTGGCAGAATTTTATAATTATATGGATATACGGCATGAATATGCCGATTTGGATTACAGTACAAAATGAAATAGAATCATGTTATATCATTTGTCCATAGCACATACGTATCCAACTTCAATAGGATAAGTCCATCCCCTTGATATTATATATAAATATATAAATATATATATATATATAAGAAATGCTAATCATGTATCACATACACTATTTTTAAAAAGCGGAGTCTTATTAATTTTTTTTTTTAATATAAGTCTCATACTTATTTTGTTACTTTTTACAAAAAGAGTATGCGGCATTTTATACTCTATAACTATAAATATCATTTCACTATATAATACCTATAAAAAATGAAAATATCATATGTAAACATCGTGTTTTTTAAGTCTTTGGGACATATTCCAACAACTTGGATATTTAAATTTAGTCCTGGACATACCAAGAAGACACGAAAAATGGGATCTTTGGTGAGGTTGGACAGTCTTTAATGCTTAAATTAGAATGTCATTTAAGTTCACACTTGAACTTAGAAGGTTCAAAGAGAGTTTTTCGTAAATAGGCCGAATCGATACTTAAACTAAGATCCACACTGTTATGAGGTTGGTTGTGCATGTCTCTATGGGATCGGTCATATCTTTTCTACTATTTACTTTAGGTAAAGTTTTTTAATGTATCAGCGTGATTTTCGAAATCACATCATTAATGCAATGTAACTCTAACCTATTTTATTCTGTTCTACCACTTTCTTTATTAGTTCCTCTTTTATCTGTCGTCAGCAAATCAAAGAAAATTCATCACACTGCTGTCTGCCTATTATCACAAAGCCTGCATGTATGGAATGTCTTCGAAGAGGTGTCAGAATGGCAAGTCCTATTAGTCCATGTTGCATGTTTACCTTTTGTAAGGATTCCTTTATGGATTGATTTCATTCTTGGGCCGAGTACTTTACATAGGCCTACCGTCTCCATCTAGGTGAGGCTTTTTGGGCTCAATTGGGTCTAACCAAGGAGTTTATAAATAGCCCGTTGAGCCCTCAACGATTTCTTGTGGGATCATGTTACGGTTTTTTTTATTTTTTTTTAGTAGGGGAATCTCCAAATGTGGGGCAAAACGGAAAAAGAAAAATGCATTTAGTTGTTTGCAGGCGTGTGTGCCACTCTTTAGTTTGTCTAGGTTATGATTATTACCAACCGGGCAGAATTTAGTTGGATATATATGGGCCAATCAAATTTTGGGTCGAGGTGGAAAATCCAACCGGAATTATTTTTTAGGCTCTAGCTTGCTAGCTGCAACCAAGCCCAAGCTCAAGTCAAAGCTCAGCCCAAGTCCCTAGCTTCCATCATATTTTCAAAGAAAATATTGATTTTTCATATAAGAATATTCATAGTTGATCATGCATGACACCAAAGAATATATTGTTGAAGTTTTCCCATTCACATGATCAAGAGTATAATTCTATTACATTTTATGATAAGATAGACCGAAATATATAGCGCATATCGTCCATATGTCAAGAGTATCTATGTTTTTTTTTATTATTTATTATCAAATTATCTTTTTTCCTTTTATAAAATAATTAATTCATAACTATTTTACAACTATTTTATAACTCAATATAAAATAATAAAAGATAATTTTATTAAATTACAACGTATTTTAATAAGTGACATGAGTGCAATATTATTTGATTTAAAATGCATGGATTATAACATAGACGTACAAGTAGGGGTGTTCATCCGGGTTCCGGATTTCCTTAAACATTTTAAAAAAAAAATTTAAAAGTATTAAGAAATTAATAAAATTTTAAACCGGACCCGGTTGTACCCGGCCCGGATGAACAGGCCTACGTACAAGAGTTGTATGCATATAATTACGGCTCACTAATTTTATAGGCAAATTAATTATTAATCTCATCCATTTATGCAAACCACAGTCTCCATCAGACCTTATTAAATACAACATGTATATATGATTATTAGCCTTACATATTCATGTGCGCATAAGTATAAGCTTCCATAACAAATATATAGTCTCTATTGCTATTCTAATCTATATGCTCATCCCCATGTAGTTGAAGCTGCCTCAACAGTAACATTCAGGCATTAGAATTAATTAGAAGTTAGGGGTCCACAAAAAGAAATACTGTGGGTACGTAGTAATCAAAGATGCTAGCTTGTGCACTTGACAAGATCGAACAAATCAATGCCAAGAACCTATTTAAATATGAGAAATGATTTGTGAAAGTCTCAAAAAATAAAACCCGTTAAATTGAAAAAGTGTAAAATAAGTATTATTTTTTTTAGTAGGATTCACTTTTTTACAAGAATTAAAACTAGTTATACAAGCATGGGTTTGAATATATAGAAACATATATATATATATATATATATATATATAATATTTGGATTAATGAATTCAAACTAACCTGTTGTAGAAAGAGTGATTGTCGGCGCCATAATGCCATGCAAAGTAACCGAGCAATCCCTTCCCCTTAGCATATGTAACCTTTGTAGAAACACCCTAGGTATCATTGTAATCTATCCATATAATTGTCTCCTTATAGCAGTAATCTGTAACAATGGTGGAGTTGTACACTGTTGTATATCCACTCTGAGTTATCAGGTCCTGGATTTGGATGTAAGTCTGGGACCCGTATGAGAAAAGAGCCGATCCATTCGCCGGTGCAAATATTCCATTGTTACTAGCATTTATCAGAGTCCATGCATAGCCATAAAATGGTAAACCGAGAGCTAGTTTGTTGGCCGGTAAACCTGCCTGAATCCAAGCTTCAACGCCGTTGTCACCGCTAACTTGGCTTATTGGATTGTACAGTGCAGCCGGCGGTCCGGTCATCTACGGTGACCAACCGGGGCCGTAGAAATCATAGGCCATTGCATTGACCCAGTCCAAACTGTTTGATATTGCCTCAACGGGATAAATTAAGGAGTAATAGTCAGAAGAGTAGAAGAATGCTGCGGCGCGAAGTAACGTTTCCTTGCCGGTGGTGCTGTTCTCGTTGGCCACAGCCGCTCGCCATTCGTTGAGTAGAAAACCTAAGTTGGTCATTTCTGTGGTCGTGGATGGGTACTCCCAATCGAGGTCAAGGCCACTGAAGTTGTTATTCCTGGCTAACTGCATCGAGGAATCTATGAACGATTTACGAGTACTAGGTTGACTAGCCATTGAAGCAACGGTTGAAGCATTCGCTCCTCCTCCGCCGATGGAGAAAAGGGTTTTAACAGCAGGGTTCTTTTGCTCCACTATTTGGGTGAAAGTTGTGGATTGGGCAGCGTTTGAGGAAGAAATGGTGACTTGGTATGTGCTGGCATCGAGATCGGCAAAGGCACAAAAGAGATGGGTGAAAAGGGTGGAATCTATGCTGGACACAGGAAATCCACTGACGGGAAACCAGTATGTACTTTTCACGACGACTAACGCTACGTATAGTCGTGGAGTTGCAAATGGCATGCAGGCGTTTTAGTAAAAAGTTAATTTTTTTATGTGGATCCCATATATATTCATTTTTTTCCAAAACGACTGTACGCCGCTTGTAACTCCATAACTGCATCTATCATTTCTCTTTTCACGATTGTCTGTCCGGCAAAGAATGAGAGATGGAGAAGAAAAATGAGGGCCAAGAATACATATGCAAGGGTTTTTGAAGCCATTGATGAAAGGAAATTGAAATCAGACACAGTATATATTCTAAGATATATTGCTTAGAGCTTTGATAAGATCAAAGACAATAGTACATACACATAGCATTTCCTATTTTCCCTTTTCTGATTTTTTTTTTCTTTGGTTGAAGGACTGCACAGATTAAAATGAATTTCCAAGATAGTTTCATTATGATGTTGAGGTGTATATATATACACACAAAGGGAATCATTCTGTTACAAGGAATAAGAATAAACTAACAAAAGAATAAAAAATAACAAAAAGGTAAAAAATACATATTCTAGAATATTCTAAGTTTTGTCTAAAATAAAGGATTTTATACTAATACGCCCCCTCGAGTTCAAGGGGGTGTCAACAATATTGAGACTCGTATGATACAAACTGAATATATCTGAAACTAAGGGCTTGGTAAAGACATCTGCTAATTGATATTTGGAGCTGCAATGAGTCACTGTGAGGGTCTTGGTAGCTACACGATCACGAACAAAGTGATATTCAATACCAACATGTTTAGTTCGTGAGTGATATACTGGATTGACAGTGAAGAAGGTGGCACTAATGTTATCACAAAGAAGAATTGGGCAGAATATGCTGATATGGATTACAGGACAAAATGAAATGAAATCATTCTACATCATTTGTCCATATCACATATGCATCCAACTTCGATAGGATAAGTCCATCCCCTTGATATTATATATATATATATATATATATATGAGAAATGTTAAATATAATCATGTATTATGCAATACACTGTTTTTAAAAGAGTATGATCTCTTAATAAATTAATTTTTTTCATATAGGTCTCATATTTAATTCCTTACTTTTTATTATAAAATAAAAAAAGTATGCAGCATTTCACACTCAATGACTATAAATATCATTTCACTATATATACTTTTTAACATATAAAATATATTATTTTATGGTTACAAATTCTACTTACATAACAATATATGTTGATTAGTCAGTATATCAAAAATTATAAAATTTAAAATTTAAAATTTGAATTTTTTATAAAATATTGATCAAGTGTAAATACATACATTACTGCTCACTTTGTAACGAATCTTAACCCAACATTGCATCTAATGATTTTTTGCCTAAGCCAATTCAAAGATTGCTCAATCAGATAAAACTCCCTTCTTTAAAAAATAATTTTCTATTATCACTACAAGAAAAAAACACTGTTATGGCGCTTTTTATAGTGCTACAATAGAAATGAACGAAAGAGGGATGATATAACGGCAAAACCAAAAGCACCATAACATTCTAAATCAAATTTCATAGTTGAGTAGTTTTTACATTTGTTGCGGTGAGATATGAGCTTATAATGGCAAGTTTGTTGTCGTTAAAGTTTTAGTCTTTCATGACATCATTTTCCTTCGTTATTGGGAAGTTATGACTACGATTTTGTACTCCGATGTAACAAATGACTTAACTTGAATTGTGACCCTTCCCGCCCATACTTCATTTGAACTGATCCCTATATCTCTCTCTCTTCGAACCACACTATGGATTGCCGCCCCTGTCCATGCCGTGCCGCTAGAGCTCCATCGCCACCTCTTTTAGCAAGTGTCGCTTTCTCTTTTTCTCATCTCTCCGCACGTTTGTCTCTCGTTCCCTCTCTCTGTTTGTCTCTCTCTCTCTCTCTCTCTTTCTCTATTTTTGATTTTGTGGTTAAATGCAGGGTTCATCAGCTTTGGGAATATTAGGGGAAGATCTAGGGTTCAACGAAAGCCCCTTGCCTTAGACACAGATTGCATGTTTTCGATTTCCTTCATGTGTCTAGGGTTTGGCCTCCTCCAACTCGTCTCTTGATTTCAAAAGGGTGGAATCCTAACCTAAATCTCCTCAAAAAGAGATAAATATAGGTAAGCTCCCAAATTTTTGTTATAATTTTTTATAGATTTTTATTCTACCTGAAATGGAAACCTAGGGTTATGCTGAAGCTCATTTATAGATTTTTATGAATGCATGTATGACAAGATATCCTCTGTAGATGTGGCTTCAGAACTCCAAGTATAGTGCTCCGATATTCTCGATTCCCCAATTTCTTTCTTTCTTTGTTGCATCGGTGAGTAATTTTATTTTTTCTTGTATTTTCGTAGTTCTTTTGTTTGAGTTCTATACTTGTTTCACATGCCTACTTTGATCTATTCTTGTTAGCTTTGGCTGATGACATTATTTCTGAATTCTTGGTTATGCAAAATTAGCTCCTTGGTTTTTATTATCCTTATTGTAATGTAGAGTCCTTCTAGGTTGTCTCTTGTAGCTGCTATTGAACTTCAGGATCAACTTAGAAAAGGACTTTGAACTTACTTATACCATGTCATATTAACTTGGTTAGTGAGTTAATGGATAATGGTGACAAAGTCGGTGGACATTTTTGGAAATGATATTGTCTCAAAAGTTCATATGAACGATGTTAAATGTTATTGGGTTTGGATTAAACCATCCTATTTAGACAGAGAATTCAAGAGAAAATCTTGATTATTTTGCACACTTGCACCACTTGTTTTGAAATCCTATTAAAACATTACCAAGTCTACCTCTTAACTATTTTGAAAGGTCTCAAGCATCGACTTGCTGCTGGTAATATTATCTACATTAATTTACTATTTGTTTTCCAAATTTGTCATATAAGTTAGTTTTCATTCAAAAGGTCATGATCTAATCAAATAGAAAATTTGAGTAGAAAATTATAGATAAAAATAATAATTTTACTCCATTGAATCCTTTAGATAACAAGAGGTTATTGCTGATCTAGTGGTCTTAAGATTTTTAATATAGTTTATAAATACAACTTAAATATGGAACAAGCTGAAGGAGGGGTTGTTTAGTAGATAGTTGGTATGCTAGAGAACTCTGCTGAATATTTATATTCTGGCCTTATTTGTTATCATTTGTTGTTGCATTTTTTTTTATAAGCTTGTTGTTGCAATTGTATAATATAAATTAAATTATACTTTTTTACTATGAAACTTTAATTATCTTATTGCTATGTATTGGAATAAATTTTGTTACTTTTTTCATGTGTTAGACAAGTACAAAGTGTGCAGGACAAACACAAAGTGTACAATCTGTTAGTGATTAGTATCATCTAGAGTTTTGCAAGTTCATGTTATTTCCTTTTTTTTTTTTTTTTTTCCCTTTTCCTTTTGTTGTTTGTCTCCTTAGACTGTGGGTGTAGTCCTGTAAGATTAGCTTGTTTATATTGTCAAGCTATATAATTTTCAAACAAGGAGCTTTGCTTGATTTCTGTTTTATTAGGGATATACAGCTTAGCAAGTTAGGCTTGTCTAAGAGGCTGTGGACTATCAACTTCTCTCCCTTTTTCCATTATATATGTATATCTTGTATTTTTACTTGACCTCTATTTAAATTTTTTAAGTAAATGGATATTTTATTACTTTAAGATTTTTATGTTGTTTTAATCTATTTTAATTTTTAGATTATTTTGTTAGCTCTTCGAGTATATTGTGTGTTTTTGTTTCATCAAAATGTTTACAATCATAAAGCAGTACATATATATTTAGTGGTGAGAACTACATATGTTTATTTACTTTTCAATAGGTTTGCTTGTTAAACTAATACGATTATCACTTTGTTATTATTATTTTTTGTTTATCAAGGTGGCTTCAATATGCTATTTGTTTATTTTGCAATTATAAATGTTGATAACAGTGCTTCATTGACTTTTTAATGCTTATTCCCCTCTTGTTTTTTGGTTTCTTTCTTTCTTTCTTTCTTTCTTCTTGTTCTTCTTCTTCTTATGTAATGCCAGAGAAATTGGTGAAATTTGACCAAATGCATGATGTTGGCTTATTGGGACTCGGGCTTCTGCTGCTGAAGCTTCTTAGTTGAAGCTATTTGTGGATATAGATCATACCAGGCTAGAGATGTATCTATTAATGTGTTTTTGTCATTTTCTATCAAAGCCTTTTGGTAGTGCAAATAGTTGAGTTGATCATTTAATGGTCTATTTTTAATTTAGAATAATTTTTTAGTGATATCAAATAAATATTTTTGTGATCCTGAAATGCATCATTATTTTTTTAATTTCGTTAAGGGACATTTCCAACAATTGTTTACAGCTACAAATATTTTTTTTGGATAGAATTCACTATTTGCGGCCAGAAATCTCACCGCAAATAGTTTTAACCACGGTTAACAATATGTGTCAAAAATAGATGGATTAGTCAGTATGTCAAAAATTACAAAATTTGAAATTCAAAACTTGAATTTTTAAAAAAATATTGATCAAGTGTAGATACATACAGTACTGCTCACTTTGTAACGAATCTTAACCTACATCTAATGATTTTTTGGGCCAATTCAAAGATTGCTCAATCAGATAAAACTCTCTTTTTTAAAAATCATTTTCTATTATCGAAGGATTATTCTATTTTTCAGTTAGTGAATAGAGCACAATATCCACGTCACTTAAATGGTAACTAGTACGATTTGAATTCTAAATTTTTTCATTACTCAAATACCACTATAATGTTAGCATTGTCACTGTGGTGGAGATAAAATGGGCTATTGGAATCCTCAAAAGGAGAGGAATATTGGGGAGAACTCGAGATAGAGTCTGACATTGAAGAAATGGTATTGTCTTAAGTGCTGTGAAAAGAGGAATAGCGAAGTAGTGAATGGTGCTTGAAACGAGGATGCAAAGAAGAAGTCACAGGTCACATAACCTATGTCTTTGATGCCATGTTAGAAGTATCAAGTATGCATGAAAATGCAACAATGAGATGAGAAGAGGAACCGATGAGAGTGACAACACAGAGAAGAAAGGTTTTGGGAAAATGTTCTTCTATTTCTCTATTATGTTCAATACATGGTGCCTCAGCTTTATATAGATGGAAAAGTAGCTAAAACAAGATAAAAACAAAGTATGCTATGACTGTACAAGGGGAGTGAACCATTACAAATTGAAGTAAACATTTTCTATACAATGCTGCCAAGGGATAGCAGCAGAGCAGACAGGTCACTATCATGTCTCTGTTCCTTTTTGGTTTGCTACTTCTTTCTCATTGCAGCTTGTTTGCTTGTTTGTTGTGGATGCAGGAATATTCAAGTTGGCCTCTTTGCTTGATACCATTTCATGCAATTCTTGTGAGTGGGAGACTCGTGAAATTAATAAAACTGGTGACAAAAAAGTTTCTTCTCATGAAAATCTCAACTCGTGGAAAAATGACGTGAATGATGAGAGATATATACTGCATTATTCATGGACTAATCGATCGAAGAGTACCTCTCATCGTAATATTTGTAAATGCAATATATGCGAGTGCTATTAATTGTAGTACTGTCAACATTTATATACGGCAAATTAAAATTCAAATAATTTTCATTACTGCTATAAGTTAATTATTAGTAGTTATCTCTGCAGTCTCCCTACTAAGCTAAATACTCGATCATAAACGTACGTCCACACAAGAGCTTCTGATTCTTTATTAATACACGATGATCAACGAACGCAGAGTCGAAATAGTAATAAAACTTAGTAAATCTAATAAATTATATTGAGTCTAAAAGTATGGAGAATATATATACAGCTAGTCTTCTTGTGTTCACGCAAATCATGGGTCAGAGCTAGCACTTAAATCAATGGGTGAGACTTAACATGATTAATTAGTACTTGATCATGATGATCCGTCATGCAAGATAAAAAGGTCCCTTTCTTTTTCTATGGAAATTTCAAGAGTGAACATTCACGAAAAACAGAGTTCAATTGGAAACAAAATTAAAGAGTTGTGGAATGGAACATGAATAAAACCTACGATTTCTCTTCGCAATTGATCGTGCAGCTTGTACCGGCCGGTTGGTTTGATAGCTCAGTTTTTATTTTATTTTATTTTTTACTTAACGGTTATGAAATTTAAAATTAGCAAAGTTGTGTATTTTTCTTTTTTCTTTTTTCTTTTTTATTTTTAATAGTTAAGAATGAAAATATTTAAAAGAAAAAAAAATAACAATAATTTCAAATACACTAGGGGCGCACACCCAGCGGGCCAGCGGTACAAGCTGGCCGGCGGCCCCCTTATAACATTGTCCTATATATAATATTACACGATTAATACAGCATTGTCATTTGTCTATGTCACATATAATTGTAACAGAACATCTGTACTATATCTGATATCAGTGGCCATGCCGTTGATTAATCTTTTCAATACTGCTTGCAGCTACTACTACGTCGAAGTAGCGCATTATAAGCGGATTTCCATGCGTTGAAAGCTACGCGCGCGGACAAGAAAAGGAAAGTTCATTAGATCTAACATAGAATATAAAAAGGATAGAGAGCTATATGTGATGGAATTTGGGAGCTTATATATATATAACTGCGATGATCAAGATATGTATATATATATATGTGTGTGTATGTGTGTGTGAATGTAGGATACGATATTGAATTCATGCAGCTAATTAATTAATTACCTGCAGTCGAAAGAGTCCAGTTGACGTCGTCTGCGCCCATATTCCATGCAAAATAACCGCCCAAATTATTGTTATCAATTGCCTCTTCAACCTTTTTAGAGATGCTGTAGACATCATCATAACCAATCCAACTCTTTTTTTTTATACGAGTAGGTAGCATAATAGTCGCTATCATACACGGTTGCGTACTTATTCTTCTGGACAATCTCCTGGATAGTTCTGTAGGTTTTGGAGATTTGATTTGCTGGATTTGCCGGTGCAAAGAATCCAGTGTTATTGGACTCCTTTAGACTCCATTCATAGCCATAAAATGGAAGGCTGAAGACTTATTGTTTTGTCGCAACCCCTTTGTCAATCCAATCTTGAATTCCTGCCCTTCCGCACCTGCTTGGGTCTGATGGATTCAACCACGCATGAACCGGTCCAGTCTTCTCGGATGAGTTGGAGGGAGTATAGAAGTCATTGACCAGCACGTTGATCCAGTCCAAGTTGTCTTTAATAGCCTGAATGGGATAACTGAATTTGGTACTGCCGTCTCTACCAGGAATGACCAGGTGGTGAAACACCGTTGCAGTTAGCAACAACTTAGGCTTTGATCCTGTCAGATCAGCATCTTCGCTCACGGCATTATACCAATCATTCAGTAATGATTCAAGGTCGTCACCCTTGTTGGACGGGGAGGGATACACCCAGCAGAGGTCAAGGCCATCGAAATCGTACTTCCTGGCTAGATCTATGGTGTGTCATTTATGAGTTTTGCACGCTTATCTGCATTTTTCACCACTGCAGATATACTGTGACAGCGAGCACCACCGATGGATAAAATAGTTTTTACCTGAGAGGATCGTTGTCGAACGATTTGAGTGAAGGTTCGGAATTGATCCTCGAATGCTCTAGGAATGGTGACCCCGCCATCACTTTGAACCGCGGCAAAACCAGCATGGGGATGTGTGAAGAGTTCTGAAGGTATTTTTGCTACCGGCAGGAACGGATCAGCCGTGCAAATCCAGTATCCGGCTTTCACATCATCACTGGAAGCCATTCGATCGATCGAGGAAATTAGGCAAAGCAGGTGTAGTTACAATATTATTTTGTGTCTTGGTGGTACGAGTAGTTGTGCCTTGCTAGTCATGCATGCGTGCGTATTTATAGCCTTTACAAACCCATAAAATTAAAACAAATTCATTAATTTTTCTTTTCATCTTAGATCCGACGGACAGAAATAAATGGTATCGATCATGAAGAATATGGATGTGATGACGTGACGTCATGCTTCTGGACTTATTGCATGACGTACGTGGATGAGAAGAATTTATGCCGTTCGCTTCTCAAAAGAATTTGGGTATCACAGAAAGTATATCTGGATCACGACGAATTTATCTTTATCAATAGATCATGACGAATCAATATCCAGGGCCGACTCATTAATAAGTTATAAAAGGCCTACCTAAGGAACAATTTAATTATAATAAAATAAAATTAATTAATTTTAATTTTTTTATAATATTTTAATTGTAAAATAATGCCTATCATTTGTCAAGTAAAATTATTAATTAAAATTTATACTATCATTTCAACTAATAATCAACTTAATCTCACTACAACATATGTGAGCTTTTCCCACAATGTTTTTTCGCAACATAAGTTCGTAGCAAATAGTCACTTATTACCACAAAAACTGGTTGTAGAAAAAAACAAGAGCCTTTTACCACAAAATTATGTTACCAATAAAACTTTGTAGAAAATACTTGTTTTGTGGCAAAAAAAAATTATGTTATTGCCACAAAATGTTGTTGTAGCAAATAAACTTACAAATTTATTAAGTTTATTTTTTGTGGTGAAGGAAAACATGTAGTAAATACTTGTTTTGTGACGAAAAATTGTGTTTTTGCTATAAAGTGTTGTCGCGGCTAATAAATTTATAAATTTGTTAAATTTATTTCTTGTGATGAAAGAAAACTTGTGGAAAATATTTGTTTTTCCACGAAAAAATTGTGTTTTTGTCATAAAGTGTTGTCACAGCAAATAAAATTGTAAATTTGTTAAATTTACTTTTTGTGGGGAAGGAAATAAAAAAACTTGTGGGGGAGCTTTTTGCGGCGATTTTTAAACCTATTTGCGGTGCTATGAAGGCGCTGCAAATAGTCTTTTAAATTTAAAACAATCGCGATAACCCCCACTCGATTCAATGATTTCTCCCATTCATGATTTACCTGCCCCCCCTTCTCGTCTCCCCGAAACCTAATCTCTCTCTCTCTCTCTCTCTCTCTCTCTCTCTCTCTCACCGATTATGCCACCCCTTTCATTACGGCTGTGTCATCATCATCATCTCCATCGTCGTCTCGCCTAGCAAGTGTGTCTCTCTGGTTTTCTCCCTCTCTGTTCGTCTCACTCTCTCGTGCTCTTTCTCTCTCTATTTGTTCCTCTCTCTATCCATTCATCTCTCTCTATTACTTATCCTTTTAAGTTTGTTTTCATAAATTCGTGTGTTTGTGGGTATGATTTTATCATGATTGAGAGATTTTTCTGTTAGGTTTTCTTGAAAATAGGGGATTAGGATTTGTACTAGTGGATTGTAGTGTTGTATTGAAATTTTTAGTATTTTCTTTACTTTATTTTATTTTAGCAGGTTGTTTCGTGTGTTTATCAACTATTTTATTTTATTTTAGCATGATTCTGTGTTTTTTTTACTAAAATAATGGAGACTTCGATAAGTTTATTTTTCAGAAATTCATTTCTAAATGTGATATGTGTGGATTCCATTATTCCTTCCACGTACAATGTTTCTTTATTTGCTCTAAACGTTGAATTGGTTTTTGGATGACAAATGTTTGTATTATGTAAATTTACCAGGTTGAGATCGTTGTGGTTTTGAGAAAGGATATCTTATTTATAACTGAAATCCTTTTAGTGTTAATTATTAATTTGGAAATGTTAGAGCATTTTAAGTAATTTATGAAGTGCGTATACTCACCTGAATTGGTATGCAATTAGGCATATTATATTTATGGAAATTTTATGTATATTCAAGTTACATCAAATCTTATATGAATTATGGGTTATACAGTGATATTGTGTTATTTCTGTGACGCTCCCAAATTCTCCTTAAAATAAAAACGAGAATCGAGGCATCGGGATGATGACAACACGAGTCACACATCCCAACGACAAGTGCCAAACGTGTGTGTACACGTGACATACATAAAATATAAGTTGCAACGGATAATAAAGTCGATAACTAAGTACCAGAATTTTAGAAATATTTTACAAAACAGTTTAATAAAAAAAATTCTCCCACAGGAGATTTAATACAGTCATCCAAGGAACTAACTACACTAATTCATTCTAGCGGTGGAGCCGCCTCCTCAGACTCAACCTCCTCGTTCTTTGCATCAAAATCTACGATACCGAAAAATGGTACCGCAGATAAGTAAAATCCCAAACAAACTCAAGATAATAAATACATTAATATAACAACAAAACTCATGAATACAACACCAAATGCATGAGTCTTAAATCATTTTTCTCAAATAAATAAATAAAACACAAATTCCAAAATTTCAAAGATAAACCACCGATAAAAATCATCCATCATTTTCCCAGAAAATGATAACCATAAATCCATTAAAACCACAACCATTTTTCCAGAAAATGGTCTACGTAAAACCAATAAATAAAACTCGCCACTATCTCAGAAAATGGCCTAAACATCCTTTTTATTAACTGTATGCACCATGATCTCTCCTAGGGACCATACGCACACCCTGGCTTTCATCATCACACTGAAGGTAGCGACCCTGCATGTGACTTCGGAATGGGCGATGCCTAGCTAACCGCGCCCAGCACGTACCATTACCAGGCATCCCCTAACTCCCGCTAGCAGATGAGCCACTGAGTCGGCACGAGAGCGTTACCATCCCGTCCGATCCCGTCGTCGTCCGGCGACGACCCAGGGGACATCACTCAGTATATTCCGCTCTCGAGTGACTAGAGAAACTCCACCGAGATAATGCCCCATCCCAACTTGGGCTCATAATACACACACACCCGAAAACTATAAACATATGAAAACCTAGTTTTCATTTCCAACACATGAATATGCGCGTAAATACACAATGCAAATAATCATGCATTAAATAGCCAACAATCGATAATTTTCAACAATGACCAAATATAATATTTGTTGATGCCAAAAATATATTTAAATCTTAAAGTTCATTTGGAAAGTACTTACAGTATGCTCGCTAATAATTTCCGAAGTTACCGAAAATGCCCAACAGTGATTTCGCACTTCCACCCGCGAACTCGCCGCTACAATCACGCCCAAAGCGCCAACGCATATAAATCATTACAAGTAAATAAATATCCATATCGAAAACAACTAAAATAATTAAAATAAACATAAATAAAACACCAATAAAATATGGTAACATTAATAAAACAATAATTAATATTAACAGATTAATTAAACAGATCACGTAAATAGAACGATATTTATTTATAACTAACCAACACAGAAATTAATTAATTTACTGTAAATAAATAAATAAAACAATTATCATCCAACTAAATTAAACGCTTAATCATAAATAAAATCATACCACAAAATAAATTAAGATTAACACATAAATAAATTAATCAATTAAATTAGAGAAAATGCTTATTGAGAGTATCGTAAACGTTGAAATACGGTGATTTTACAGAGAAAAAATTACCCACTAAAAACACCATATGATTTTTCGGATTTAGGTGGATTTTGAAGAGGAGATGTCCTAGTTTGAGTTGAGAAGAAGAAACGAACAAAACAAGGTAGTTAAACACACGGTTTTAGACCCAAAACAGAGCAAGGTAATAAGAATTAATTTTCGGAGTGATTTTTCAGCATACTTAGATGACCATATATAGGCTGGAAGACGCTCGATTTTGGGTGGGAAAAATCACGTGAATACCAATATCAAGCCAAAAAAACCAAGCTGAAAAGAAGAAGAATATATCAGTTTTCAGATGAAAAACTAGAGCAAAACATGGCTAGTCACGCACGATTGGGACGGAAAATCTGGGCACGTGACTTAAAATTTTGAGATGAAAACAGAGGGTAAATGATCCAAAATAGGTTGGGGCTCTAAGGACGCAATGCGTGTATGAAATGAGAGAGGAGAAAGCTGAAAAGTTTCATACTTTAGATCAATGGGTTGCTACAGAAGAAACAGGGGAAAATGACAGGAAAAAGAATGAAGAAGAACCGAAGAGGAAGCCAGCTGCGTTGGGCAAAAGAAGAAGGCTGGAGAAGCTTATAAAATAAAAGAAACGGTGCCGCTTGCACTAACGTAAGGGAGCCGACGTATAAGGCCTGGATTCACATAAACTGAGACGAAATACAGCGTCATTTTGAAGTTAGAATGGCATGACTTCAAGGGCTACGGGCTGGTTTTATTAGTAAAGGGGCTGGGCTTCTTAAAAGCAAACATATACATATATATACCCAAATCTGATGGTCACGCAAACCCATTTAATTAAAACTCAAACACTACATATCAATTCCTGCATTTATATAAAAGCCCATCATATATATATATATATATAATCCTACCAAAAATCACTTAAAATAAAATAAAATAAATAGAACACATCAAATTAAACTAAAATAAATTACAACATTTTAATTTTAATACCAACATAATAAAATAATGAGATTAAATTCAAACATTAAATTAAATGCATCACAATAAATTCATAAGAGAAAAAATATTAGCTTACAATTATTCATGAAAATAATTCTTAAATGAAAATAAAATATTTTCAAATATTTAATTACAAACACAACAAAATAATATTAATGTAATCCATTCACAACATCCAATATTTATGTTCACAAAAAATAAAAATATATATATTTAATATTAAAATATTAAATTACAGAGATAGTAAAATTACAGGTTCTCACAGTTTCTGATTTTATTTGGGAGGAAAACTATATCGAAGGACTTGAGAAGGTATAGCCCAGATAAATGAAAATATGTATAGGAATGATAACTACACTGAAGGACAATGAGAAGATGTAGATCCTAAATAGAAAAGGAAAGGATAATTATACCAAAGGATATTTAAGAAGGTGTAATTCCCAAAGTAAGAAAGGATTTTGGGAATGATATCGATACATAATGATATTTGAGAAGGTATAGTTCCCTTTATGATAAAGAATTATGGGAAGGATATCTACCTTTGGAGGGGTAGTTCCCTACGAAGAATGTTTATTTATTTATTTCTGAAATCATACTAAAAATGTTATGTTTTAATGATGTAATCATATTAATGACTATTAATCTTATATATATTGGTTTATTTATCACAGATGTCAAAAGGGAGCAAGACAAAAAGGAAGCCTAGTTAATATGAGGAAAAGTTAGTTCATGAATGGTGTATTAAGTTTCAGACATAGAATATTTTGATTTTTCTTTTATGAACTAACCGTCTGAGTAATATTTAGTGTTTTGATCATGTTTTATATAAAGGTTTCTTTTACTTCTTCCCTTATTATTGTTATGTTATTTTTTTTAAAAGAAGTAAAAACACTTTTAATAGTAAGGAAATTTGGGGGCGTTACAATTGCCGTCTTTATTTGCTAACTCTCAAGGGCTTGGTATGCACATTTTTATATTGGGGTTCTTATTTGATGATAAAGTTTGGGTTTGGTTGGTAACCAACTCTTGATGAAATTAATATCTATAGTGGTATATACTCTTAAGAATCCATCAAGAGAGGAAAATAGGAAGTGGAGAAATTGGTCAGTTAATTGTGACAATGGTGGTACTAGTGTTTGTTGTTGTGAAAATTCAATCAGACATCAGTAGGCCAGCATTTAGTTCCCTTGAGTAATTATGTTGAAGGGTGTATTTGTTAGGTGGAGGATGCAATCATGATAGTGTTGTTGGTTACTTTGTCAATCTCCCTCATCCTTTTGCTTCTCGTACTATGATAGTTATTTTTGCCTTGTTCATGACTTTGTGTCCTGTGCTTGGTCGTAATTACAATCTAGAGTGGCAATTCTTTTAAATTTATGATTCTTTAACCTTTTTGTTTTTTAATCTAATGCCTTTTATTGAGATGCTTTCATAAGTTTAGTTCTCTATCTACCTATTAAAGCTCATTACCTTAAACGTTTCCCTATATCAAATGGCTTACTTATCTGTGGGGGATTGTCCACAATGCCAAGTATGAAGCATTTCATGCAGATAGTTTATACTTTAAAGCTGGTATCTTTTATACTGATTTCTTGATTAAGATTCTTTGATGTTAACTTGTACAATAAAATTAAAGGGAGGCAAATAAATGGAGAAGCACTTGAGCACTATTCTTTGGGGGATATTCTACTTTATTAGGTACTTTGTCAAGGTTGTTTTATAGATTTTTTTGAAGCATTTCATGGGGATAATTTATGTAATGCACCAAAATTCATACCATGATAGACTAGAAGAATATTTAGAGAAATAAGAGAAAGACCCTTAAATCCATGAACTTGTTTGCTTGTCTTGCTGGAAAATTACCCTTTATATTGGCTTCTTGAATAGATTCTTTTGACATTAACTTGCATTCCATAATTAATAAGGTGAAACTTATTCATATAATTAAAAAATTTTGGAGCATGTGGCATAATTTCCTATTGCTGTCTGTTATGGTTCTATTTATGTTTGTGGCATGTGGCAAAAACTGTGACACAAAACTGTCTAAGTATTCTACCTAATTTTGCAGCTACACACTTCACTTTTGGTGAATGGCATATTTCCTATTTTTTTTTTCAATTTTTTTTATGGCCTTTTATATTTATGTTTTGCATGTATTGTAAGGAGGTAATTTGTTGTTTTCATCGCTGCAAATTTCTTTCTCTCCATCATATCTTTAGATAGAATACTTAAGTACATAATATAATTTAGTGTGAATGCTTCTTATGAGTTTTCATTTCTTTCTTTTTTTTATGATTTTTTTTTTGGTACGCTTAGTCTTTTTTATACATAATGATAGTATGCTGGTGTGTTCTTGAGCATTGCAATAGTTTCTTAGGTTGGTGTTTCTTTCAGATACCTTGGTTCGGCAGGTAGCAATGAAATTCAAGTGTATTTTATTGATGTATTACAAGAATAGTAGAGCCTGAAATTATTTTGATGACTGGTGGGGTGGATTATGGGCTTGTTGGTGTTATTTCATTTCCAAAAGATGTTTGATTTTGTTTATGGTAAAGTTGGATGTTCTGTTTTTATGATAAACTTGTGTTATTTCATAACTAAAACTATATTTTGATACATTTATATTTTTCTAAACGGTGGGAGCTGAATTATTTTCTAAAACTCATTTGATGCAACAACCTCCTTGTCAATCATGTTGGATTTGTATTTGTATTATTTTTGACATTCTCCCAAAAATTCAAAATCTCACAAATAAATGCCTCAATTTGACTGAGATAGCGAGCACATGCATGCATGTGTGGCTGGAAATATTGCCAAGTCGTGTGCGCGGCTTGCATATATGCATGGGATAGAATAATATTCAGCGAGTCTCATACAATGATCAGGTATATGGACATTGTGAGGGACAAAATATCCAAGCCCAGACCGGGCCCAGCCCACCAGCTCATCACTAGGAGACAAGAGGAAAAGCAGAGAGGTAAAGGAAAAGAGTGTGTCAGAGGCAAGCTTTAAAATTCCAAAACTTTTAAAAACATAAAAACTAATATATATTTAATTATATATATTATAATCATGAAAAATACATGAGAACATTGATCATCATCTCGTACAAATGGTCACAAGGCTAACCTTATTGATGCGAATAATAGTAATACACGCACGCTTCTATAATAATAATAATAATAATAATTTATTATTATTATTATTATCACTCACAACGTTCGTACACATGATAGCACGTACTTACACAGCATGATAGCCAGCAAGCCATTGGCCCGGCCTTATTGTTGATAATATAAGCAGCTTATGATATTTTACATATATGATTATCACACACAACGTACATACACATGATAGCCAGCCCGGCCTTATTGTTGATAATACAAGCAGCTTACAATATGTTACATATATGATTATCACACACAACGTACGTACGTACACAGTATGATAGCCAGCAAGCCATTGGCCCGGCCTTATTGTTGATAATACAAGCAGCTTATGATATTTTACATATTGAATTATCAACAGTAATGTTATCACCTTGTATTGTATCACCACGAATATGACCAATCTGTTTTTTAATCACATTATGCGGTACTGCATTGGAAGCTACTGCATTGGAAGCTACGTACGAAAAGAAAGAGAAATTATGTTCATTAGAAAATAGAAAATAAAATTTTCAGAAAATAAAGCTAGCTAGCTCGATATATACAAAAGTCATCGTCACAAACGACCTAACAGGCCGTACGTACGTAGGCGTTTATAATTAATGAAGATAAGTAGGGACTAAGTTAGAATATAGAGATGATCACTCATCATGTAACAGCAGGAAGTTGGAAACCTGCCGGCCAGTTTAATAATTTTGACGATTTGCTTAATGGGGCAGCTTGCAAAATTCTATCGAGTTTCATTTGCGACACATAAGTACTCCGTTTCATACAAAAGTACTATATTAATGGGACCTATTATAACTTTAATAAAAATGAAAACACCAATTATATGTATTTTTTAATATAGTTGACATGGAAATTAATTAAGCTTCTACACCAGCGGTATACTGTTGGGTGTGTAAAAAATAAAGTTTATAAATAGATTTTCTCAAGTCTAAAAGCATTTATAATTACCATTATTTAAGAAATACATGCATAATATACTGAGGTGATGATCACTTTTTATATTATATGAGATTGTAAAGTTTTTTTTTTTTTTCCGTTAAACTAGATTTAATAAATCACATTTAGCCGCAATAGTTTACTTGATTGAAATCACTACGTAAACCTAGCAGTACTCATAAAAATATCATTGAATCCATGCTGCTAATAATTACCTGCATGTGAGAGAGTCCAATTGTCGTCATCGGCGGCCAGATGCCATGCAATGTAACCGCCAAAGTTTATTCCCCTAAACGCCTCCTTAACCTTAGTAGCGAGGTCATCGTGATCATCATTCAGGTGATCATATTCATGAAATGGAAGGCCGAGGACCAAGTTTACGGTCGGAACTTCCCGTTTAATCCAGTTCTCAATTCCTGCTTTTCCGAACCTGAGCCAAGCATGAATCGGTCCAGTCTTCCCGGGTGCATTGGAGGGAGAGGGAGACGTATAAAGGTCAATGGGCAGTACGTTGATCCAGTCCAAGTAGCCTGAAAAAGCCTGACAAGGATAATCGACATTGTTACCGTCTGTATCAGGAATGGCCGGTTGGTGAAAGACCGCAACAGTTAGAAGCAACTTTTCATAATCATTTGTCTGTTTGGCTTTCTCGTCGTTTACTGCTTGACGCCATTCCTTGAGGAGTTTGGCAAACAGGTCCATCTGTTCGGCATTGGAGGGGTACAGCCAACAGAGGTCCAGGCCATCGTATTTGTGGTCCCTGGCTAGTTGTATGGAACTTTTAATGAATGCGCGACGCAGTTGATCATCTCCAGCCACTGCAGCAATGGCTGAAGATATGTCGTCGGAGCCTTCACCACCGATGGATAAAAGGGCTTTCACGCTAGGGTTTCCTTGTTTGACGGTTTCGGAGAAGGATTTGAATCCACCACAGTTGTCAGGGAATTTGATCACATCATCAATCTTTTGACCTGGCGTAATCGGATATTGGACCTTGGCAAAGCCAGCTTAAAGATGAGTGAAGAGGTCGGAATTTATGTCTGCTACTTGGAGTTCAGCCGTGCTAAACCAGTATCCGGCTTTTTTAGCAGTACTCGAAGCCATTGGAGGATAGGAGAAGCGATGTAGTTACAAACTTTGGTGGTACTGGCTCAATCTATGCCCCCATATTTATAGCCTCCCTTATGAAATTGAACAAGGCATATGACCAATAAAGTACAATAGGCTTAATACATAGATACATAAATTAATTTACGAAAAAGTTATATATCTACCCACCTTTTTGTGTCCAATAAAGTAATTGCCAATATAATAATTTAAACCGATTATGATTTTTGGATTTTCGTAGGAGCTCTTTTACTTTAAGCCACTTGCAACTGTCAGATTAATTAATGATAAGTAAATGATACAACAACTTGGTGGTTATATCTAATTAGATGAATGAACATTAATTAATGTGATAGGTATAGGGGGTTGGGCTATATTTTACTGAAAGTAATTAATTACCTGATCACCACTTAATTACTTTTTTAATTACTGAAAGGAATTAGAATAAAACTCTGGAAGAAATGAGATTATGAGACCTTTTGAATTATTTCGAGTAAGTAATACAAATCCCCAAAGTCTGCTTTTATACTAGTTGCAGAACTTTGGCGGTAAATAAAAAACAGATCAGGTTCCTTACAAGAATAGAATACAAGCTAACTAACTGCCAATTAAATCATTTTTGCAATTAAGAGCAAGTTGCTAATTAATTAATTTTTTCAGAGAACTATATTTAGGGTGTAGTTCTTTAATTTTCAACTTAAGTTGGGTAAGAAAAGCAATTACCTAGCTAGTTGTGCTTAATTTTTGTAATATAATTGTAAACAGGATTTGTAGGTATATCATCGAGAAATGCTATTCTTCATCCTTGATTCTGTCACTCACAGTCATGCCATTTAATTATGTAGTGCGTTATAATAAAGTGCTGATTTTATATGTCAACCATTTAAAAGAACAAGCAACTTAAAATCAAGGATATAAAGAGTAGGATTACTCTTAATTAATACTCAAAAGAGCATTATTTTTAAGTCACCATAAATTATAATACTAAATCAGTTAAAGGGTATTTATTCAAAAAAATATAAATGTAATTGATTAATTACGTAGAAAATAAGGGTATTCATTTAAAAAACTGTAAATTATGCAATTGATCGAGTAGTTATATATAATAAAATGATTGGGACACGAGACCCATCCATGGGGTTTGTACGGAATCGAGCAATGTTTTATTACTGTCCACTCATGCATCGTTCTTAAATAGTACATAAATAAAAATATGAACAATGCATTGAAAAAAAGTTATATACTTTGTGCAAACCCATAAACAGACCCGAGAATCTAATACCCGCGGTGCTCTTAATAAAGTAACATATTAAAGTACATCAGAGCATAGCAAAGCATGAGTAGTACTACTACGATCGGTATAAATTAATCTAACAGATTCAGTAGTGAAACCAGTAATTGTGTTGACCGAGACCAATATTTTTACACATTTATATAAAAAATAATGTTAGATACAATCGTTGGATATGCAAGCTCTACGCACTATTTTTTTTATTTTTAAAAAGCGTGGTCCATTGTTAAAAAATAATTTTTTCATGTAGGTCCTAAATTTACTTATTTTTTTCAAAAGAAGTGGGCAAGGCTTGCACATCTTAAAACTGCCAACATCATTTTTCTTAAGTAAATTAAAAAAAAAATTGAAAAATTGTAAAAACATAACTTTATATAAAATTATATCTCAATAATATTTAGAATTTATTTTATTCATATAAAATATTAAGGGATCTTTTATAGTGTCGTCTTTTCTTCTAGTATGTAAGTTACTTTATCAAATTTCATGCGAAATTTAGATATTTTCGTATCACATTAAACATATAATGCTATAATTGAGAGTTTAAATAAATTCTTTTCTTGCTTAAGGAAGTCTAGAGGATAAAATCTCTCAACTATTTTTTTATATAAATCATCTATTTAAAATTTTTTTTTTCACTTTGGATTCAATATTAAAAAGCCTAATATTGTATATCAAAAAACTTTGGGATACATATAATAAGCTTATTATTTCTCCGAACTTATTTTTAATTTTAATTTTAGAGAGGTCACATCCTTGAAAATAAATAATGTATAGAAATTAAACAAAATTTCTAGACTATAAAAAAAATGGAGAGAGATATTTCTAGATATATTGAAATTTTAGAGAGAATATAGAGATTATAAATTTTTTAGGGATATGTTGTATTTTTAAAATTTTTTTTTTTTTGGGGGGGGGGGGGGGTTCAACTATAACGTAGGTCTGCCACTGAACAGATTCATCACGATCCAATACCCACGTAATAGCATTTTACAAGTTAATTAGCACCCATTATGGATATTTAAAAAAAATTAAGAAACTGATCAAAACAGGATACCGTGCAAAGAAAAAAAAAAGTAGAACTCTCCTATGCTTGTTTCTTAATTTCTTATATGTCTAAGTTCTCAGCTTGCACATTCATCTAGATTTGAAGTTTTTTTATGCAATTATTCATTTTATTGCATATCATGTACGTCATGTGAATTAAGACACCTCAGAAATCCAAAACTACGTACGTTAATAAGTCCAAGTCCATATTAATTACGAGCATCCTAATTATCATTTATAAGTCCGAGTCATCAACAAGAATCCATCTCATGATGTATGTCCATCATTCACGTGATGCATGCACGCATTGTAGACAACAATATATCATCTTTCTATAATTGTTTGTACCCATTATGGATGTATACTAAAAAAAGGAAAGGCTCAAAATGCTAGAAGCTTTCAATTTATGGTATATTAGATTCAGATGTTTGTTTAACTTTCATAAAATTGTAAAAATATTTAAAATAGAAGATCTTTTCAATTAACCTCTCTTCTTTTTCTTTTTCTAATTAAGTGGCTCTGGAAGTCACTTTCTAACAGCTTGTTATATGCATTTATTTAGGAACTTAAAATCCATTTTGTTGGGATATTATAAATTACTACATCTAGCGCACTATAGGGCTTTTAGCGACAAAATCAACTACCTGTATTTCTCCAATATTGGGATCAATTCATAGAGATAAACTCAAAAAATGCGTCACCAATATGGAAACCCAGCTAACCGTATCCATACGAGATACGAATCTACCAAGATAAGTCCAAGCGAGATATCCTCGCAGGATGGGCGCTATCACAAACTGGGCAGTGAATTATTTAGATTTTAATGATTATTTTCATGAATATGTCTGCCTAAATCTTCAATTAAGGTTGAGGATGAAACCTCATTGAAAATTAGTAATATTATTTATGAGATTAATTATATATCCAACGATATATTGTTCTTGCTTCATATCAATTGAGAGAGATAAAATTCTTGATATGAGTTCAATCTTGTTTTTTTCATGATCTATTATAATATAAAATTCTTGATAAATTATATTACTAAATCAGTTAAAGCGTATTTATTCAAAAAAATATATAAATGTAATTGATTAATTATATAGAAAATAAGGGTATTCATTTAAAAAACTATAAATGCAATTGAGTACGTAGTTATATATAAAATGATTGGGACACGAGACCTATCCATGGGGTTTGTACGGGATCAAGCAATGTTTTATTACTGTTCTTGCATTGTTCCTAAATGGTACATAAATAAAAATATGAACATGAATGCATTAACAATAACCAAAAAAAATTATATATTTTGTACAAACTGCAAACCCCTAAACAAACCCGAGAATCTAGTACCCGCGGTGCTCTTATTACACATATTACCCCTTAAAGAAATGAAGAGCTACATGGAGTAGCTTTCATTCTCCAGACTCACCAGGCCGAATGTTTGTTTATTTCCTTTCCTAAGTACTTCACTTCCACATTCATGATCTAGATCTAATGTCTCTCTTATGGCAAGAATCTAATATATAGTTTAATGGCATATAGCTCGGCTCTCTAAATTAAAAATCTGGGTTTCAAATCCCCCAACCCTGATCTTTTGTATGAAAGAAAATGTTTCTCTTAAGTTATTATTTTTTTTATTGCACCTCATGTGTGAATGATACCTAGGAAATCAAACACTTAATAATAAATTCAACAATCGATCCTTAAAGTGCAAATTAGAGACCAAACCATCATGATCAACAAGAGGTTATCCGTTATCTTAGTTGATTGTAAATAAATAAGTTGGCTACCAAAGATTGGTTTAATCAAACTCGAGTTTTACTCAATTAATTTATTAATCATTAAACTTATAGATAAAGTTAGAATATATAATACAAAGAATTAAATATATAGTTCATAAACAAGCTTGAACTCTCTTGTATAAAGAAAATATGGTTGCTCCTAAATATAAAATATACGCGCGTTGACGATAAATTTGAACTCAATTCTTATTAATATAGGAATTAATTGTGTAACAAATGGGGGGGAGGCGCCCACATGGGCTGACCTCCTGCCCCCCCCATACGTTACAAGTATGTAACACATGGCTTTAAGGCCATGCGTTACATGGCTTGTAACGGAAAACACATGCTGGCCTTTAAAACCAGCCGTGTGAGGGTAGGGGCTATATATAGCCCCCTAGTTTGATTTTTTGGGATCCATCTGAAAATAAGAAAATCTCTCTCTTTTTGTCCTCTCTGAAAATTGTTCTTAGACTGTGGATTTATTTAGTGTCGTTCTAGTTTTATACTATGTAGTGCACCAACTACTAAGAGGAAGCGCTAGTGATTTATCAATCTGGAGAAATTTGTGGAGCAATTTTTTAAGCTGAGTTTGAGGTATTTTTCCGCTGTAATTTTCTAACATTAGTATCCGAGCGCATGATTAAATTGCTTCCAATTGATTTTTTGTGTATGCTTAAAATTTTTATTTTTTTTGGAACTGTTTTTGTACAAAAAAAAAAAACTGGAGGTGCAGCGCGCAGAGCATCACCGCGTGGTGCAGCGCGCACCACAGTGGTGCCGCGCGCACCAGGTGGTGCCGCGCGCACCTGGAGGTGCAGCAGCGGCAGTTTTCGACGATGGGGCGGCGTTTTCCGGCATAAAAGGATGTCTGCGGTGACTTTTTTGGTTGCTGAGAAAACTGGGCACTGTTCACGTAAACAGTGCCCAGTTGGAGGAAGAAGATGACTTGTGTCATCTGTCAAGGGCTGGGCTTGGGCTGAGTTTGGGCCTTGCGCCCATTTGTTTTTAATCCGTTTTTGGGCTGGGTCTTTACACGACCAAACTCCATATGTTTTTTTTTTAAAAAAAGGGTGAAGTCCGGCTGTGGGTCGAACCCAAGACCATCAGATGACATAGATCATCACCCACCACCAAACCGTGAGTGTCTTCTGGTCTATGGGAGTTTTTTTTTATTTGTTATACATTTTATTTGTATTAAAAAAAAATTAACATGTTTTAATGTATGCTTAGATATATATTCTGTTATAACATGTGATATTTTATTTAATACTTTAGATTAAATATGATTACATGTGGATATTTGATGATATTCAAGTTTTTTTTTATTAATTCCATAATGATAAATTACATGTGAAATTATGTTTAATTTTTTTTAGATTAAATGTGATAACATGTGTGTATACAACATGTGGATGTGTTGTTATATTATTATGTATGTATACAACATAATTACATGTGAAATTATGTTTAATTTATGCGAGAAAGCCATTTGAGTTTCCATTTTTTTTAAAAAAAATATAAACGATGAGCCTAAATTCTTTGTTTTGTTTGTTTTTAATTTTCTTTGAGTTTGATGTATTTTTTTGGTGAGAATTTTATTTTTATTTTTTTGAGATCTCACCTCATTACTTGTTTTCTTTAAAGGATTTTTATTTAATTTTAAACAGATTCTGGTTGTTTCCTTTTCAATCGTACTCTATTGCTTCCTTTCCTAATATTTCTACAAGTCATGCTTGATTTATTTATTTTCTTTTTCTCTGATCTTTTACTTGTGACTGTTTTATTCAAAATTCATCATTTGCATGTTTGTCTCACCAACTCTAGTCTCTATTTAGGCTTTCATTCATTTCAATTATTTGTTTTTCTCTCAATAGTTACCTCACGTTGCCATATCCCCTATGCATGTATCTCCTCCCACCAATTGCATGGAAATCGAATATCTTAATGGATAAGTGATTAGGCATCACTTTCCTTTTCAAAACTAAATTTGCATCCATCAAACCCTTCTTTTCCGCTTTTATGCTTCATTTAGGGTTCCCAATATCACTATATATATATATATATATAAATATGCGAAGAAAACCTCATTGTTACTATGAGATCCCAAATTTACGTGAATTTTTACATATTATTTTATTCTCGTTGTTGATTGTTTTAATTTATTTTAATAATATTATTGGTTGTGTTTTATTTGTTTAAAATATTTATTTGAACTATTAATTAGTTAAAATTAGTGATTGGAATTTAATTTCTTTATTTCATTTTGAGTTTATTTGATGTGTTTTATTTATTTTAATTAAATGTGTTTTGAAATGGGTCTTCATGTATATATATTTATGTGGTGATTTTAAGTTTTTTTGTGATCCAAGTTATGAAAATTGGATCTTATTTCTTTTCCTTCCTTTTTTCCTTTTCCTTTTTTTCCCCCTTTTCTTTCTTTCTTTTTCTTTTCTTTTTTTTTTCTTCTTCTTTCCCCGATTCCCCCCCCCCCAGCCCACGCGTTTGACACAACCCCCCTGTTTTTCCGTTCGGCTTCTTATCCCTAGCCGTGCCACCACCAGTCACCGACGGTCACTGCCCATGCCACCCGCACCTGCTCGCACTGGCGAGTTCACCGGTACTGGAGGTGTCACCTCCGGTCACCCTACCTCCCTCACACGGCCACATACCCGAAATGGGTTTTATGGCTTTTCTTGCATTTTTCGGCACCACCACTGGCCGCCTTGCCTCACCACCACTACTATTAGACTCCCCCACCCTTTGGCAAGCATAACCCACCGTCGGTAGCCACCACAACTCCTCCACCCGAAATGGGTCTTAAAATGGGTTGTTCTTCACTGTGCCGCCGTCCGGCCACCGTTGGTCTCACCTCCACCACCAAAAGATTCCCCTTGCTCAGCCGACGATCCCCTTAGCTCAGCTCCTCAAACCGTGGCCCCACCTTCCCTATACAACTCCAACGAAAATGGGTTTCCATCCATGTAGAGCCAGATCCGCCACATTCCAGTGGTTGCACCGCTACACCACCACCTCCATGAGATTCCCCACCCTTCAATGAGTATCTCCCTAAATTTTGGTGTCAAACCGAGCACTCTCGCCTAACGTACAAGTGACCGCTACAAACGATGCGGATTGGTGTTTGCTCAAGGATTTACATTTTTACCCGCTATAAGTATTTTTCAAATAAGTTTTAAGATTTAAATATATTTTTGCATCGATAAATATTGTATTTGTTTGACTTTGTGATTTATTGGTTGATTGTTGGAATTTATTAATTGTTGGTTATTTGGTATTTTGTGGAATACATTGCATAATGCATAGTTGTTGTATATATTTGGTGTTTGGATTTTAAGATAAACTGTGATTTTTGGGTTTATGGATTTTAATGATTTTTGACTGAGTCATATTAGGGACGGCAATACGTAATGTCCATTATGATCAGTAGGTGTGAATGACATAGCGGGGATGGCAATACGTAATGCCCGTTATGATCATTATGTGTGAATTTCATATCAGGAACGATGATACGTAACACCAGTATGAAATGAGTGTGTAGGAATCGTAATGGGGACGGCGATACGTAACGCCATTATGATTGGTGGTGTGTGTATGACATAACTGAGGACGGCAATACGTAATGCCCGTTATAGTCATTGGGTGTGTATTTCATATCGGGGAAGACGATACGTAACGCCCGCTATAAAATGAGTATGTATGGGTCATAATGGGGATGGCGATACGTAACGCCCATTATGATTGGTGATGTGTGTATGTCCTATCGAGGACGGTGATACGTAATGCCCGCTATGATTGGATTTATGGGTATCTTTTTATGGAAAATGATGGATGTTTTATTGGAGTTTTATCGTGGATCAAATTGGGATTTTAGTGTGAGTGGTTACTTTAATTACTTTGAGGAAGATTATTTTAAGGTTCATGCATATGGTATCATGTTCATGAGTGATGTTGTTGTTGCATGAGTATATTTTATATCTTATGGTTTGTTTGGGTTGTACTTACCTGCGATACCATTTTTGGTGTCGTAGATTTTGGATGCAGATGTCGATGAAGTTAAGTCTGAGGAAGCGGCTTCGTTGTTGGAGTGTCTTATTATAATTTGTTATGTTAGGATATGTTTTCCCATTTTTATAAATATATATTTTTATTATTTATTATTCGGATGACTATATTAAATCTCCTATTGAAAAATTTATGTTAAATTAGTTTGTAAAATAATTTTGAAAATTCTGGTACTTCTATTGACTTAATTTATCCGCTGCTTTTATTTATGCATGTCACGTGTACACACACTTAGCACTTGATATTGAGGATGCGTGACCCGTATTGTCATCATCCCAACGCCTTGATTCCTGTGTTATTTTAAGGGTAATTTGGGGGCGTCACAATTACAACCTCTTGCGCACATTGCCTTTCCCCAAGCCATTAGCCCCATACTTAGGTCACCTTGTGTAGCCACCGTGCGAAGCTTCCTATCTCTTTGCTGATAGTCCCATCGCTGCACCTACGTTGCTGATGACTGAGACTTTTCCCACCACATGAACCCTCTAGCAGCACGCACTCACGTCGCACCCCCCAATGGGGGCAAACCACTCAACACTACCGGTCCCTCAGGTATGGTCGATAACGCCCAATCTGGTCAGCCATTGATGCCAACCCCAAAACCACCTTGCGTCACCACCGCGCAGACCTCCTAAACAACCATTGTTTTAGCCCCTGAAAACATAGTATTGCCATGAGAAGCAAACTCACGTTTCCCTCCTTGAACAATCATACTTTCTCATCAAAAACCCCCAAAGAAACCCAAAAAATGCCGGTGACACACCCCTTAGTTCATTGCCCAGCCTCACCACGGTAAGCCTTACCAAAGTTTTACTGCCTCTCACGTTGATTTCTTTTACTGTAGATCCTCTTTCTCTCCATGATAGCCATCTCTCTCTTAAGTCAGTGAGTTACTCAATCTTGGTGAATGGTAAACCTCAACTATCCTTCCAGCCATTTAGAAGGATTAAACAGGGGGATCCATTATCCTCCTACATTTTTATCCTATGTGTCGAGGCCCTATCTGCTATGATGCACAATGCTGTACACAAAGGGGAATTGTATAATGTTCCTATTGGGTGACAAATCTCCAAGATTAGTTATTTGTTCTTTGCAGATGACAATCTTATGTTCTGCAAAGCATCCCAGAAGGAACTGAACACTATTCTCAACCTCCTTGACACCTATGAGCTTGCTTTCCGTCAGGTGATTAACAAAGACAAATTAGCTATTTTTTCAGTAAAAACATTGAAAAGAGAACCCAAGACCAGATCCTTCAAGCGTCCGGCATTGTGGCTATTGGTTCTTTTGAGAAGTATTTAGGACAACCTTCAATTTTAGGGAGATCAAAAGTAGCAGCTTTCCAATCCCTTATAGACAAAGTTTGGTCAAGAGTGGCAAATTGGAAAACAAAATTTCTTTCAACTGCTGAAAAAGAAATTTTACTCAAATCTCTCCTTCAAGCCATCCCCACCTATGTTATGAACTTGTTTCTACTCCCTGCATCTATTACCAATAAGCTGAACTAATTACTAAAAAAATTCTGGTGGGAGTATAATGAGGATGCCTAAAAAATTCAATAGATTCCTTGGGATAAGCTGAGCTCAATAAAAGAGGAGGAGAGTTTGGGTTTTAGAGACTTTAGAAGTTTTAACATAACTTTACTAGCAAAACAATGTTAGAGGATCTTACAAGATCCCTTATCCCTGGTAGCCCTTTTACTCAAATAGAAATACTTTCCTTTGACAGACTTACAACATGCCAAGTTAGGTTTGGGTCCTTTGCCTAGAGAAGTTTGCAGACTGGTTTATCCCTCCTTAACTCTAGTCTGGTTTGGAGACTTGGCAATGGCCAAATGATTAGTTTCTGGCATGATAGATGGATTCCATACATGCCTAGCTGGTCTGTTATATCGCTGAAGGAGGGTGACTGTGAGAATGTTAGTGATGTTATCAACCATGCTCAGAGAACCTAGAATGAAGAATAGTTAAAGGAAATGGTGACTATAAAAGAAATAGAGGCAATTAAGAAAATCCCTATCAGCATAAAAGGCAGAATGGATAAGATGGTCTAACAGCATTCCACAAATGGGGTGTATAGCGTCAAAAGTGGATACCATGTCCATAAACAGCAAGAATCCGAAAGGGATGAGGAAACATCCAACACACAAAGAGACAAAGCTATGTGGAAAGGTATATGGAAGATGGAAGTTGCTCCAGCTGTGAAGAACTTCATTTGGAGGGCTTGTAGCGAAGCTCTCTCGACACTTGCAAACCTCAAAAGAAGGAAGGTGCTTGACAATGGCTGGTACAATTGCTGCCACCTGGAACCAGAAACTTTAGGGCAGGTATTGTGGGGATGCCCAGCAGCCAGAGATGTCTAGAACCAAGGGAATATCAAGGTCCAAAAAATGACAATGCAAAGTGACAACTTTCTTAATATCTAGATTCAACTAACCCAGATCCTTAAGATTGATGAATTTCAAGAAACTACTATTACTTTAAGGGCAACATGGACCAGACGAAATGAGGTAATGCATGGTAAAAACTTTTTACACCCCACTGCACTGATTCAAAGAGCCATAAAGGCCCAACAACTTTTTACCGAAGCCAACAGTCCAAAAATGCACACACAACAACAACCAGTCTTGAGAAATCGTAAATGGTCTAAACCCCTAGATGATTTTTTTAAAAGTGAATTAGAATGCGGCATGGAAAGTTGGAACCTAAGAAATGGGTGTAAGTGTCGTGATCAAGGACTCCCAGGAACAAGTGGTGGGAACTATTAGAGCAACTAGGCCCCTTAGTGAATCAATGTTTCAGACAGAAGCACATGGGCTCCTTGTTGCAGCTTTATTCTATAAAGACTTAGGTCTGAGTAAAGCTATCTTTTAGGGAGACTCTCTACAATTCATTAATCAATTCAAGAGCCAAAGTCCAAATCTGAGCCTGGGAGGACTTCTTATCGATGATTCAAAGTTCCTCTTGAATGATTTTTGTGTTTGGGAAGCAAAACATGTCAACCGTGAGTCCAACAAGGCAGCTCATACCCTTGCAAAAGCTAGTGCTTTACTTTTAGAAGTTTTATTTAATATAGAAGAATGCCCTTTATATATTCTATCTATTGTAACTTCTGAACTATCGCGATTGATTCTAATGAAATCAATTCTTCATTTCAAAAAAAAAAAAGACTTCTAAACAAGTAAGACTTGAACTTTTAGAAGTTCTAAATTTGCAAATATATTGTCGCGGCACATAGCTTTTAGGCCTGTAAGACTTGAAGTTCTAAGTTTGCAAATATATCAACACAAAAAGATTCGCAAATATATAACGTATGTAACTCAGCGAAAGACTTCAAACTTTCTAACGATGTACCTCAACGGCAGAAAATCTGATGATTGATGAAGCTTAGTTGATGATATTTGTACCTGCGCGTCTTCGCAGATAGCTATTTGAGATTAAGGGGAATCAACAATGGAGCTAATCGCCTAATTTGGATAATCCGAACCCAAATTCAGATGGGATACCCATACACTCACGAGCTCAATGACAGAAAATCCCATGAAGCTGATAAATTTGTTAAGGAGTTTCAAAGGTTTGACAAAATTGTTGAAGAGTTTCAACGGTCTGAATTGTTTGATGAAGTTGGTGAAATTATTAATGAGTTGAGTGGGAAAATCTTGCTTGTGCTTGCTATCTGTCTAAACAAATGCCTGAAAGAAATGAAGTCTTTATTTCTTGCATAATCTACATTGATATTGGGTTTCATAAAATATGAAAGACTGGAAGAATCAATGTGGTACTGTGAGACTATACAGTATTGTTGTTGCCTATTGGTCATCGATGTCAAATGATTATGGACTGGAGGTCCAGATGTATGAACACGCAACAGACTACAAAAGTACTTTACTAACTCATAGCAGAAGTGGTACAAGGAGGGTTGCGTTCAATAGTACAAGAGGAGCTATATGAACTACACAACAAGCATTTTCAGGGTACCTAATAGGCTTTACAACATAACAATTCATGCCTCGTGGGGGGGCTAATTTTAGTTTAGGGGGATAATGTCAATAAGAACTTTGTAGGTGGGAGAAAAATTCTACTTGTCTATATACTATATTAATGTCTTTAAAAATTTTGGGGGGAAGGGGGGTTACCTGCATGTACTTCCGCCCCTCAATGGATGGGTGAGAGGAAGTTGGAGATGATAGAAGCAGCTTGGGTTGCTGGGTAAGAGGAGAAAAAATTTGGGAGGGGAGAGCAAAACAAAAAAAGGACTTGGATAGAAACGCACTTAATTAAAAAAAAAAAAAAATTAATTACCACGGTATATTTTGTACGGTGTAGACAAATAAAGGGAGGCTGAGTAGATTGTCTTGAATGTATAGTGTATTCGACCTTCTCCAGTTTCAGCTTTGCTTTAATGAGTTAAAAACTTTGTCCCGGGCATCGAGTAGAACAAGCTAGGCATGAAAATCCATTTTGGTTATCATTCTTGGCCAAGACTTCTTCTAGAATTTTACTCTAATCTAAAATAGAGGTTGACGAAGGATTAAAATCTAGTACAATGACAAGAATACATGCCCAAAACATCAGAAAGGCCAAATGCTTTATGATCAAGCTAGCATTTCGGAGATTGTTACATCATTGATGGAACAATATTCTTGCTGTGGTTGAGATCTCTTTTCCTCATCTTCATTTCCTTTTGAATACGTTGGCATTTTTGGGATTGCAAGAGGAGCAATTTCCCCTTTCAGTTTCAGCATTGAAGAAACTTTTAACATGGATGGTCTATCAATTGCATTTTTTAAAACACATAAAAGAGCTATTGGCAATTTTGTATGCGTGTGATTGATTTAAATGATAAATAAACAGAAAAGAATTCCTACCAATGAGGTACAAGTCCAAGCTCTATATCGTTCAAAATTGTCTTTAAAATATTGCCTCCAAGACTTATTTACATTCCATTTTTTGTACTTTTCTGACAATTAGACGAAATTTCAGGCTTTATATATTGATTTATCAATTTCAACGAATCTTTTATAAAATGCATCTATCTTACCGAATGACTTTTTGAAAATATTAGATTCATTAAAATTTTTTTGTTATATTTAATATTAAATAAATAAATATCAATAAAATATAAATGCTTTTAATCTATCTTTTGAATAATCATCTTTTATCTTATTTACTCTAATTTTAGTTGTAATAAAAAATTTATAACTTCATTAATAATTACTTCCTTCATTATTAAGTAGAAGAATTTTTTTTTCTTATATTCCGGCCTCGATGTGAGATCCCAGATTTACGTGTATTTTTACACGTTATTTTATTTTTGATATTAATTATTTTAATGTATTTTAATAATATTATTAGTCGTGTTTTATTTATTTAATATATTTATTTGAACTATTAATTAGTTAATATTGAGTTACGTTGATTTTCTTATTTATTTTAATGAGTGAATTATTTTAATGAGTGGAATTAAATTCCTTTATTTTATTATGTGAATTTATTTTATCTGCTTTCGTTATATTAATTATTGTTTTATAATTAATATTGCGCTTGAATTTAATTTATTTCTGTTAATGGGCTTTAAATATCTTATTTTATTGATTTTAAAATTATAGTATTTAAAGTCAGTTTTTATTTTATTTATTGTGCTTTTTCTAGTAGTCTTCTTTTCCTTCTTTTTCCTTTTTCTTTTTCTTTTCTTTTCTTTTTCTTCTTTCTTTTTCTTTTTCTTCTTCTCTTCCTCTGCTTCCTCGCGTGCGACCCGCGTCCCTTGCCTCCTCTCTCCCTCTCGCCGTTCCTTCTCCCCCACCCAGGGCCGCCGTCGGCCACCCACCGGCAACACCGCGCAGGCCATTGCCTTCCCCACACGCCGGCGACCTCCCTTGCACCGGTGGTGCACCTCACGGCAGCCTCTAGACGGTGCGTGAGTCCTCCACCCGAAATGGGTATTTTGCATTCCCTTGCATTTTCCGGCCACCGCCGGCCACCCCTTGGCCTCCGACCACCACCACTAGACTCCCCACCCTCCGGCGAGCATAACCCACCGTCGGTAGCCACCCATCGCCGCTGGTTACCCCCTCCACCCGAAATGGGTCTTAAACGGGTCATTCTTCGCCGCGCCGCCGTCCGGCCACCGTAGGCCTCACCACTGCTACCAAAAGACTCCCCTCGCCCAGCCGGTCAATCCCCTAGCTCAGTTTCCCCAACCGCGCCCTCACCTTCCCGGTACAACCCCAAACCCGAAAATGGGTTTTCACCACTTTTGACCCCGATCCGACACCTTCCGGTGGTTGTGCCGCCACACCACCACCTCCATGAGATTCTCCACCCTCCAAAGAGTATCTCCCTAAATTTTGGAGTCAAACCGAACATTTTAGCCTAACGTACATGTGACCGCTACAAACGCTGCAGATTGGCGTTGTTCGAGGATTTGCGTTTTAACCGCTGTAAGTACTTTCCAAACGATCTTTAAGATTTAAATATGTTTTTGGCATCAACAGTTGTTGTATTTGATTATTGTTGCTATGTGTTGGTTGATGTTGATAATTATTGGTTGATTGGATTAATTAAATGTTGGTTAATTGCTGCATGGTTGTCTACATTGTGTATTTACGCGCATGCTCATGAAAATATTTGGAAAGTGGATTTTGGCATGATTTCGGATATTCATGTGTTGGAATTGAAAGCTGGGATTTAAAATGAGTTTAATGGATTTTAATGGTTTTGGGCTGAGTCATAACGGGGACGGCGATACGTAACGCCCGTTGTGATCAGCGTGTGTGTGTGTGTGGATGACATAATGGGGACGGCGATACGTAACGCCCATTATGGTCATTGGGTGTGCATTTCATATCGGGGACGGCGATACGTAACGCCCGGTATGAAATGAGTGTGTGTGGATCGTAATGGGGACGGCGGTACGTAACGCCCATTATGGTTTCGGGTGTGTGTGTAAATCATATCGGAGACGGCGATACGTAACGCCCGGTATGATTGGTTTTGAGGATTTTATTTATGAAAAATGATGGGTGATTTTATTGGGATTTTATTGTGGATTAAATTGGGATTTTGACGATTGTGGTTATTTCATCGATTTTGAGGAAAATGATTTTAAGCCTCATGCATATGGTAATTGTTCATGGTTGTTGTTGTGGCATTAATGTATTTCTGTCTTTTGGTTTGGTTGGTTTGTACTTACCTGCGATGCCATCTTGGCATCGTAGTTTTTTTTTTATGCAGATTTTGGAGAGGCTGAGCCTGAGGAGACGGCTCTGCCGTTGAGGTGATATTAATATTAATTGTTATCTCGGGAAATTTATTTTCCCCTTTTTATAAATATGTATTTGTTTAATTTAATTTTTGGATGACTGTATTAAATCTCCTGCTGGAGAGTTTATATTAAATTGGTTTGTAAAATATTTCTGAAAAATTCTGGTATTTAGATAATAATTTATTATCCGCTGCGACCTATATTTTTTTATGTATGTCACGTGTGCACAAACGTTTGACACTTGGCGTTGGGATGTGTGACCCGTGTTGTCATCATCCTGACGCCTCGATTCCCGTATTTTTTTAAGGGGAATTTGGGGGCGTCACACTCGACCTCTTTCTTCGCTAGAAGTTCGATCTGTTTTTTATTTATTTTTTATTTTTTTGTCCGTTTAGATCTTCAATATTTATGCTTCGTACGTAGCAGCCGCGGGCCAATTAAACTGATCATATATAATAATACAATAGGAAGTACTTCGATATTTTTATAATACACAACATTTATAAATTTTAGTATACATGACAAGCTGTGGCCATAGAAATGACCTTATTAATTGGGGATAATACACGTACGCATCTATAATATTACACACAATTAACACAGCATAGCCATTGGCCATATTGTTGATGATACGTACAAGCGTCGACTATTTAACAACTGTACGTATATCTGATACCATTGGCCTTAATATTGATAATACAAGCACACACAAACACACATACATATATATAGCAAACACACCATATCTGATTGCTGGCCATGCTGTTGATTATTCTTCACAATACTGGCTGTCATTACGGCCCAGCCTGATCAGGCGGCGGTATTTGTACGTGATGACTCGTAGGCTACGAGGACATGATCAAAAGGAAAGTTCATTAGAAAATAGAAATTAAGTTTTTCAGAAAATTAGAGAGCTAGCATATATATTCATTGAATGGAACAGTACTAGCTTCAAAACTCAAACATGTCATGGATTTTTGCAGTTTATTATATCTAGAGAAGAAAAAATATTTACTGGATATCATGTAATGTAATATATGCTTAAAAAAAGGAATCATGAGATCTGTTCATTGATTCATATCAATTCAAGCTCTTATTCATTCATTTACATAACATTAGCGCACATGATGTGGAAGTACTCAAGAATTAACTACAATACTACTCATGCATCACAAACTTGGAAATCAGCCACTAGTTTAGTTTTTATTTTTTAGCTTCTGGCTTTGAAAATTCTAAAAGCATATTAATTCATATATAATTACGATCAATATCATATATATATATATATATATATATATATCATGTAGGATACGATTTGAATTGATGCAGCTAAATGTATAAACCTGAACGAGAAAGAGTCCAGCAGCAGTCGTCGTCGCCCAAATGCTTCCAAGCAAAGTAACCGCGCAATTGGTAGTCATCAAATAGTGTCTTGATAACCTTTCCAGAGATGCTCAATGCATCATCATAACCAATAATCCAGCCCTGCATATCAATATCACGCGAGTAAACAGCTTCATAGTCCCTAGAATACACGGTTTCATAATTACCAGTCAGGAGTCTTTCCTGGATATCTCTGTAGGCCAAGTTGTCACCTCCGCCTAAAGCCGGTTCAAAGAATCCTTCCTCAGTCGTAAGAAGCAGCCATTCATAGCCATAAAATGGAAGGCCGAAGACTAATTTGGATTTCGCAACCCCTCTTTCAATCCAGTCATGAATTCCTGCATTTCCGCACCTGCCTGGCTCTTCTGGTCGAGTACGCCACGCATGAACCGGTCCAGTCTCATTGGGTGAGGTGGAGGGAGTATAGAAGTCAGTGGCCAGTACGTTGATCCAGTCCAAGTTGACTGAAATAGCCTGAATGGGATAAGTGAAAGTATTATGGACCGGATGGTGAAACACGGCTGCAGTAAGAAGCTTCTGCGGGAGGGCAGCTCTCCAATCACAGAAGAGAGCACTAAGCTGGTTCTCCTGGTCGGCATTAGAGGGGTACAGCCAGCAGAGGTCCAGGCCATCTAAAGATGGGATGCCGCGGCAAGCGCTATGGAGGTCTCTATGAAAGTATTCCGCATATCTTCATCTGCCACCACTGCAGATAGGATAGCGGCTTGATCTTCATCAGTACCACCAATAGATAAAAGAATTTTCACGCTAGGGTATCGTTGTCGAACGTCTTGGATTAATGATTCCAAGTATGGTCCTGGAGCTGGGGCGACAATCATGCCTTTAGGGTCGACCCTGGCAAAGGCAGCATAGATATGTGTGAAGAGATTGAGAGGTATATCAGCTACCCTCCGGCCCCTCGGAGGTACATCAGCTAACCTCCGGTCCGTCTCACTCCTGAGAACCCAGTATCCGGCTCTCACATGATCATCGGCAGCCATTCGATCGAGGGAAAGGCAAATCAGGTGCTGTAGTTTCTATATTTTTTTCTTCTCTGGTGGTTCGAGTGGTGATAGTCGCTAGCCATGTATGCGTGCATATTTATAGCCTTTTCAAACCAATAGAAACAAGCCATATTAATCTTTGAATTATCATTATCACATGCATAATATATAATTTTTAAATTTTAGTTTTTTTATTATTAAATATATGATATATAAATAATGAACAGAATAATTTAATAAACTTGAAATAGGAAATTTTTATTTAGTCCCAACTTCCAAAAACTGTCGTTGCCGGCTCGGCCCAGCACTGCAGTAATTATTATATTAAGAAAAATGATATTCTTATTATTTATTTATAACTTATTTATTAATTTTTTTAATTTTTTATTATTTTATAATATTTTTTATTTAAAGATGAAGAAATTAATTATTAGTAAATTAATATATTTAAATTTCTTTTTTCATAATTAAAGACGTTAAAAAAATATTTTTTAAAAAAATAATAAAAAAATAAATACTACCCTTATACAAATCCGATGGGCAGACTTCTGTGGGACCACGAAGAATATGTATCACATGACGTGATGTCATATTTTTACGTGTGCATGACGTGTATGAGAAGGATGTTAAGGTGTAAAACAATAGCCTATATATCATGTACTCAGCATTATGAATAGTGACTAAACTTGTTAGTACCTTTTATTCATCTAATAAATGGACGATTGAATTATCCGTCCAATATTAGGAAATTTAGTCACTATTCATAATGCTGAGTACATGATAAGATTTAATTTTCAAATTAAAAATTGGTCGAAGCCATATTCTAGGAGAAGTAGTTTAGGCAAATTAAGGAGTATATAATTTCGACCTGCCTAATTTCTATAAAAACTTGCCCCAAGAAATAAAAAATAAAAAATAAAACCAAAGAAGACAACTATTACAACACATTTAAGCATTTGTGACGGATAAAAAAGTCATAAAAATGATCAAAACGTCACGAAAGATTTTTTGTGATGGTTTCGAATCATCACAACAACTATCACAATAAATACATCATAGATAAGTATTTGTAATAGTTTACTATTCAACTATTACAAAAGTATTTTTTATAATTGTTGATGTCTTTTCATTCGATATAACGTTCGAATGTTAGAACCTTTTGTGACGGTTCAAATATGTAACCAAAAGTCACATTCAATCATATAACATAGCGTTCGAACGTAAATCCAGCTGGCTAACATTTGAACGACACACTAGTTCATTCGTTTCTCATATGTTTGGACGTTAGTGTTGTTGTTCAAACATTTGACGTTCGAACATTACATATGACAAAGTTGGAACGTTAATTTGATAAACATTTAAACATTTTGGTCAGTTCATTTTAACGTTTTGTGTACATTCGAGTTTGCTTAAAATAAAGGTTTACTTGTGTACATTCAAATATACTAGTCAGAATTGGTAAATTTTAATAAAATTAAAAACCATACAAATTGTAACATGTTACAAATTATATAAAAATTAAAAGTATACAAAATTACATATTTAAAAGCATATCATTGTCTTTCAAAGTTTGATACTAAAAATTACAAATAGAAAAAATATCTCTTCTTTTTTTCTTATCCACTACGATCCTGCTATAGTGATATAATACGCTCCATATGTGCCGCCATCTCTATTTGCACTTGTTCTTGGACTGCAATGCACATTTTTCCTCCATGCTTTCTTTGCTACTCCTACATGCGCGTCTCTAGATCAAAATATCGCTAAAAAAAAAACTCCAACTCTTACTGTCTTAACCTCGTAATCTCGTTTTCTTGTCGTGCTACTTCTAAATCCCTAGTGATAATCCTTGAAGTCAAGGAGCTCGTGGAGGAAGATGAACTAGTTAAATACTTGAATGAACATTCCAATCCTCTGACCATGCCAGACTTGGTCCTGAGTACGTCCTTAAAATGTCTATATTCCTAGGCGAGAATTTTCCAGAAATTGAATGCATCTTTGATATTCTATCCTGCAATTAGAAAGAAAACACAGATAAGGCAAAAAAAATTAATTGAAATATGAACAACAATAAATTATTCAGATATAAATCAATTTATTTAATAAAATTAATATCGCTTACATAATTTTTTACAGTAGCAGGATCCATTCATTCATTACGTTCATTAGTGTGAGCAGCAGCATAGACATAAATGAGAGAAATAATTTCAGAATCATCACGTTTCTAACAATGACACATTAACAATTGAGAAATTTAATGTTAACAACTAACTAACATTAAATATCATAAAAATAGTAGAATTTCTATAAGTTATTAATTATTATTGTTGCCCAGATGACTAACACAAGAGGGGGGGTGAATTGGTTATATTATAAAAATTAACACTTATTAATCAAATACACAATATAAAATATAACAGAATATAAAGCAGTAAGAAATGTAAAGAGTAGGGTAAAAGAAAACAAACTCAGTATTTTTACGAGATTCAGCCCTACTGCCTACGTCCTCGCCTCAAGCTACCCCTTGAGGATTCCGAATTCACTAGTCAATCTCCTTTAGGTGGAGATAGAAACCTATTACACTTTTAAGCAGCACCGCTCCAAAGAATCCGTGTAGAACACCCTCTACACTTCCAATCACCTCACACTTGGTGATTTAACTATTCCCCGTGTAGAACACCTTCTACACACACAAGGGTTATACGCACCCTCTTACAAATACAAGAGTTGATAGTGGGTAGACTATCAAAGTACACTTCTCAACGAGTGAGATAGAAACAATACAGCGCAACCTATATCTCTCTCAACAAAAATAAGAATTAAGGCTCAAAACTTTAGAAAAGAAAGAATGAGAGCTTTGAAAGAATTGTGCAAGTTTAACAATAGATGTGTAAGCTTTTGTTGTGATTTTTGCAAAACTCAAGTGAGCTATTTATAGGCAAATGAGTCTTCAATTTTAAATTTGAAAAGATTCTCATATCAAAGACATCATCATTTACTTTTCAAAAATTTCAAATCTAATCTTTTTACTTTTTGCATGTGACAAAAGGAGCACACTTTACTTTTCAAAAATTTCAAACCTAATCTTTTACTTTTTGCATATGACAAAAGGAGCACACTTTACTTTTCAAAATTTTCAAACAAAGACATCTACCTTTTGCATAAGTCAAGAAAAGCATCCATCACTTTTGAAAATATTCAAATAAAATATGCACATGTGAAAGATAACAATCAATCATCTTAATATTTTCAAAATTCAAACCTTTAATCATGTCATGCACATGTGAAAAATGGCAATCAATCATCTTTCAAAATTTTCAAATTTAATTTTCAAAATATTCATGCACATGTAAAAAATGTATTTTAATGCTTTATGATAAAATATTAATTTTAAGCCTTAATCCTAATTTCGAATTTTTAAGAGATTTACAACATTACTCTATGATTTTAATGTGAACTTATTCCTTTCTTGCTCATGCTTGGTTCCTTGATGTGCTTGATTCTATTGTGTGGACAACTTGAGCTTGAGACTCCTTTATTCTTTGAATTCATTTGTTATCATCAAAATCCATGTGTAGATTTATAATTACACGAAACTTGAAACCTTGGGTTTAACAATCTCCCCCTTTTTTATAATGACAAATGCTTGATAGAACCTGAAACCTGTATTAATACTTAAGCTCCCTCTGAGAATATGCGTTAGTTTTTCAAGCAAAAATATAAATATAATTCCAAGCATATATAACAAGTTTAGCAATTTAAACAATGTTAATGTTCTAGTCTAAAACTTCTCTCCCTTTTAGCATCATTAAAAAGGAATCATAATTAGCTCAATAAGATATATTCCTACAATAATCAATAGACAAATAAAAACGCTGCGTTAGTAGAGACTGTAGAGAATTTGGTGCGTAGCCACACGTGTTCGACAAAACCTGCAAAGGCTGGAGGCCTAATTCTGGCAATTTGGTGCGGAAGGAAATTTTGTAAAGAGCTGAATAATTGAAACCACCCGTGCCCGACAAAACCTGCAAAGGCTAAAGGCGTAGCTCTGGCAATTCGGTGCAGAGATTTGATCTGCTTAATGTTGCTGAAAAATGAGATATTATCAGGATTTGTAAGCTTGTCTTGTTCTTATTTCCGTTTCTATAAGAGCAATCTTTAGCTTTATCTATTTCGCATCAAATCTTCTTCTCATCTTTGCAATTTGTTTGCATTCTCATTCTACAAATTTTCAATGGCTCGTCGATTTCCCTTCAGTAGTTCTCTTGATCAAGATTTGAGGTATTCTTCACCTCAGTCTCAATCTATTTCTGCATCTGTCGTGGGTGCCATGAAGCAAGAAGAGACTGATTTGGCTTATAAATCAGATCATGATGCCATTTACGAGCTTGTGGGTCTCAGAACTCGATACTCATCATCCATCGTAGCGTTTTCTGCTCGGTTGCAGTCCAAAACTCGCGAAATTGAGAAGTTTAGCGAGACTGTCTCTGTACTTCAACGACTTGTTTATGAGTCAAATAAAAAAATAGTAGAGTTAAAGCAACAAAATAAGGATTTGAAATCTTTGCTTGCCTCTTCATTTCGATTGCCTAATCCTTTAGACAAGGATGGCATGATGATTTATGAGGAGCAAATGCATTTGAATGATGAGGCTAAACGTCTCAAGTTTCTGTAGGTCATTTAAGATAATGAAATAAAAGTATCTAGCAGATATTCATGGCATGCATCATTCCTATTTCTCTTCTAATTATGCATAGTCTATCTTCTAGTAGGGGTTTTGTGAAAATGTCTGCCAATTGATCATGTGTACTAGTGAATTCTAATACAATATCGCTCTTCTACACATGATCTCTAAGAAAATGATATCTAATTTCAATATGTTTGGTCCGAGAATGTTGTATTAGATTTTTTGAAAGATTTATAGTACTTGTATTATCACATTTGATTGGAATGTGATTGTACATAAGTTTAAAATCCTCAAGTTGTTGCTTCATGTAAAGAACTTGAGTACAACAACTACCTGCAGCAACATATTCTGCCTCAGCAGTAGATAGTGCTACAGAATTTTATTTTTTACTAAACCAGGAAACTAGTGCATGACCTAAGAAGTGACATGCTCCACTAGTGCTTTTTCGATCTATTTTACAGCCAGCATAATCTGCATCTGTGTAGCTGATTAGATCGAAAGTTGTGTGCTTAGGGAACCATAACCCTTAATTGTACGACTAAGATATCTAAGAATGCGCTTAACTGCAATTAAATGTGATTCTTTTGGAGATGATTGAAAGCGTGCACATAAGCACACACTAAACATAATATCTAGTCTACTGGCTGTCAAATATAATAAGCTACCAATCATACCTCGATATATCTTCGAGTCAACTGGTTTACCAGATTCATCTTTATCAAGTTTAGTGGATGGGCTCATCGGTGTTCCAGTTTCCTTATCACCTTCCATCCCAAACTTCTTCAGCAATTCCTTAATATATTTTGATTGATTGATGAATGTCTCACTTTTTGCTTGCTTAATTTGCAATCCGAGAAAGAATGTAAGCTCTCCCATCATGCTCATTTCAAATTCTTCCTGCATAGTCTTAGCAAAAACTTGGCACATATTTTCATTAGTAGCACCGAATATTATATCATCAACATAAATCTGAATTAAAAGAATATCATCATTTTTGTATTTAATGAAAAGAGTTGTATCAATTTTTCCTCTTGAAAAGCCTTTTTCAATCAAGAAACCACTGAGTCTCTCGTACCACGCTCTAGGAGCTTGTTTAAGTCCATATAGTGCTTTTGTGAATTTGAGAACATGATTTGGAGAAATATGATTTTCAAAACCTGGAAGTTGCTCAACATATACCTCTTCATTTATAAAACCGTTTAAGAAAGGATTTTTAACATCCATTTGAAAAAGTTTGAAATCTTTATAACAAGTATATGCAAGTAGCATTCAAATAGTTTCTAATCTTGCGACTGGTGCATATGTCTCATCATAATCGATTCCTTCTTCTTGATTGAAACCTTGGGCTACAAGTCGAGCCTTATTTTTAGTAATGACTCCGGACTCATCTTTCTTGTTTCTAAAAATCCATTTTGTTCCAATAATAGTATGATTTTTAGGTCTAGGAACAAGTGTCCAAACATCATTTCTTTCAAATTGATTAGGCTCTTCTTGCATAGCTAGAATCCAAGATTCATCAAGAAGTGCTTCATCAATATTTTTAGGTTCAATCTGAGATAGAAAAGCAGTATGATTGCAAATATTTCTAAGAGATGATCGAGTGCTTACACCTCGTGAAGGGTCTCCCAGAATTTGTTCCACTGGATGATCTTTCACAAATTTTCACTGTTTGGTTGCATCTTGTATTAAATTTTGATGATCTTTCCTGATGTCTCCATGTTGGACTTCCTCTATTGTGTTCTCTTTGTTGAGATTGAGACTTTCCTTATTATTTATACCTCCTGTTTCTTCATCAATGGATTTCTTGGAGAGTAGAGAATTAGATTCATCAAATACTACATGCATAGATTCTTGTACAGTTAAAGTCTTTTTATTGAATACTCTGTAAGTTTTACTATTAGTAGAATATCCGAGAAAGATACCTTCATCAGATTTTGCATCAAACTTGCCTAAATTGTCCCTGTCATTTAAAATAAAATATTTGCATCCAAATACATGAAAGTAACTAATGTTAGGCTTTTTCTTATTATAAAGCTCATAGGGGGTTTTATCTAATTTGGACCTTAGCATAACTTTATTTATAACATAACATGCAGTACTTACCGCTTCGACCCAAAAATAACTAGGCAAGTTGTTCTCATTGAGCATTGTTCTTGCCATCTCTTGAAGAGATCTATTTTTCCTCTCTACTACCCCATTTTGTTGAGGAGTTCGAAGAGTAGAAAAATTATGCACAAAACCATTTTCATCACAAAATGTTTTAATATTTTTATTAACAAACTCTTTTCCCCTATCACTTCGAATACTTGAAATAGTATAACCCTTTTCATTTTGAATTCTCTTGCATAATTTGGTAAATGCATTATGTGCCTCATCTTTATGAGTAAGAAAGATGACCCAAGTATATCTAGAAAAATCATCAACAATAACAAATGCATAATATTTTCCTCCTAAACTTGCAACTCTATTTGGTCCAAAAAGATCCATGTGTATCAGTTGCAGTGGTCTAGTAGTGGAAATATGTTTCTTGGTTTTAAAAAAAAAAATTGTTTGTTTACCAAATTGGCATGCATCACAAATTTTGTCTTTAAGAAAATTTGCCTTTGGTAAACCTCTCACAAGATCATTTTTTGAAAGTTTGGAAATAAGTTCCATGTTGGCATAACCTAGTTTTCTATGCCATAACCAATTAGTTTCATTTTGAGCTGAAAAACAAATAGCATCTTGTGAGATAATTTCTTCAAAATCAATTGTATAAATATTGTTGCTTCTAAAAGCAATAAAACAAATATTACAATCATGATCATTCAAAATAATGCACTTATCCATTTTGAAAGTAACTGTAAATCCTTTATCACATAATTGACTTATGCTCAAAAGATTATGTTTTAGACCTTCAACAAGTAGAACATCTTCAATTATGAGAGAAGGCTCATTACCAATTTTACCTATTCCCACAATCTTCCATTTCGAGTTGTCTCCAAATGTCACATGTCCTTCTTCTTTAGATCTAAGATCAAAGAACTTAGTCTTGTTTCCCGTCATGTGTCTTAAACATCCACTATCTAAAAACCATTTATTTTTGTTTGTAGAAGACTTCATGCACACCTATAAAAACAATTAAAATGATTTTTCTTGGTACCCAAATTCTTTGGGTCCTTTATTTATTAGTATTAGAAGAAACAAGATTTTTAGGTACCCGTATGGCCCTAATAGTCATTGTATGTTTTCTTCTAATAGGACAAGCAAAATAATTATAACAATTTCTATTACAAAAATTGCAAATAGCATGTGACATAGATAAAGAACTTGAGTGATTATAATAGTATCCTTTTTTAACAAAATTATTTTTATGAAAAGAATTTTGAATATTGGACTTTGATGTAGAAGGATTATCAAAAAAGTTTTTATAAGGTTTGTATTTTTGTTTTGGCATATATCCCAAGCCTGCCTTGTCAAAAACACATCTTTGACTACCAAGAAGTTTTTCAAAATTTCTTTTTCCATTCGTAAAGTTTTCAATAATATTTTCTAAATCAGTTTTCTTTTTCTTCAACTCAAGATTTTCATCTTTCAAAACAATACTTTCTTTTCTTAAAATATCAATTTCGTTTGTTGAAGAAGAATTTTTCTTTTTCAAAGCAGTATACTTGATACCCAATTTTTCAAATTCCTCATAACCTCTTCTAAAACATTTTGTAATTCTTCATATGAAGGATCTTCAATATTATCAAGATTTGTTACCTCAATGTCATCTTTAGCCATAAGACAAAAATTTGCTGATTCTCCATTACTTGCTTCACTATCTGAGCTACTTGAATCATCATCCCATGTAACTTTCATTGCTTTTTTGCCTTTGTTTTGATCTTTTTTTAGCAGAGGACAATCTGACTTGATATGACCAGGCTTATTACATTTATAACAAATTAAAGTGTCATTTTTACCTAAATCTTTTTTGGAAAACTTTTTGAAGGATTTCCTTGGAGGAGTTTTATTTTTCTTTAAGAACCTCTAAATTCTTCTTGTTATCATCGCAACTTCTTCATCTTTGTCGTCATTTTCCTCATCTTCGTCACTTTCACTTTCATATGGAACAATTTTAAGTGCCAAGCTCTTCTTTGGCTTTCTTTCTTCTTCTCCTCTTTTCAATGTGTACTCATGGGTTATAAGTGACCCGATGAGTTCATTCACTTCGAGCTTCTTGAGGTCTCTAGCTTTAAGAATCGCTGTCACTTTTGATTCCCAACGTTTTGGTAGAGAGTTGAGAATTTTTCTTACTATCTCCACTTTGGAATAAACTTTGTCAAGAGCTGTCAAGCTGTTTATGATGTTAGTAAAACGAGTGTGCATACTAGAAATAGATTCATCATCATTCATCTTAAACATTTCATATTCATGAATAAGAATATAAAATTTTGATTCCTTGACTTGAGAAGTTCCTTCATAAGTAACTTCCAACTTATCCCAAATTTCCTTTGCTGTAGCGTAAGTCATTACTCTATTAAACTCATTACCATTGAGAGCATTATATAATAAATTCATAGCAATTAAATTCAAAGTATAAAGTCTATCGTCTTCACGATCAAACTCTTCTTCTTCCTTTTTGACCTTTACTCCATCAATCACTTTTGTTGGAATATAAGGTCCATTTACAATGCATTTCCAGATTTCTCGACCTTGAGCCTGAAGGAATATTCTCATTCTTACTTTCCAGAATGAGTAATTGTCTCCGCAAAAGAGTGGAGGCCGACTGCTAGATTGACCTTCACCAAATGAAGCTGCAATGTTAGCCATAAGATCTTAACTCAAAAGATAGTTAATCTTATAACAGAGCTCTAGCTCTGATACCAATTGTTGCACAGATGACTAACACAAGAGGGGGGGTGAATTGGGTTATATTATAAAAATTAACACTTATTAATCAAATACACAATATAAAATATAAACAGAATATAAAGCAGTAAGAAATGTAAAGAGTAGGGTAAGAGAAAGCAAACTCAGTATTTTTACGAGGTTCAGCCCCACTGCCTACGTCCTCGCCTCAAGTTACCCCTTGAGGATCCCGAATTCACTAGTCAATCTCCTTTAGGTGGAGATAGAAACCTATTACACTTTTGAGCAGTACCGCTCCAAAGAATCCATGTAGAACACCCTCTACACTTCCAATCACCTCACACTTGGTAATTTAACTATTCTCCGTGTAGAACACCTTCTACACACACAAGGATTATACGCACTCTCTTACAAATACAAGAATTGATAGTGGATAGATTATCAAAGTACACTCATCAACGAGTGAGATAGAAACAATACAGCGCAACCTATATCTCTCTCAACAAAAATAAGAATTAAGGCTCAAAACTTTAGAAAAGAGAGAATGAGAGTTTTGAAAGAATGATGCAAAACTTAACAATAGATGTATAAGCTCTTGTTGTGATTTTTGCAAAACTCAAGTGAGCTATTTATAGGCAAATGAGTCTTCAATTTTAAATTTGAAAAGATTCCCATATCAAAGACATCATCATTTACTTTTCAAAATTTCAAACCTAATTTTTTTACTTTTTGCATGTGACAAAAGGAGCACACTTTACTTTTCAAAAATTTCAAACAAAAATATCTACCTTTTGCATAAGTCAAGAAAAACATCCATCACTTTTGAAAATATTCAAATAAAATATGCACATGTGAAAGATGATAATCAATCATTTTAATATTTTCAAATTCAAACCTTTAATCATGTCATGCACATGTGAAAAATGACAATCAATTATCTTTCAAAATTTTCAAATTTAATTTTCAAAATATTCATGCACATGTAGAAAATGTATTTTAATACTTTATGATAAAATATTAATTTTGAGCCTTAATCCTAATTTCAAATTTTTAAGAGATTTACAACATTACTCTATGATTTTAATGTAAACTTGTTTCCTTCTTGCTTATGCTTGGTTTCTTGATGTGCTTGATTCTATTGTGTGGACAACTTAAGCTTGAGACTCCTTTATTCTTTGAATTCATTTGTTATCATCAAAATCCATGTGTAGATTTATAATTACACGAAACTTGAAACTTTAGGTTCAACAATCATCTTATCAGTAAAGCGGTGGATGGATCTTGAACTGGCACGATAGTGAACAATGAAAGCGGATTTATTCTGTGCATTCGTCGAACTTAAGCTCTAAAAAATTAATTAATAATGTTATTGCTACTTTAAAACAAATACAAATATACATAACTAACTAATTTAGAATACCTAATAATCAGAACTTGCGAAAAGATTATAATATTTCACCCAATTATCTAACTTTATCTTCTAGAAAGGGAATATCACAGCCTTTTTCAATGTCTGAAACTTCTTGAAGTACTCATGACATCGGTTATTTTAACGTTGGAATAATGTAGCCATTAGTCTATTCACAGTTCTCACATTTTCGATATGAGTAAAATCGAGATCGAACTCATCCTAAGGAGTGAATTAAGTAAGTTTTGATCACACATAATTCGAGCGTCTGCTCCTTTTTTTGTACAACAGCACTTTCCTCTTATATCGGCACAGTAATACGAGTGATTTAAGTTAAATTCACCATGATCGCACATAAAAAGGAACACACGTTCGAATTACTTTGTCAATATAAGAGAAAAGTACTGGCATACTATCATCCACTACTTTAGAGGAAGTTTCAAATATTGTGATATTGATTTTTCCTTGACGTCTACTCTTTTAAAGAGAGACCACGAGTAATGCCACGATCTCGTCGAGAAGACAATGCATTAACTAATTTATATAATAGCATGGTATTAGTTATATATGTTATTAAGTATTAAAATATAATTAATTAATTACAAAAGACATTTCATTACTATTGGGTGTCAACCGACTATCCGTCTACTACATGTTGATCTCTTGATAAATGCAATCCTCAATAGGGAAGTCCGAGATAGGTTTGGGACTTAGAAGACGTGACACATTTCTTCATTATCTTTTTGGCAATATCCTTGAAAACAAATAAAAAAAAAGAAAAGTAATTAAAATACTATTTAGTTTTGTATAATATTGACAATTTAACTTATATGATTTTGTACTATTATTTTTCTTCGTCGGATGAATTTTTTATGCTTGTTTCAAAATTTTTTTCAATAGCATCTTCGTCTTCTTCTTCTTCTTCTTCTTCCTCCTCCTCCTACTCTTCCTCACTCACGTCAATTAGATGAGCGTTTAGTTCAAATGGGTTGAGATGGAGAGGTGCCATATCATCTCTAAATAAGGAGAGTATCTCAAGTGTACCAAAATTAACAAACAAATTAATATCTTGATCTCCATCTTCTTGGTAAGCATCTACAATCGGAGTGTCATCTTCAGCTCCATTAGACTTATGATTTGCACTCATTCCTATCTCATATATGTTCCTAGGAATGTGAAGCAACCGCAATAAATGACATTTTGTTGTGCTTTGTGTAGTCTGGATAAAGCTCGTGTTTTGTATCTTCTCACATTGCGACAAAATTATTTGGATTACTCTCTCGACTACTTTAGTCATCGTTCTCAAGTTTATTCATAAATATCCTAGCACCAATATGACCCAACATCTCCTTCACCTTATCATGTTCATCAGCATCACCCTGTTCGATCTCATTACCAATATCTCGCATATAATCTAAATGATCAAAGGATACATTCGGTATCAATTGATACGACTCACCATGGAGTGCCCATCGTGTATAACCCAAATCCATTACATTGACAAATATATAATACTCGGCTTCATTTAATCCTATAGCACACAAATTCCTACAACCTTGACATGGACACTTGATGTAATCATAACTATTAGCAGAGACTCGAGCAAATTCAATGAAGGTCTTGACTCCACATGCATAAGGAACATAATCCTTCCCAAGTCTATCGCCTAAGCGCATCCAACTTTTATCTATGCTTCTAAAAAATCTATCTATTAGTTTAAGGCATTAAAATCCACATGCAAATCATGGTCCTAAGTAATTCAATTCATCTTAGATAAAGTAGTTAGTCCTATCTTGTTTGAGATTATATTAGTCATATTGCACAGTTTTGTTACTTCTATTTATCATGTCAATAGAAATTTCACCAGCACCTCTCCATAGTTCTCCAAGTATACATGTTCGTAAAGAAGGATTATGACCCTACATACAGTATACTTGAAAAACAAATGAGGAAGAGACCAAAACCTTATACGCAATGTGAAAATTAGTAAAAGTAACAAAAATGTGCAATATAAATAATATAATCTCAAACTGTCCATAGTGGACAATTTAAGAATCAGTGGGGTGTCCACTGATTCCTAAACGAATCTAAAGTTGATCATATATGCAATGTCGCACTACTATTTATTATTCATTTGCTAATTTCTAACTATTTTATAAACTATAGAATAAGGGTTGGAGTTTAAGATTTAAGGTTTGGGATTTAAGATTTGTGTTTAGGGTTTAGGATTTGGATTTTCGGTTTAGGATTTGGAGTTTAGGATTTAAAATTTGTGTTTAGGGCTTAGAGTTAGGGGTTCGGGATTTGGAATTTAGGATTTGGGGTTCTAGAATTTGGGGTTTTATGCACAATTTAGGATTTAGGATTTAGGGTTTGTGTTTAGGGTGTGAGATTTAGGATTTAAGATTTAAGATTTGTGTTTAGGGTTTAGGGTTTGGATTTTGAGTTTGGAATTTAGGATTTAGGGTTTAGAATTTGGGATTTAGGCTTTAAGCTTTGAAATTCTAGGATTTGGGATTTTATGCACAATCACCCAAGAAAATGCTTAACACATTGAGCAAATTAACAATTCTAAAATACTTAATACAAGAATACATGCTTCTAAAATTAAAATAAGTAAAATATTGGCACAAATATAAGATACCCAACAAATATACATGCTTACACTTGAAAAATAAGACACAAATTTTCACTATATATATGCTTGAAAAGTTTACACAAAAAATATACCCACATTAAAAAATAGTAAAACCCATTCAAATTATCATTCAAATTACATTCGAATGTGTCTTTAGAACGTTCCAACGTTATTCTTAAACATTAGAACGATTAAACGTGATGTTCGAATGTAAAGTATACTCAGCAAATAAAATGTCTAATGAAAAACGTTCTAACGTTAAAAAATACATAAACAAAACGTTTGAACGTTTATTAAAAAAGTGTTCGAATGCTACATATATATAAACAGTGACCCGACAGTACTTCGACATTTTCTCTGAATACTCTCAATTTCTTTCTACCATACACACTGTCGTAACAATCTCTAAAGCCATTGCAACCGTCACCGAAAAATAAGGAACTTTAATTCCACTATTTTTGTGCATTCTTTTATTGAAATATTTGAATTTTTTTAGTTTTATGAAAATGTAGTGGTCGGAATTTTAACTTTATTTTTTGGCCACCACGAGTCTCCATTGGCCAAAAGGCCATCATAGAAAGACTTCTTGAAGTGGGTACTTTATTTCTAAGGTGACTTTTGGCCTTAAAACTCCATGAAATAGAGTTTTGAAAATAGCTGAGTCAACTCAAAGTCTCGAAAGGTTTATTATAGAGAAAACATTCAATTTCGTGGGCTTAGATAATGAAATTTGTTTAGAACATGTCTGGTTGGACTACTTTGTTGGAGAATCTTTGTAGATAGAGGAAAACAACTTCCGAGTTAAACTTTTTTGCACTTCAAAATTGATATTCTCGAGAGTAAAAAATCATGGAGGTGTGCTTCATGAAGATTGTTGTTTTGGTGGAATCTTTAATTTTCGTTTATGCTCCCCTGTTTTATCAACAACCAAATTGTGGATGGAGAGATGCCTGCACTTTGAGATTGAGAGTCCGTTTGGATGTTAGAGCAATGAATAAAGTTGAATTAGAGGAATTTGGGGATCATTTAAAAAATCCCATGAAGAAATTGAAAACTCCAGACTGACACAGTTCACTCTATGGGCAGTCACCACGTCGACCTAGACTCAAGCGGCGATGTTGGATCTGAGCATGAGGGTCCTCAGTGGGATAAGGAATTCTACATTCTCACTAGCAAATACCGGGAGGGGCATGAGATTTTAGACATGTTCTAGTAGGTCATTTTACGATTGCAAATAAATAAAGCTACCGCTAGAGATCCGTTTAATATATCAAGCTCGAGTTCAAAACCAATTCAATTTATATTTAATCATTAAAATATATATTTAGTTAGAATATATAATACCGAGAACTTATTATATCAGAATTAAATAATTCTTAAACAAACTCGAACTCACTTGTGCAAACAAAAGTGTTGCTAAATTTAAATTATTACTTACTACAAGAAAAATAGGTATTTATGATATTTTAATTGTAGTCAGAATGACTCTTTTTACTGCAAATATTTTTTTATAATAACTTTTTTCATTTTTTGCTACGAAATTTAATATCTCAAAAAGTCAATTTTTTTGTAGTGAATTTACCGTGATAAACTAGTCAAACTTAATTATTATTCAAATAAGACTTCAATAAATAAATATTAACCATTCATTCGAATTCAACTTGTTTACACTCAAATCGATATATAGACCCGGGTCTATATACGTGATGCAAAACAACAACGGATTCTTAGTTACGAGCCTGATTTATAATTAAACTTGACGCGTATGGAATTTATTTAAGTTAGAATATTATATATAAAAATATATGCATTATAATTGATATTGATTTATATAATAATAAATATAATAGAAAATAACTCATATTGTTAATTAATATATTCTAAACTGCATGATAATGATATATATTTTTATATCAATCTATCTGAGTAATTCTACAGAAATCAATCATATTTATAGAATAGATAAAAAGTAGACTTTAATATAAAAAAACTCTTTCTCATTTTGAATTTTGTTTTCATAAATTTAATGAGTTTGATTAATTTGTTTTTATATAAAAATTAAAAATCAAATTAATCAAATTAATCCAAAAAAAAATAAAAATCAAAACTCACTTCCCATTCTTTAAGGTTTCGTTTGTATTCGCAATTCAACTCAACTCATTTCAATTCATTTTTATTTCATCATTATATTTTTATAATTTTTTATATTAAACACAAATTTCTATACATATTTTTTTAAATTCTAATACACATTTTTTAAATTTCAATACATTTTTTTAAATTTTAAAATAATAATAATAATATTAAAAAAATAAACTAAACTCATCTCAACTCATCTCATCTTCAAATTCAAACGAAAAAAAAAATCTATCCCTCCATAGAAATTACTCATCTATCTATCTGACCATCTCATGATTACAGAGCTTTTGATTACTTCATGTTATCGATGATTACAGACCATCTCAATCACCATCGCAGTTGGGGTTGGGCTTCGGAGTGTCAAATCGTGTTAACGGGTCATATTCGTGTCGTGTCAAAACATGTATATTTTACTATATAGATCAACCCTAACCCGACCCGTTAACATAACGTGTCGTATTGTGTCAACTCGTTATGACCCGTTAGTAAATATTACGAAATATATTAACATGACATAATATGATTCGTTTCAACCTGTTTATGTAAATGAGTTGAATATGTCTAAAATTAACCCGTTTGACTTAATTAAATTTAACATAATTTTATACAAATATTAAAATCATAATATCTATAAAACTAATAACACTAATTATAAGTCTAAATTACAATCTAAACAATAAAATATCAAAATTAAAATTCTAACAATTTTACTTTTAAGTATAAGAATATAATTTTAATTTTAATTTTCTTAGCGTGTCATAGCGGGTTAAAACAGGTTGACCTGCTATTAACCCGTTAAACAATCGTGTCATAACGGGTCAACCTGTTTTGACCCGAAACCCGTTAAGACTAAACCCTAACCCGCTATTATCGTGTCGTGTTCGTGTTGGGTTAACGGGTCGTGTAAGAAATTGCCACCCCTAATTGGGCTGCAATGCGGCAGCACCCCTATAAATAATAATAATAATAGTAATAATAAACATACAATAATTTACATAATACAAACATAAAAATAAAGACATTTTTATAAATTGTTATTAATTTTAATAATAGTTTATAAAAATATTTTTACTTTATTAAATATTCTGGAAATTGTTGTAGAAGTTATAACGTGTCTATCATTAAAAAAAAAAAAAAAAAAAACTTTTGTCATTTAATGCTTATAAGTTATATCAATTACAACGCGCGTCCGACCTTGAGCTACATGCATGCATGATAATATCCACATCTACCTGAGAAAGAGCGTTTGATTATTCCATATGTCGATGGTTATAGACCATATCAACCACTAGTGTTGCAGCTCTAATATATAATGCCGCATCATTAGTTAACGTCATTCATCCACGTTTACATGACGTGTCAGACCATAAAAATATAATGAAGTCTACCTGCTAGGGTCACCGAGAAATTGATCTAGAAGATTTCTTTTTTTTTCTTTTTTTGTAAGCTCTAGAGGATTTCTTCTCATGGTGGAAATTACATTTTTTTTTTTTTGACCTCTTTTAAGCATTTTGAAAAAATAAAAAATAAAAAAATAAAAAATAAAAAATATAAATTCATCAAAAGAGATGTGCTTCTAATTTAACTATTAAATAAAAAAAATTATATATATATATATATATATAGAAATCCGTAGCTTCTCATCAGAAGCATTTTTCGAATATAATACTACATGCATGCATACCTTTCGATTGTGATCGGATCCATTGCATATTTTTCCACAATGAATGCATTTATTTTTCTAACCCTCTGATCTCTAGGTCCCAACGGTATTAGTCAAAATCCATTTATTAATTACCACAATGAATGCATCACGTGGATGAGGCTTTAGATGATCATGATGCATTTATAGACAATAACAAAGTACCATTTAAATTCAGAAGTGAGTTAAATTCTATTTCATCATTGTATTTTTATAATTTTTTATATAAAATATAAATTCCTATACACCTTTTCCAGATCTCAATACACATTTTTCAAATTTCAATACACATTTTTTAAATCTCAAAATAATAATAATATTAAAAAATAAATTAAACTCATCTTAACTCATCTCATTTCCGAATCCAAATGGGGCCGTTACCATTCAAACAATTTATAAGAATATTTCGTTTTAGCTATATGATAATAGAGTAGAGGGAAGGAAGGTGTAAAGTATGTTAATTTAATTTAATTTTTAATAAAAATTTAATAATTATTTATAATTAAATAGATGATAAATAATTATATATTTTTATATATTATAAAAAAATTAATAAAAACAATAAAATAGTTTTAAAATAAACATAATCTATAATTTTATCAAACTTGTTTGAGATAATTTTAATTGAAATTTTAATAAAAAGTTAGTTCAAGATATGATATTTTTATGATTTCAAGATGATAATCTAATATATACATAATTTTGTACGGCTTCAAGAGAGAGGACATTCAAATACTTATATTTTTGGTTTTTGAATTTTTCTGAATCTACATAAACTTAAATCATCTACAATTGTTTTTAGTTGTGTGATTATTTCTAAAAAATAATATGAGTTTTGTGAAGAAATAAATTATATAGTTTATAATTTATATAAAAGAATGTTATATTATAATTTATAATTGATATAAATTTATTTGATCATATATATTTTAATTAAATATCAAACATATATAATATATTAATTATATTTATTGCCTATTATTATCAATTTAATTTAATTATAGTTAATTGTATATACCTTATATTAACTATATATACCGTATATATAATTAATTTAATAAATAATGCATTTAATTTAAAATTATAAAATAATTTTTAAAAAATTAAATTATTAATCATGTAATAGGAATAAAATTTTTATGAATGAAATTAAATTCTCTAAGGTATAAATTGTTATAAATGGTTTATTTCTATATATATTGTTATATTTATATATTTTATACTATTAATATATCATTCTATATTATTATTATTATTTTATATTTATTTTACATAAAATAAAATAAAAAGAAATATTCTAAGTAGGAATTCTAAAGTATGGATTTTCAATATTGCTCATAGGCTTAATGAATTGTGTTTAAAGTATTAAGTGGTGATTAAACAGATGTTAAATGAATTTTAAATAGAAAGTTTACCGTCGTAGAAAATTGAAGAGGTGAAATTAATTTTAATGTCAATAGTATTATTTAAGTGAATGAATTTAATGAATTGTCTTTAAAATGATATTTCTCATTAGATGCAGTATTAATTTCAATAAAAATGGATGAAACATGTTAACTTTAACAAAAAAATAATAATTTTCATTAAAATAAGATTTTTCGTTAGATAACCAGTACTTTATATATATATAAAGATATGACTACACAAGATGAATTATATAATACGAGTCCCCAATATTATGTATATGGGAGGGATCGTAGTCATACTAAAACATATTATACTAAAATATATTAATACATTTTAAAATTATAAAAAATAATTACTTGTATTCAAATCGATAGTACTCATCACGTGTGTTGCGATTCAAAATTGAAGATATCCTTTAAATCAATTAACTGCTTGTAAAATATTTCTTTAATTTTACTACTTAGAAATAGGTCTTTAATCACACTACTTCTGGTTAATTCATGACCAATTACAGTTACTAGGAAAAAAAAAAAACTCAAAATACTATAGTTTTGTTTTTGTTAAATATTGATCATATCATAGGTTCCCCACATCAATGATCATGTCATGTTTTTAGATGAATAAGTAGACTAATGATTTCTTCCTATATTTCTAATGTGGATCGATGTTTCTAATTGATGGCATCAGTGTCAACAATTTGTATATTAGAGGATATAAGTATAAATTGGGCTATTGATATCAGGTTGTATCTAACGGTCAATGAAGTGAACATGTGTTTATTTTAGTTCATCCGGATGACTGTAAACATGTGATATTGGCCACGTGTAATAATCTTAGACTTTCTAGGGCTGCCTCAGTGATGATACATATAAATAGAATGCGATGTACTGTAGAGGGCAGAAGTCAAAAACGCGATCTGAGTCTATCGAGCTGATACTGAGAGGGGATATTAGGGTTTCAAAGAGAAACTTGTAGATCTCCGTGAGATTAAGAGAGTTGAGGTCTCAATAGAGAGACCTGAATCTTGTACCCTGATCTTGGTGCGTTTTTGAAGAAGAATAAATGATCTCTGGCCAGTTCCCCCTGTGGATGTAGATCTGAAAAGATCGAACCACGTTAAATCTCTGCTCTTGGTAATATTGTTCTATCATTTCTTGCTGTTTTTCTTTTGTGAATCTGTTATCATTTTTCTCCGTTCAATCTTGGTTGTGTGTCGTATTTGGTGTGAATCTCAAACCCTAAATACAACAAGTGGTATCAGAGCCTAGGTCGAGATGGGTTCTGCTAAGTTTGAGGTGGAGAAATTCACGGGTGAAATGAGGGCTCTGTTAGTGCAGCATGGTCTCCAAGATGCACTTCTTGGAGACAAGAAGCTGCCTAAGGGGTCCTCAGAGGAGAAATTGATCTCTTTCTCCACTGAGAAGTGTAAACCCGAGATATTACAGAAAGCACACAGTGCCATGATTCTTTCCTTAGGTGACAAAGTGCTACGAGAGGTTGCTAATGAAGAGTCAGCTGCAGGGATTTGGTTAAAATTAGAAAATCTCTATATGACCAAGTCCCTGGCCAATCGTCTTCATAAGAAGACTAAGCTGTATACCTTCAAGATGACCCCGGGTGCATCTATTGAAGATCATTTGGATGAGTTTAACAAGATCATCCTATATCTTGCTAACATAGACATCACCATAGATGAAGAAGATCAGGCCATACTGTTATTGAGTTCTCTTGATAGTACATATGCTAACCTAAAAGAAACAATCATGTATGGCAGAGAGAGTCTGTCTCTAGATGAGGTGCAATCAATATTACATGCAAGGGAATTTCAGAACAATCCTAATCCTAAGCCACAAACGGGTGATGGGTTAGTGGTTAGGGGAAGACCTGAGAAACCTAGTCATAAAGGAAAGAAAAATAAGAGTAGATCCAAATCAAAGGGAAAGCAATTGAAGTGTTTCCTCTGTCATAAAGAGGGACACTTCAAGAAAGATTGCCCTGAAAAGAATTCCAGAGAGGGGGCTAAGATCAAAATTGAAGGAAATGCATCTGTTGCATTTGATGGCTATGAGAGTGCTGAGGTGCTCTTTATCTCAGAGACTGAATCTGAAAATGAATGGATTTTAGATTCAGGCTGTTCTTTCCATATGGGTCCTAGCAAATCTTGGTTTGAAACTTTCTCAAATATTGATGGTGGTTATGTTATGCTTGGTAACAATAAATCTTTTAAAATTCTTGGAATTGGTTCAATTAGATTAAAATTGCATGATGGTATGGAAAGAATACTAAAAGATGTAAGATACATACCTGAACTCAAGAGGAATTTAATTTCTCTGGGAATGCTTGATAAATCTGGTTGCTCTTTCAAGTCTGAGTCAGGGATTCTGAAGGTAACTAGAGGGTCCTTAATAGTGATGAAATGGGAAATAAAGAATGGCTTCTATACCTTAGTAGGCCAAACTATTATAGGACATGCATCTGTTGTCCAGAAACCCTGGGACAATGATACTGTGCTCTGGCACAAGAGGTTAGGTCATGTCAGTTATAGGGGCCAAAAGGAACTCCAAAAACAGGGGTTACTTGGTGGCAAAGACCTAGGTGACCTTCCCTTTTGTGAAGACTGTATACTAGGCAAGTCCACCAGAGTTAGTTTCAGACCCAGTACACAATTAACCATGAGAAGTTTGGATTATATCCATTCTGACTTGTGAGGACCAGCTAGGGTGAGCTCCCATGGTGGTGGGAATTATTTCCTGTCCATTATTGATGACTATTCTAGGAAGGTTTGGGTTTATATCCTCAAGCAGAAAAGTGATACCTTTAGTAAATTTAAGGAATGGAAAACCTTGGTGGAAAATCAAGTTGGGAAAAAGGTTAAGAAACTTAGGACTGATAATGGGCTTGAGTACTTATCAAATGAATTTAATAACTACTGCCAAAAGGAGGGAATTGCAAGGCATAGGACAGTAAGGGAAACACCCCAACAAAATGACTTAGCCGAGAGAATGAATAGAACCATTCTTGAGAGGGTTAGGTGCATGTTGTCTAATGCCAAACTACCAAAAACCTTTTGGGCAGAGGCAGTTACTACTGCTGTGTATTTGATAAATAGAAGTCCTTCAACTGCCTTAAACTTCAAGACCCCTCAGGAGTTATGGACTGGTAAGCCCTCTGATTACAGTAATCTGAGGGTATTTGGATGTGTTGCATATGCACACACACACCAAAACTGACAAACTAGAATCGAGGGCAGTGAAATGCATCTTTGTTGGATATCCAGAAGGTATAAAAGGTTATAAACTTTGGATAGAGGAACCTGGAAAACAAAAATGTATAATAAGTAGAGACGTGACCTTTAATGAGTCACAGATGGCCAGGTCTCAACTGACTACAGTTGAGACACAACCTACTACTGTCCATGACAGGATTCAGTTTGAGGTGGAGTTTTTGGACTCCTTGCCTGAAGAAAAAACCATACAACCAGATGACAACTCTAAAGCCAACTCAGATAGTGATCAAGAAACAAATCTTGATTCCTATAACCTAGTAAGAGATAGGTCAAGAAGGATTATAAAGCCACCTCAGAGATTTGGACAGGCTAACTTAACTGCTTATGCTCTGGCTGTTGCTCAAGACATCGAAAATCTGGAACCAAGGTCTTACAAAGAAGCCATGCATAGCAAGGAAGCAAGTAATTGGCTTCTTGCTATGCAAGAAGAAATTGAATCTCTTTATAAGAACAAGACTTGGAAAATGGTGTTAAAACCTGATAAGGTTAAAATCATAGGGTCTAAATGGATATTCAAGAAAAAGGAGGGCATAACTGGGGTAGAAAAACCTAGGTATAAGGCTAGGTTAGTGGCTAAGGGTTTTACACAGAGGGAGGGTATAGATTTCAATGAAATTTTTTCTCCTGTGGTAAAACACAGTTCTATCAGATTGCTGTTATCCTATACTGTTTTTCATGATTTGTCTTTAGAACAATTGGATGTTAAAACTACTTTTCTGCATGGTGAATTAGAAGAAACCCTGTACATGCAACCACCTGAAGGTTTTGTGGATGAATCCAATAAGAACCATGTGTGTTTATTAAAAAAAAATTTTGTATGGATTAAAACAATCCCCAAGACAATGGTATAAAAGATTTGATACACATATGGTTGAAAATGGTTTCAAAAGATGCAATTATAATAGCTGTGTATACTTTAAAAGTTCTGATAATGTCACTGTGTATCTACTTTTATATGTTGATGATATGCTCATTGCTTATAAAAACAAAGATAAAATTGAGCATGTAAAGGAAATGTTAAGATCTGTTTTTGACATGAAAGATCTTGGACCTGCTAAGAAAATTTTAGGTATGGAGATAATTAGATATAGGAAAAACAGACTACTCTACTTATCCCAAAAGACATACTTATTAAAGGTACTTAAAAGATTCAGCATGGAATCTGTTAAGGCTGTAAGTACCCCTATAGCACAACATTTTAGACTTTCTGTTAGTCAGTCTCCTAAAACTGATGAAGAAAGGAAATTCATGACAAAAATACCATATGCAAGTATGGTAGGTAGTATCATGTATGCCATGGTCTGCTCTAGGCCAGATCTTACTTTTGCTGTCAGCTTAGTTAGTAAGTTCATGGGAAATCCTGGGAAAACTCACTGGCAAGTTTTGAAATGGGTATTCCAGTACTTAACTAGCTCCTCCAGTCTAGGGTTATGTTTTGGTAATAATGTGGTTAGTGGTCAAGAAATTTGTGGCTTTGTGGACTCTGATTTTGCTGATAATCTAGATACCCGAAAGTCACTGACTGGCTATGTATTCACTGCTTTTGGTGGGGCTGTGAGTTGGAAATCCAACTTACAGTCAGCTGTAGCCTTATCTACAACAGAGGCTGAATACATAGCCATGACAGAGGTTATTAAAGAAGCTTTATGGCTGAAATGTATAACAAATGAACTAGGTTTATATGAGGGTGACATCACAGTTTACTGTGATAATCAGAGTGCTTTACATCTTACTAAAAATCAGGTTTTTCATGAAGGATCTAAACACATTGATATAAGACTTCACTTTGTAAGAGATGTGATTGCAGGTGGAGATGTTAAAGTGAAGAAGGTGCCCACTGAAGAAAATCCAACAGACTTGATGATTAAACCATTACCAAGATCCAAGTTCGAACACTGTTTGAACTTGCTGAAAATGGAAGAAGGTTAACCTGGGAACTAAAGGTGGGAACTGGCCAGAGATGGGGATCCTTGGAGCCAAATTGGTGACAATGTGGAGATTGATGGCATCAGTGTCAACAATTTGTATATTAGAGGATATAAGTGTAAATTGGGCTATTGATATCAGGTTGTATCTAACGGTCAATGAAGTGAACATGTGTTTATTTTAGTTCATCCGGATGACTGTAAACATGTGATATTGACCACGTGTAATAATCTTAGACTTTCTAGGGCTGCCTCAGTGATGATACATATAAATAGAATGCGATGTACTGTAGAGGGCAGAAGTCAAAAACGCGATCTGAGTCTATCGAGCTGATACTGAGAGGCGATATTAGGGTTTCAAAGAGAAACTTGTAGATCTCCGTGAGATTAAGAGAGTTGAGGTCTCAATAGAGAGACCTGAATCTTGTACCCTGATCTTGGTGCGTTTTTGAAGAAGAATAAATGATCTCTGGCTAGTTCTCCCTGTGGATGTAGATCCGAAAGGATCGAACCACGTTAAATCTTTGTTCTTGGTAATATTGTTCTATCATTTCTTGCTGTTATTCTTTTGTGAATCTGTTATCATTTTTCTCCGTTCAATCTTCGTTGTGTGTCGTATTTGGTGTTAATCTCAAACCCTAAATACAACACCAATCATATATAGTGTATATAAACTTTTGTGTCAACAATATAGAAAAAAATTCAAAGTTTAATTAAAATATTATAAAATTAACAAATTATTTAAATATATATTTTTTTTTAATTTAAAAAATTATATTATTTTTTGTGTTTTTTAAGTTTGGATAACTTCTATTAAAATTCTTGTTTGGATAATAATTATGTACAGATAGGATTTCTAACCCTCATGACCCACTCGGGCGGCTTTCTTTCTCCAGAATCACTCACGTCTGTATGTTTGTTTCTTTATTTTTCCAAGTTCTCTTCCAAATTAACGATCTAGATTTAGGTTTTGTTTGTTTTTCTAAATAAGATAAAATAAAATAAGATAAGATAAAAATTAAAAAATCTATATGATTATTATGTTTTTTTTTAATATTAATTTTATTTTAGAATTTAAAATAATTTTTTTAAAATTTTAAAAACTTGAATTATTTAGATTATTTTGTATAAAAATTTAAAAAATAAAAAAATAAATTTAAAATGAGATGAGATGATTTTAAAAGACAAATAAGACCTAAAAGAAGAAAAATAAAATGCTTTTGCTACGTGTACGGTGTATGAACAACTAGAAACTCGAATAAGCAATTATATGAAGTTAATTTTGTCAACTAAATATTTATTTAAAATAGGAATTACGTTTTGTGCAGTGCATTAGATGAAAAGCGCTTTATTAATAGCAAATATACGAAGGTTAATTTTGTCAACTTAATTTTAATGCTTTAATTGAAACGTAATTTTTAATTTTTTCAATTTAAAAGTGCTTTATTACAAGCTATCAAACATGGGCTTTTCATTAATTAAGTATTTGGGACTCTATTAATATACTTTTTAGATTTTTTATGTCAATATCAAACAAAGTAATGTTTCTCTTATGCCAAGACTAGGTTGATGGTCTAATGACATATAGCTCGATTTTCTAAATAAAAAATCTGAATTTGAAATCCCAACCCACCTCCAACCTTTTGTATCTTACAAAATAAAAAGTTTCTCTTATGCAATTGTTTTTTTATTGCACCTCATGTATGAATAATACCTAGGAAACCATACGACAGTTAATAAATCCAAATCCTTTATTCCGTTTGGATATAGAAATGGTTTTATCTCATTTTAATATATTTTATTATTATAATTTTTTAAAATTTTTATATAAAATATAATAAATAATTTAATTTTTTTAATTTTAAAATAATAATGATATTAAAAAAATAATATTTTAATATTTTTTATTCAATTTTTAACTATCATCTAATATGTCTCATCTCATATTATCTCACTGTCTAAACTGACCCTTAATTTTCAAATTAGAGCCCAAATCATAATCAACAAGAGGTTAACTAGGATTGCAAATAAGAAAAATACTAGAGATCCTTATTTTGAGATTCTTATTTATTTATTTTTTGTCTTACTAATTTTTTTCTTTATTTTAAAATTTAAATTTACATTATTTTTATATAAATATTTTTAAATAATATTGTGATTTTTTATATTTAAAAAAAAATCATATAAATAAATATATGTAAAATCATGTTAAAAAAACATATTTTTTAAAAATGTTTTAAGGTGTTTAAAAAGTTATGTAAATTTAAAAAAAAATTAATAAAAAATAAAAATAAAGATCCCTAACATTACTTTTAGAAATGAATAAGTAATTGGCTTCTCAAGATCAAGTTTAATCAAACTCGAGTTTTACTCGATTAATGTATTGATCATTAAGATTATAGATAAAGCACCTAGACTGTATAATATAATGAATCTAATTATTATGTTATTAAATATGTAGTTCATAAACAAGCTTGAACTCTCTTGTATAGAACATTGGTTGTTCCTAAATATAAAATATAAGTTGACGATACTCGAACTCAATTCTTACTTATATAAGAATTTATTAAATAGATCTTAACAATAAATAATTGACATCAGACAGAATAAAATTTTTTTTTTTAAAGAAATGCTTTCTTTTTTTAAAAATTTGTGATTCAGTATTATTAAAATAATAATTCTTTTCATATAAATTTTATATTTATTTATTTGTTTTAAAAAAAATATATACTTTTCACACTTTATAACTACAAATATCATTTTTCTTAATTTAATACTACGCCTACCCACCTTCAACTGCAGGATAATGATCATCTAGATCTTCATCATGTATATCATGACAAAGACTCTCTGATTATATGGATAAGAGTCCTGCACGCTATCGACGTCAATAGAAACCGGTATTTGGACCGATCACTATAATCTTTCTTATTTTATTTATTTTTTAAACATCTTTAAATATTTTAAAAATATACTAATAATTACTTCTTTAATTAATAAAAATTTTAAAAAAATTCAATTTAATTAATCGATAAAAAAAACTGTTACATTTAGCATTTTTCTGAAGTTAGTGATACATCTCTACATGTATGATAAGAGTTTTGCAATTCATCATTTTACATATCACACATTATATTTAATTTTTTAATATTCTAAATTAATAAATGAGTTCTTCTATTCGATTAATTCTTATCACATACTTACTATAAAAAATAAAAACATATGTAATATATGGCTTAGAAATTATGATTCGATTTAGATTATAAGATAAATTGAGTTCATTTTAATTCATTTTAAATTTATTATTATATTTTTTAAAAATTTTATATAAAATATAAATTTTAATATAATTTCTTTAAATTTTAATATATTTTTTTAAAATCTTAAAATAATAATAAAATTTTAAAAAAAATATTATTCAATTTTTCATATCAAATTCGATTATAAACACCTCTATCAATCATCATTAAGGCAGGTTCTATATCATGATGCATCTGTAGTGGACGTCATCCATCCACGTGTATATGATGATGTGTACATGATTAACTCTGTTGTATGAAAGAATAAAAATTCTAAATACACACTAAAATAATATATAGATAATAAGAAAATAATAATACCATCACTATCCTTATCACTATAAACTTGATTTTTTATTTTTTATTTTTTAACTTACCCCAGCCCGAATCCCAGTACTTTTCCCTTACCCATCGCAAAGTTCAAACCCAATTTTCCCCACCAAAGATAGAGATGCATACTTGTTCCCATCTGTAGACCTAGTCATGCCCAACAATGATAGACGCACAGCAGACTTTTTCTCTCTCTCACCAACAACAAACAGCATACTTCTCTCTCTTTCTCTGTCTCTCTCTCATATTCCTTCAGATTTATAACTTTCTCATCAACCAAACAGATTATGATTTTCCTTCTCAACAACTCAATAAAGAATAAAAGTTATTTTCCTTTCATTTTCTCAACAACTAAACAAAACTTTTCTTTTGATTTTCTCAATAACCAAACATAAATTCAAATATAAAGAGTATCCGGTGATTGAAGGTTGCGGCAACATGATCATGTGAGCTATCTGCAACTTAATTAGAATGAGGTACGGAATGGATCTATGTGAGGAGGGCTTGCAAATAAAATAAAATAAACTAAAAAAGGTGGAGGGAGACTGGACATGAGAGACAAAATGTAATTAACTTTTATTTGCCCAGCCCACAAATATTACCGATCTACGTTCATAGAAGTGGAAAACCCAAAAAAGAAAAAGAGATTAAATTCCCCTTTTAACATTGTAAAATGAATACACAACCGTCTCTTAATTAACATTGAACAGTATTAGCATTGAAAAAAAGTTTTAAATAAAAAAAAATTAAATATTGAACAATAAATTTCACTTTTAAAAAAAAAAAATTGTGTGACAACACTCCATAACTGTTTCGAATTTCCTCTTAAAGAAATGAAGCAAAGAGTCGCAATTTCTTTGAGCAATTTCTTTCTCAAAGATAAAGCATGTTTTTTAAATTCCCTTCAACATTTATCTAGATTTATATTTTTCTTATGTAATTTTTTTTTGTTTATTACACCTCTTGTGTGAACGACACCTTCAAAATCCAAAAATGTTAATAAATCTTAATTCTTGATGTGCAAATTATTAGAGTCCAACGAATAAATCTTAACTATTCGTTTGAATTCAACTTGTTTACACTCAAGTCAATATCTAGATCATCAGTCCATCATTCACGTGATGCACACTTTGTGGCACTACTGTCGAACCATTAAATTACAAATTTCAACAACAACGGAATATATATAATATACTTCGAGCTGGCCTCTATAATATAATGTTGACACATATGGAATTTATTTAAGTTAGAATATTATATTAGTATATATATTTTATACAATAATAAATATAGTAAAAATAAGTCATAATATGATTAGATGTATTCTAATAAATTATGATCCTAACAATTTAAAAACATTTCTCATAAGATTTGGGGCTGAACACTAGCGGGCACTCTTTAAAAAAAATCCTTTTGTCATTTAATGCTAACAAGAGACGGCCTTGAGCTGCATGCTAATGATCTATATCTATTTGAAAAAGAGCTTCTGATTATTTCATGTCTCGATGATTATAGACCATCTCAATCGCTAACCATTGCAGTTGGGGTTGAGCAGCCACGCTCAGCGACACCCCTAAAAAAAATTCTTTGTCATTTAATGCTACCAACCGACCTTGAGCTGCTTGATAATGATCTACATCTACCTGACAACCTGAGAATTAAAGAGTGTTTGATTATTTCATATCGATTATTATAGGCCATCTCAATCCAGCATTGGATTAGATGTATATCACGACGCATCAGTAGTTGCTAGGGTCACTGAGAAATTCTAGAGGCCGATTTCTTCTAATTTATCCATATCATTAATGATCATGTGTTTATCCATATCATTAATGATCATGTGTTTAGTAGATGAATCAGTAGATTAATAGTTTTTCCTATATTGCTAATGTGGGTTGCCGTTTCCAATCATATGTTGTGTATATGAACTTTTGTACTGTTAACAAGATAGCCAAAAAATTCAGAATTTAATTAAAATATTATAAAATCAACAAATTACTTAAATATAAATTTTTAATATTTTCTAAATTTAATTGTATTATTTTTTATGTTTTGTTTGAAAGTTTGAGTAAGTTGTATTAAAACTTTTGTTTGGATGTAATTGTGTAAAAATAGGGTCTCCAACCCTCATGCCCCATAACGACATCGTATTTGTTTTTTCTTTTCTTACTCAGCTGGGCTATCACTCGGGCTGGGCCTACTCACACACTAAAAAAGTGCCCACTAAACATAAATTCTTGGACTTCACAATTACTGTTCAAACACATGTATTGCTGTCATTCAAACTAGCAACATCCCAAAACTGTTTGGCTTCTGAGAGAAGTTGAAATAAATTTTGAAAGTTAAATAAAATATTATTTAAATATTATTTTTTAATATTAATATTATTTTAAAATTTAAATAAGTTGAATTAATATCTGAAAAAGTTGAATTGTTTATTATTTTTGTGTGAGGATTTAGAAAGTTGTTATGATAAGATTGAGATAATTTGAGCTTAATTTCGAATCTAAACGAGACTAATTCAAATTGATATTGGGTAATACGTTTGAAAACTTGCATATGTGATCATTGGAATGAATATTATTATGTTTGAACAAATCCATCAGCATTCAAATGGAAAATATGACTATAATTTAAAATTTATGTAATTTTTAAAATTGCAAGTACATATTTTGTTTAAATTGTAATATGGTAGGATGATCCTTTTATAAATGTCTTGACAGTAAAAATCTCATAATTAAGCAATGTGTGCTGTGACTCAACCTGAAAATTAATGCAATCTCATTCAAGGTGTTCTGTAAATATTAAAAGCCATTCTACCAAAAAGAAGTAAACTTGGTAAAAGTCCTAAAAGATGAAGAATGATAAGGTTATGAGGAATCGGAACTAATGCATAACATTCTATATCAACCTATAATATATATATCAACCCTTATTATCAATGGTCAGTTTGGTGGCCTATAGATCAGCCCTTGAAAAGAGCTTTTTGAGTTGGATGCATATGGACAATTTCGATATTCATACTCAAAATTATAATCAAAATATCAAAATGCGTTTAAACTGTACAAATTTGGAAAAGATCATAATTTGCTACCATCTTTATACTAACCTGCCACCTTATGGTATTTCATTATCACCAATTTATAATTTGATAATTCAATATCATCTGATTTAAATCTTTTTAATTACATTAATAATTCACTTAAATTCAAACTTGTTTAAGTAGTCTTCGCCATCTAGATCTATGCATAGAGTTGACCACCATTCACGTGATCCACACTTTGTGGCACTGTCAAACCATCAATACAATGGATTATTCTTGCATCCCTCTATAACTAATGTGACACGTGGTTTATATCTAAAAGTTTTCTAATGCTGTACTAAATTATAGTATAGGCTTAATAAATTTTTTTGCGTAAAATAAAGTATAGCTTATGCATCATTTAATTCTAGCAACCCACCATTAGCTTATCATATTATGTCCCACTCTTTCTTTTTTTCTCTCTACCTAGGCTATTTTCTCATAGCCGCTCTCAATATATTTTTGTTCACTACAAAAAAATTATTTATTTACGATTAATTATTTCTAACGAAATAGCTATTTTCAGATAAAATAAATGTAATTAATTTTACTATAAATAGTCATTTTTATTATAAATAATTGATCGTAAATACAATTTTTTCTTATAGTACTTTTCAATGGGCGTAGGGGTTTCGAAGTTTCGACTTTAGCTACCTCCTTCTCTAGCCAACCACAACAACTCTCTTGTTGTTTCCTTTCCCAATTTGTCTAGTTTTCCTATGTTTTAACTTAGGTTTTCCTCCATAACACCGAATTATGCCGACCTTAGGCTTTCCAACAACCTCCAACCAATACGCGCTGACTTTTCCATCTCTCTAGTCGTCGATCTTCAAGTTCGTGGAAGAAATTTGCTATTTCGCTCAGTGTGTTCTTCATGCTCGCGCGGCCTATGTTGTCTGATGAGTGTGTAGCCTATGCTGTCTAACGAGCACACAGTCATTGCTTTCCATGTCTACCACACGCAGCCGCATCTTGAAGCGACATTTGAGGTTACATGCAACCCCTCCAAGTTCAAAAGGCCTCAGATATATAATGCATAAATAAAAATAAGAACAATACATTAAAAATAGTTGGTATATATATATATATATATATAATTTGTGTAGATCCAGAACAAACTCGAAAATCTATCGAAACTTTTAATATTACAAGGCTGGCCCATTAAAGAAATAAAATATATTTACAGTCGTAGAATATACATGTAAGTGTCGCTTAGTTAATCTTTTTTTGAGTATATATGAAATTTACATAAAAAAATTATTTTTTAAATAGAAAATTCTAGGCTTCTTTGAAAAGGAACATCCATTTTATAACTATATCAAAAATTACATTTTAAAGAAATAAAGTTGAGAGTGACTTTTTTTTCCCAGACTCTCATGTAAATTTTTTAAATTCTCTTCAACATTTATCTAGATTTATATTTTTACCATGCAATTATTATTATTATTTTTTTATAAATATCATACATTCATGTGTGAACAACACCTAGAGAATCCAAACCACTAATAAATCCAAATTCTTAGTGGGCTAATTATTAAAGTACAAATATTTGATAATTGAAAAATTATAGACCATTTTTCCTTTTTGGAACCCTCTCACTCACTCCAAAAAAAATCCTTCACATCTTAAATTTTGCCGAAAGAGGAGGTCTCAACTTGCTCCTCTTTCTCCGCCTCCTTCCTCACTTGTCATTTCTTTTGTTCTCATTTCATAATTTATTTTTCTTTTTTCAAGATTGATAAACTTAGATCTAGGGGTGAAAAAAATTGATAAATTGAACTGGACCGAACCGAACCGGTGGGTTGGATCCAGTATCGAGTAGAATTTGGTCCGATACTAATTTTCAAAACCAAACCAAATCAGTCTAGTTTTAGTTTTTGTTTAGCTAAAATCGGATTGAACCAGACAAAACATGTTCATATATATACGTTTAAATTTTTTATATTGTAATTTTTATATATAATATATAGCTATATATAAAATAGTTTTGTATTATTTAATAAATTACTAATTAATATAATAAAAATTTTAAAATCGTATATCACTATAATCTACTGTATTAATAGCTATACCAATATTATACCACTATATATTATAATATACTTATAATATATATTATAATATACTACAATATATTATTGCTATATTATTTTATACTATAACATACTATATTATATATATATATATATATCATATAATATATATAATATAGTATATTAAAACCGAAAAATAGGAACGAACCGAACTAAAACCGGTAAAACCAAAAGTATCGATTTAAATGGGTAATTAAGACGTAATCAATTTTTAAAATGTAAAACCGGTATATGTTGGCTCTATCCTAAATTTTGTTCAAAATCAGACAAAATCAAACCGGTTACACCCCTTATTAGATCTACAATTTTTCAAAAAGTCTTGAGGGACACGCAACACAAGAAAACTCTCGAGCTACAAATCTTTTGGATGATAATGGTGGTTTTGTAAAAATTACCACATATGGTCCTCTCACGCCATTCCTTCAGCAGCTCTTCTCTCCACATATGCCGAATTTCTGGAATCGCTATCTCCAAATCATTCAAATCTAACTTTTGTGGTTAAAAAGTGACCAGCTTTGTTGCCTTCACACACTATCAACGTTTATCGAAATTGATCCAAACTATAATCCATAATTTTTCTTTCATGTTTTCCTTAATGCAGTACAGAAAAATAAACAAAAGAGTTTGGCTTTTAAATGGTTTCTCTATAAAGGTTGAGTCTTCCATTTCTATAAAGGGTGAGGTTAGGTCTCTATTTAGATAGAGTGTTGTCTCTTAGATATTTATCTGTGTAAAGTATCAGTAGTGGTGAAGTTCAAACCAGCCCATTAATATAGTTGTGATCCTGTGGGGGTCTAAATAGTTGGTATCAGGATATCCTCGCATAAATCTATCTAGTCATATATATATAAATTTCTCTTGATAAATGAATGAATGATGATATTTTCTTTAAAAACATCAATGATAACTGAAAATCATCAATGTACAAGAGGTTATTTTATGATTGCAAATAAATAAAGTTTCTCACCGCTTGAGATCCGTTTAATATATCAAGCTCAAGTTTAAAACCAATTCAATTTATATTTAATCATTAAAATTATAAATAAAGTTAGAATATATAATACCAAGAACTTATTATGTCAAAATTAAATAATTCTTAAACAAACTCAAGCTCACTTGTGCGCAAAAAAAAAAAAAAAAAAATTAATGTTGCTAAATATAAATTATAACTTCACCATAAACTAGTCAAACTTAATTATTATTCAAATAAGACTTCAATGAATAAATATTAACCATTCATTCGAATTGAACTTGTTTATACTCAAGTTGATATATAGACCTGGTGTGAGATCTCAGATTTACGTGTATTTTTACACGTTATTTTATTCTCGGTATTAATTAATTTAATTTAATTTAATAATATTATTAGTTGTGTTTTATTTGTTTAAGATATTTATTTGAGCTATTAATTAGTTAATATTGAGCTACGTTGCATTTCTTATTTATTTTAATGAGTTATTATTTTAATGATTGGAATTTAATTCTTTTATTTTATTATGTGAGTTTATTTGATCTGCTTTCATTATATTAATTATTATTTTATTTTTAATATTACGTTTGGGTTTAATTTATTTCTATTGGTGGGCTTTAAATATCTTATTTTATTGATATTGAAATTATAATATTTAAGGTCGGTTTATATTTAATTTTTTGTACTTTTTTTTCTAGTTAGTCTTTTTTTTTTTTTTTCTCTTTTTCCTTTTTTTTTTCTTTTTTTTTTCTTCTTTCTTTTTCTTTTTCTTCTTCTCTTCCTCTGCTTCCCAAACCCGTGACCCACGAGCCCCTGCCACCTCTCCCTCTCGCCGGTTCTCTCCTCAGCCCAGGGCCGCCGTCGACCACCCACTGGCGACACCGCACACACCGCCAACCTCCCCACACGCCGACGAGTCCACCGGCACCAATGGTGTCATCTCCGGCCACCCCACCGCCCTACACGGTCCCCTACCCGAAATGACTGTTTTAACTTCCTTTGCATTTTCCGGCCACCTCTTGGCCTCCGACCACCACCACTAGACTCCCCACCCTTCGACAAGCATAACCCACCGTCGGTAGACACCCATCTCCGCTGGTTACCCCTCCACCCGAAATGGGCCTTAAACAAATCCATCTTCGCCGCGCCGCTGTCTGGCTGCCGTGCATCTCACCTCCGCCACCAAAAGTCTCTCCTCGCCCAGCCGGTTATTTCCCTAGTTCAGTTTCCCCATACACGGCCTCACCTTCCCGGTACAACCCCAAACCCAAAAATGGGTTTTCACCCATTTTGAGCCCGATCCGCTACCTTCCAGTGGTTGTGCCACCACACAACCACCTCTATGAGATTTCCCACCTTCCAAAGAGTATCTTCCTAAATTTTGGGGTCAAACCGAGTACTCTAGCGTAACGTACAAGTGACCGCTATGAGCGCTGCAGAATGGCGTCTACTCAAGGATATGCGTTTTTAATCGCTGTAAGTATTTTTCAAATAAACTTTAAGATTTAAATATATTTTTGGCATCAACAAATATTTTAGTTGGTTATTGTTGTAAATTATCAGTTGTTGGTCATGGTCATCTGCATTGTGTATTTACGCGCATATTTATGTGTTGGAAATAAAAACTGGGTTTTCATGTGTTTATGGTTTCGGGTGCGTGTGTATCATGACCCCAAGCCGGGATGGGGCATTATCCCGGTGGAGCTCCTCTAGTCACTCGGGAGCGGAATATACTGAGTGATGTCCCCTGGGTCGTCGCCGGGCAATGACGGGATCGGACGAGATGGTAACGCTCTCGTGCCGACTCCGTGGCTCCTCTGCTGGCGGGAACTAGGGGATGCCTGGTTATGGTACGTGCTGGGCGCGGTTAGCTAGGCATCGCCCGTTTCGAAGTCACATGTAGGGTCGTTACCTTCAGTGTGATGATGAAAGCCAGGGTGTGCGGATGGTCCATATGGGAGATCATGGTGCATATGGTTAATAAAACGGATGTTTAGGCCATTTTCTGGGAAAGTTGCAGGTTTTAATTATTGGTTTTATGTGGACCATTTTTTGAGAAAATGGTTGTGGTTTTAATGGATTTATGGTCATCATTTTCTGGGAAAATGATGGATGATTTTATTGGAGTTTTAATTTGGGCCAAAATGAGATTTTGGCGTGTGTGTGGTTATTTTATTGATTTTGAGGAAGATGATTTTAAGCCTCATGCATATGGTAATTTGCTCATGGTTGTTGTTGTGGCATTAATGTATTTATTATCTTGGGTTTGTTTGGGTTATACTTACCTGCGATGTCATTTTTGGCGTCGTAGTTTTTGGATGCAGACTTTGAAGAGGCTTAGCCTAAGGAGACGGCTCCGCCGTTGATGTGTTATTATTAGAAATTGTTATTTCGAGAAATTCTTTTCCCCTTTTAAAAATATGTATTTATTTAATTGTATCTCGGATGACTGTATTTAATCTCCTGTTGGAGAGTTTATATTAAAATGGTTTGTAAAATATTTCTAAAATTCTGGTACTTAGTTATTGACCTTAAATATCCACTGCTTTTATTTTTGTATGTCACGTGTGCATACACGTTTGACACTTGTCGTTGGGATGTGTGACCCGTGTTGTCATTATCCTGACGCCTCGATTCCCGTATTATTTTAAGGGGAATTTGGGGGCGTCACACCTGGGTCTATATACGTACTAATGCAAAACAACAATGGATTCTTAATTACGACCCTGATTTATAATTAAGCTTGAGGTGTATGTGATTTATTTAAGTTCGAATATTATATTTATATATATATATATATATTATGATTGATATTGATTGATTTATATAACAATAAATATAGTAGAAAATAATTCATATTATTAATTAATGTATTCTGAGTTGCATGATAATGATATATATATATATATATATATATATCTGAGAAAGAGCTTTTGATTATTTCATGTTCTCGAGGATTGTAGACCATCTCAACAACCCGACCTTGAGATGCGTGATAATGATCCATATCTACCTGAGAAAGAGCGTTTGATATTTTCATATGTTGATGATTATAGACCATCTCAACCATCAATATTGCAGGAAAAAATTATAGAGTGAATTCATACTCAGAGCACTCACTCGCACACGTTATTGTGGAAATTACATTTAGAGGATTTATCCTTTTTCTTTTGTAGGCTCTAGAGGATTTCCTCTAACTGTGGAAATTACATTTTTATTTTTTAACCTCTTTTAAGCATTTTGAAATAAAAAATAAAAAAAATATAAATTCATCAAAAGAGATGTGCTTCTAATTTAACTACTAAATATATATACATATATATAGAAATTCGTAACTTCTCATCAGAAGCATTTTTCGAATATAATACTACATGCATGCATACCTTTGGATTGTGATCGGATCCATTGCATATTTTTCCCAAATGAATGCATTTGCTTTTCCTGATTTATAACTCCCAGCGGTATTTATTCAAAATTCGATCATTAACCACAATGAATGCATCACGTGGATGAGGCTTTAGATGATCATGATCATGATTCATCAAGATAAATGATGTATTTATTAGGCCTTGACTTGCACATGATATGTACATCGAAGATCAGTACCTCTCGTATTGTAAATCAACGATTATTTATAGACAATAAGTTACAATATTTCAAACAATTTAATTAGAATATAATTGTTACGTTTTAGCTTCATGATAAATATATATGACTACACATGAAGATGAATTATATAATATGAGTCCCCAATATTATATATATGGGAGAGATCGTAGTCATACTAAAACATATTATACTAAAATATATTAATGCATTTTAAAATTATAAAAAAATAATTACTTGTATTCAAATCGATAGTACTCATCATCATGTGTGTTGCGATTCAAAATTGGAAGATATCCTTTAAATCAATTAACTACTTACAAATCGGTGTTTAATCACACTACTTCTTGTTAATTAATGAGCAATTAAAGTCATTAGAAAAAAAAAAAAAAACTCAATTTTCTGTTAAATATTGATCATATGATATATTCCCACATCAATGATCATGTCATGTTTAGTGGATGAATAAGTCGACTAATGATTTCTTCCTATATTTCTAATGTGGATCGATGTTTCCAATCATATATAGTGTATATGAACTTTTGTGTCAACAAATATAGCAAAACAATTCAAAGTTTAATTAAAATATTATAAAATTAATAATATTTGAAGTTGTGTTACTTTTTTGTTTTGTTTTGGAAGTTTGGATAACTTCTATTAAGTTTTTTGTTTGGATAGTAATTGTGTACAGATAGGGTTTCTAACCCTCATGACCGTAAATGACCTCATATAGCTAGGTATTATAGGTTGGGCCTTCTGTTTTTCTTCCGCAGCGGGGCTACACCGCTTTCTTTCTACAGACTCACTCACTTGTATGCTTGTTTCTTTATTTTTTCAAGTTCTCTTTCAAACTCATGATCCCAATTTAGGTTTTGTTTGATTTTATAAATAAGAAGATATAAAATAAAAATTAAAATTAAAATTAAAAAATTATTATAATAAATTTTTTTTAATATTAATTTTATTTTAAGTTTTAAAATAATTGTTTTGAAATTTTAAAAAGTTAAATTGTTTAAATTGTTTTATATTAAAGTATAAAAAGGTGTAATGATACAGAAAGACAAAAGACTTTTGCTACGCGTACGATGTACGGACAACTAGAAACTCGAATAAGCGAAGGTTAATTTTGTCAACTAAATATTTATTTAAAATAGCAATTACGTTTTGTGCAGTGCATTAGATGAAAAGAGCTTTATTAAAAGCAAATATATGAAGGTTAAATTTGTCAACTTAATTTTGATGCTTTAATTGAAACGTAATCTGCTTTATTACAAGCTATCAAACATGGGCTTTTTCATTAATTAAGTATTTGGAACTCTAAAAAAATACTTTTTAGATTTTTTATAAACAGAGTAACGTTTCTCTTATGCCAAGATTAGGTTGATGGTCTAATGACATATAGCTCGATTCTCTAAATAAAAAATCTGAATTTGAAATCCCAACCCAGCTCCAACGTTTTGTATATATATATATATATATATATATATATATATATATATATATATATATAAAGTTTCTCTTGTGCAATTGTTTTTTTTATTGCACCTCATGTGTGAATAATACCTAGGAAAACATACGAATAGCTAATAAATTCAAATTCTTAGGTCCGATTAGATATAGAAATGATCTCATCTTATTTCATTACATCTTATGTTATTATCACAATTTTTTTAAAATTTTATATAAAATATAATAAAAAATTTAATTTTTTAAAATCTTAAAATAATAATAATATTAAAAAATAATATTTTAATATTTTTTATTTAATTTTTAATTTTCATCTAAAATCATCTTATCTCATATATTGTCACTCTCTAAACAGGCCCTTAACGTTCAAATCAGAGCCCAAATCATAATCAACAAGAGGTTAACCGTTATCTTAGGATTGTGTATAAATAAGTAATTGGCTTCCCAAAATCATCAGTACAATCAAACTCGAGTTTTACTCAATTAATGTAATGAATATAATTATTATGTTATTAAATATGATCAGTTGACGATACTCGAACTCAATTCTTATTTATATAAGAATTTATTAAATAAATCTTAATAATAATTGATGTCAGATAGAATAATGATATTTTTTTAAAGAAGTACATTCTTTTTTTTTAAGTGTGATTCAGTACTATTAAAATAATAATTCTTTTCATGTAAATTTTATATATATATTTTTTTTTAAATATACATTATTTTCATATTTTATAATTACAAATATCATTTTTCTTAATTTAATACTACGCCTACCCCCCTTCAACTGCAGGTTAATGATCATCTAGATCTTCATTTATCAAGACAAAGACTCTTTGATTATATGGATAAGAGTCCTGCACGCTATCGACATTAATAAAAGCCAGTTTTTGGACCGGATCACTATAATCTTTCTTATTTTGTTAAACATCTTTAAATATTTTAAAAATATATAATTTATTAATAATTACTTTTTTAATTATTACGAGACTCTATAATTAATGTTGACGCATAAGGAATTTATTTCAGGTAGAATATAATTGATAATTCACATTATTAAATGTATTCTGAGCTGCATGATAATTATATTGATTGATCCAATACCCAAGTATTAGCATTTTACAAGTTAATTAGCACCCATTATGGATATTTAAAAAAAAATAAGAAACTGATCAAAACAGGATACCGTGAAAAGAAAAAAAAAATTGAACTCTCCCGTATGCTTGTTTCTTAATTCCTTATATATCTAAGTTCTCAGCTTGCACATTCATCTAGATTTTAAGTTTTTCTTATGCAATTATCCAATACCCAAGTATCATGTACGTCATGTGAATTAAGACACCTCAGAAATCCAAAACGTACGTACGTTAATAAGTCCAAGTCCATATTAATTACGAGCATCCTAATTATCATTTATAAGTCCGAGTCATCAACAAGAATCCATCTCATGATGTATGTCCATCATTCACGTGATGCATGCACACATTGTAGACAACAACATATCATCTTTCTATAATTGTTTGTACCCATTATGGATATATATTAAAAAAAGGAAAGGCTCAAAATGCTAGAAGCTTTCAATTTATGGTATTTTAGATTCAGATGTTTGTTTAACTTTCATAAAATTGTAAAAATATTTAAAATAGAAGATCTTTTCAATTAACCTCTCTTCTTTTTCTTTTTCTAATTAAGTGTCTCTGGAAGTCACTTTCTAACAGCTTGTTATATGCATTTATTTAGGAACTTAAAATCCATTTTGTTGGGATATTATAAATTACTACATCTAGCGCACTATATGGCTTTAAGCGACAAAATCAACTGCCTGTATTTCTCCAATATTGGGATCAATTCATAAGAGATAAACCCAAAAAATGCGTCACCAATATGGAAACCCAGCTAACCGTATCCATACGAGATACGAATCTACCAAGATAAGTCCAAGCGAGATATCCTCGCAGGATGGGCGCTATCACAAACTGAGCAGTGAATTATTTAGATTTTAAAGATTATTTTCATGAATATGTCTACCTAAATCTTCAATTAAGGTTGAGGATGAAACCTCATTGAAAATTAGTAATATTATTTATGAGATTACATTTCTCAATTAATTATATATCCAACGATATATTGTTCTTGCTTCATATCAATTGAGAGAGATTAAATTCTTGATATGAGTTCAATCTTGTTTTTTTCATGATCTATTATAATATAAAATTCTTGATAAATTATATTACTAAATCAGTTAAAGGGTATTTATTCAAAAAAATATATAAATGTAATTGATTAATTATATAGAAAATAAGGGTATTCATTTAAAAAACTATAAATGCAATTGAGTACGTAGTTATATATAAAATGATTGGGACACGAGACCTATCCATGGGGTTTGTACGGGATCGAGCAATGTTTTATTACTGTTCATGCATTGTTCCTAAATAGTACATAAATAAAAATATGAACAATTCATTAACAATATTAACCAAAAAAAATATATTTTTTGTGCAAACTGCGAACTCCTAAACAAACCCGAGAATCTAGTACCCGTGGTGCTCCTATTACACATTACCCCTTAAAGAAATGAAGAGCTACATGGAGCAGCTTTCTTTCTCCAGACTCACGGCCCAGCCGTATGTTAATTTGTTTATTTCCTTTCCTAAGTATTTCACTTCCACATTCATAATCTAGATCTAATGTCTCTCTTATGCCAAGAATCTAATATATAGTTTAATGGCATATAGCTCGGCTCTCTTAAATTAAAAATCTGGGTTTGAAGTCCCCCAACCCTGACCTTTTGTATGAAAGAAAATGTTTCTCTTAAACTATTATTTTTTTATTGCACCTCATGTGTGAATGATAACTAGGAAATCAAACACTTAATAATAAATTCAACGATTGATCCTTAAAGTGCAAATTAGAGACCAAACCTGCATCATGATCAACAAGAGGTTATGCGTTACCTTACCGGATTGTAAATAAATAAGTTGGCTACCAAAGATTGGTTTAATCAAACTCGAGTTCTACTCAATTAATTTATTAATCATTAAACTTATAGATAAAGTTAGAATATATAATACAAATAATTAAATATATAGTTCATAAACAAGTTTGAACTCTCTTGTATAAAGAAAATATGGTTGTTCCTAAATATAAAATATATGCGCGTTGATGATAAATTTGAACTCAATTCTTATTAATAATATAAGAATTAATTGAATAGGTATTAACAATTCGCTTAAATTCAAACTTGTTCCTAGTCTTGCTATTATATATCTCAATACATAGATCTGACGTCGGATTCACGTGAAGCACACTTTGTGGCACTGTCGAACTATCAATACAACAGCCACACTCATTATTCATGCATGCCTACTCATTTTCAAAAGGATTGAATTGATCAACTTGTTTTACACTCAAGTCGATATATAGATCAGTCCATTATCTCCGTGATGCGCACTTTGTGGCACTGTCGAATCACTAAGTTACAAGTTGCAACAACAACGTAACGGATTATTCGAACCTCTATAATTAATATTATAGTTGGTACATGTGGAACTTATATTCGTTAGAATATTATGTTAGCATATATTTTATAATTGATATTGATTGATTTGTACAATAATAAGTATAATAGAACATAAGTCATATTATTAAATGTATTCTAATACAATATTATCCTAACAATTTAAAAAATTTCTAATATAATTTGGGGCTGAGCAGCGGCAGTACTCTCAAGAAAAATCCTTTGTCATTTAATGCTAACAAGAGACCACCGTGAGCTGCATGACAGTGATATATAGATATATATATATATATATATTAATTTGTGTGTGTGTGTGTGTATATATATATATGTGTGTGTGTGTGTGTGTGTACATCTATTTGATCAGAAAAAGCTTTTGATTGTTTCATGTATCGATGATTATAGACCATTAATATCTCAATCACCATTGCATGAGTTGGGGTTGAGCATCCAGCGGCAGCCCTAGAAAAATCCTTGGTCATTTAACGCTACCAACCGATCCCTTGAGCTTCATGATGATGATCTATATCCAGTACGGTACCTGAGAAAGAACGCTTGATTATTTCATGTATTGATTATTAGAGACAATGCATCTCAATCATCATTGCAGGCTCTATATCATGACACATCAGTAGTTATTAGTTAACGTCATTCTTCCACGTTTATGTGACGTGTCAGACCAGAAAATATAATGAAGGCTAGCTGCTAGGGTTACCAAGAAATAAAACAAAAATTCAAAAATTTAACTCCGACTCGAACTCTGCACCATTTCGCTTTAGCTTCTCTCAGTATATCAAAAAGCAAAAATTTGTGATAGATTATTTACAACAAAAATAGACGTATTTTGCCAGAAAATAATCATTTTGTCAGGAAATAACTGATTATGAATAAATAATTTTCTTATAATATATTCTGATAAGTCAGAGACGGAGTTAAAATTTTTTTACCAAAAAGATCAGAATCGGAGTCGGAGTCGGAGTCAAAGGTAGCGATATACCGACTTCAACTCCGACTCAGAGTCGATCGGATTGACTCTGATATTGTACATATTATATATATAAATATATATTTTTGATTTATTCAAGATCATATATATATTATAGTTATAACTTATATACTAGTTAACCAAATTCAATAATATACTGGCATGAGTAAATTATTAATATAAAACAATATTCTTATTATAATATAAATTGATCACTAATAATAATTTATATATATAAACATCAAGCTATTAAATATTACTGTAATACTTATGTATAATAAGAATTAATGTATAAATACTAAAAATGCATAATTAACATGTAATACTAATTTTTGGATGATTTAGGAGGTCTTTCGCTACAACTACCCCAATATTAATATTTTTCCTTGTTTAGACATTACCGGTCACGTACGCATACATGGCATTTGCTTCAATAGGAGGATATCAAGTAGTTGTTTGTATATTAAAAGACCGCTTTACAATTAATTCGATTGGACGTTCATTTTGTTGTCTACTCGTGCATGTATGCATACATGTTTGGGTACTACCGGTCCCTAGTAGGGGTGTCAAAACGTGTTAACGGGTCGTGTCAAAGCGTGTACATAATGCTTAAAGGGTTAACATGAACACAACCCGTTAAGGGTTTCGTATAAAAAATTTCAACACTAACACGACTCGTTAAGATAATGGGTTGATACGACATGACCCGTTAAGACACGTTAAAACCTTTGACACTATATAACACGATATGACACGACACGACATAACACGATCTGACATGTTTCAACCCGCAAACCCGTTAGTGACCCGTTTGAGTTTAACCTAATTAATTTTATACAAATATTAAAACTTAAATAATAGTTATAAAATATAAAAAAATTAATTATAAATTACAATTTTAAAATTATAACTCAATAAGTAGTACACTATAAAATATGATAAACACATAAATATGATCCACATATTGTAAAATATTAAAATTATAACTCAAACATATTAAATAACAATGGATTAACTCGTCAATAATTTTTTAATAAGTACTTAAAAGGGATAACTAAGTGTCTAAGAATATGAAGCTAATTTTAAATTATGATTTTTTAAAATTTAGATCAAGTGTATAAAAGTAAATTCAAACTTCTTAACGTGTCTTAACGGGTCTTAACGGGTCAAACCCATTATAACCCGTTATCAAATCGTGTCTTAATGAGTTGATACAATTTAACCCGAAACTCGTTAAGGCTAAACACTAACCCACTTTTATTGTGTCGTGTTCATTTCGTGTTAAAGTGTCGTGTCACATATTGTCACCCCTAGTCCCTAAACAAATTGGTATGTCTAGTCCGTGCATGCACGCAAGTCGGGTACGTGACTATTTATTCATAATCCTCCCACACATACCGCGGTGTTCTTATTACACATTATACCCCTTAAAGAAATGAAGCTGCATGGAGCGGCTTTCTCTCTCCAGACTCACTCGTATGTTTATTTCTTTCCTTTTCTAAGTTCTCTTCCACATTCATGATCCTTAATGTTTTTTTTTATGTCAAGAGCTTGGTTGTAAGCCTTGGTTCTCTAAATGAAAAACTAATTAGATTCCAAAACCCCCCATCCCGACCCTTTTTTTTAATTATTCAAAAAATGTTTCTCATGCAATTATTTTTTTATTGCATTGTGTGAATGATGATACCTAGGAAATCAAACAGTTAATATATAATAAATTCAGCGATCGATACTAATTAAAGTGTAAATTAATAGAGACCAAATTACCATGATCACAAGAGGACGTTATCCGTTATCTAAGCTGATTGTAATTAAATAAGTTGGCTACCAAAGATTGGTTTAATCAAACACGAGTTTTTCTCAATTACTTTATTAATCATTAAATATATAGTTCATAAACAAGCTCGAAGTACTCTCTTGTATAAAGAAAATGGCTGTTACTACTTTCTAAATATAAGCTATAATTAAGTTGACGATGGATAAACTCGAACTCAATTCTTATTAGTATAAGAATTAATTGAATGAGTATGAACTATTTGCTTAAATTCAAACTTGTAATTCTCAGTCTTGCTATCTCAATACATAGATCAGTGGGCCATCATTCACGTGATGCACACTTTGTGGCCGGCCTGTCGAACTATCAATACAACAGCCATGGATCATTCATGCATGCGGCCTACTCTTTTTCAAAAAGATTGAATTCAACTTGTTTACACTCAAGTTGATATCTAAGGGGTAGTACTGGTCCCGAGATAGCTTGGATGAAACTTACAACTCATCGACGCATCAACATGACTGTGTGAACAATACTTTGAAATTCCAAGTCGATCGTTAATTGATAAGTCCAAATATGCTCCTTGTTGATATTGTAGACTTTTGCATATTATAAATAATCATGTGGACAAGAAATTAAGCCTTGGCGTGCATGAAATGGACTAATCCAACAGTACCTCTCATAGTATAAATTTTTGATAGGGGACTAGTTGTGTAGTACTTGTGATGACATTTATATGTACACAGAAAATTAACCAATTTCAAATCGTTATATATAACGACATTCGCTACAACAACAAACGATGTTAGTCGGCCTCCCCAGCTTCAGCTCATGTACATGGTAAATGCGTATGAAGTCATGACAACATCATTAGCATTAATTCACAATTCATAAAACTGGCTATTAATATTTCGCAATATTCCATCCTGCAACTTCTGCAATACATGCATCACTGCATCCATTATGAGCAATGTTGTCAAACTCGAGTTAATTTACTCAATTAATTTATTAATCATTACAATTATAGATAAAGTTAGAAAATACAATACAAAGAATTTACTATATGTCAAAATTAAATAAATAGTTCATAAACAAGCTTGAAGTACTCTCTTGTATAAAGAAAATGGTTGTTCCTAATTCCTACATATAAAATATAGTTAAGTTGACGTTAAACTCGAACTCAATTCTTATTAATAATATAAGAATTAATTGAATAAGTACGCTATTAACTATTCGCTTAAATTCAAACTTATTCCCAGTGTTGCTATCTCAATACATAGATCAGTCGGCCACGATTCGCGTGCTGCACACTTTGTGGCACTGTCAATCACTAAATTAATACAAGTTGCAACAACAACAACCGATTATTCGAATTACCTCTATAATTAATATTATTATTGGTACATCTGGAATTTATTTAAGTTACAACATTATGTTAGCATATATTTTATAGTTGATATTGATTGATTTGTACAATAATAAATTTAACAGAAAATAAGTCATATTATTAAATGTAATCTTATACAATATCCTAGGGTCACCAAGAAATACTAATAAACAAAAATTTAATTCCGACTCCGACTCTACACCATTCTGCTCTAGCATCCCTCCGATATATTAAAGAAATTGAGTATTTGTAATAGATTATTTGTAACAAATATTACTATTTGTGGTGAAAATAGACTTATTTTAAAAGAGAATAATCATTTTAACAGAAATTTGATGACCGGTAATGTCTATATGACATTACGGATCACGTACGCATATATGACATTTGCTTCGTTAGGAGGGCATCAAGTAGTTGTCTGCATATTAAAAGATCGCTTTACAATTACTTTGATTGGACGTTCGTTTTGTTGTCTAGACGTGCATGCATGCATGTATGGGTACTACGTACTACCGGTCCCTAGACAGCTTGGTTTGTCTAGTCCGTGCATCCATGCAGGGGTACGTGACTATTTATTCATAATCCATCCATTATAAACCACAATAATGCATCAAGTGGATGAGGCTCTAGATGATCATGATGCATCAAGGTAAATGATGCTGACACGTGTGGCCAATAAATTTATTAGGCCTTGACTTCATAAAATAATGTACATCGAAGATCATCAGTATATATATACCTCTCATATTGTAATTTATAGACAAGAAGTTACAATTCAAACAATTTAGAATATTACGTTTTAGCTACATGCATATATTTCTGCACAAGATCATGAATTATGAGTCCAATATTATATGTATGGTAGGGATCGTAGTCAGTACACTAAAACATATTAATGCATTTTAAAATAAGTTAATATATTATCAGACATTTTAAAATATTGTGAATATAATATAATTAGTATGGTAATATATTCTAAGATGATATCTTAACAATTTAAAAGTTTTCTAATTATATAATCTTATTCTTTTTATTTGATCTCATGAGCCTAAATATACACGAGTATATATATATATATATATATATATATATATATAATATTACTAGTTATATAAATGTTACCTTTTTTTTAGAGAAATATAGGATTTTATTCTCAATAATCATGGAAACTACTTTGAATTTGGATCAGTACGGCGGTGATTTAATGAGAATTTTCAACAGTAGTAATATTCAAGGGCGGGAGAGATGGGGATACGTTCCCTACGAATTAAGCTGTTAAAAAAAAACAAAACAAAATTAGCGTGTCCACCTATTTTGACACCTAATTTTAACACTGCACGTATTTTAATTTTTTTAATTTTTTTTAATTAATGATTAAAGAAGTGATTATTAATGAATTTTTATCTTTTTCTTATTTTTAAAATTTTTTTAAAATGATAACAAAATGAAAATAAAAAAAGATAACAAAATGGAAAAAGAAATTTGCCTTGCGTAAGCTGTAACGGGCAGGGTAGCATTACCCCCATTTTAAAAAGACTATGTAGTTTAGAATTGTGATGAAAAATATAACTTATAGCCTTAAGAATTATAACTTATAATTTAAATAATAAGGTATACTATTTAGTGTTTGATAATCATATGTTTAACTTTCAACAATCATGTTATATTTGTTTGAAAAAAACTAAAAAAAAGTGATTTTTGAGGTAGAAATGACGATTATTTGAACTTTTAAAAACTATTACCATATTTATTAAAGTTTGAAAACTGTAATCATCTTAAAGTTGTATGCAGGATATTTTTGTTCATTGACAATCATTTTAAAATTTGAATTACATTCTGCAATATTCTAAAAGTATTATGAAAAAAAAATTAACTGATGATATTTTTCAAACATACTTTTGAACTTATTTAAAATTAAAAATGTTGTGATATGTACGTAACACCAACAACCTTTCTATTAAAGAGCTTTTAAATCTATTTAATCAGCATTTAAAACTTCTACTGTAATCCCAAATAAGTCATAAACAAACATAACGTGTTTAAAAAGTGTTTTAGATATAGGATAATAATAGGATTACTACTATTCTACTATCTATTTAGTATTTTTTTTTTAATTTAATGATTAAGGAAGTAATTATTAATAAAATTACATATATTTTTAATTTTCTTAATAATTAAGAATGTTAAAAAATTACTTAAAATAAAGTGATATAAAAAATCTCAAATATATTATAAATAGTAAATGAGTAATAAGAGGGTAATAACCGGCCTATCATTACCCTTAAATGTATAATTACTAAATAATAAATAATTTTTTAATAATAAAATTATTATTTAAATTATAAATTATAAATTATATTTTTCACTATAATCCTAAAGATGAATTATATTTAAATAAGAAATAACTTTTGATTATTTCATATAAATTAATCGATTATTATAGACCGCGGTCGTAATCATGACCATTGCAGGTTCTATATCATGACGCATGATCAGAAGTAGTTAACGACGTCATTCATCCACGTGTACAACGGTACAGGACGTGTCATACGAGAAGAATATAAAAATATATACTTGCTCTGAGGAACTAAAAACAAAAAAGAAGAAAGAGGATAACTGTATACGTAAGACATGATCAATTCTCTCCCTTTGGTTTTTAGTTCTTTCAAATGTATATAATTGGGTGAATTAGGATCATAAGTCTTTCCAAGATGTTTAAGTCTCTAGCTACAACTACCATGTATCATTAAGCCTTGACGTGCATGAAATGAACTAATCCAAGAGTACCTCTCACATTATAAATTTTTGATATGGGACTACTCGTGAATTAGTTGTGCGATTCTGGTCTGAGAAGTATGTATCATAATCAATATGACAACATCATAACTAGCATTAATTCAAAATTCATAAAAGTAGGTATTATGTCGCAATCCTCCAACCACAATATTTCATGCATCATGAGGCCGATCGTTCTAGATCATGTTTCGATAACTCTATACTGACATAAGACCCAGCCACGATTTCTTGGCAATTAACTCGTTCTGGAAAAATAATTAATTAACTAATTTTTCAGAATATCTAATTTGTAGTTCTTTAATTTTCAACTTAAGTTGGGTAAGAAAAATAATTATCTAGTTTTGTTTAATTTTTGTAATGTAATAATTGTAAACGAGATTTGTATAAGCTGGTGTATCATCGAGAAATGATATTCCTCAGTATCCTTGATTTTGTCACTCACAATAATCATGTATTCTGTTTAATTAATAATATATAAGTGCTAATTTTATATGTCAACCATTCAAAATTAGAACACGCAACCTAAAATCAAGGATATATATAGATCTAATGTTACTCTTATATCAAGAGTTGAATGGTCTAATGGTATATACCTGGTTTCTTCAAATGAAAAATAAATCTGGATTGAAAACCCGCCACCCTCGGCCCTTTGTATAAAAATATGTTTCTCTTATACAATTATTTTTTTATTGTACCTCATGTGTGAATGATTCAAATAGTAATAAATCCAGATCCTTAACGTGCAAATTAGAGCCCAAAGTATGGTCAACAAGACGTTATCCGCGGTTATCTTAGGATTGTAATAAATATATAAGTTGGCTACCCAAGATTGGTTTAACCAAACTCGAGTTTTACTCAATTTATTTAATAATCATTAAAATTATAGATAAAGCTAGAATATATAAATACAAAGAATTTATTCTGTCAAAATTAAATATATATAGTTTGTAAACAAGCTTGAACTCTCTTGCATAAGAAAAAAATGGTTGTTTCTAAATATAAAATAAAACACCATGTGTGAACGACACCTTGAAAATCCAAACCGTTAAAAAATTCAAATCTTAATGGGCTAATTATTAAAATACAAATATTTTATAATTGAAAAATTATAAACCTTTTTTTCCCCTTTTGGAGCCCTCTTTCTCACTCCAAGAAAAAAACCTTCACATTTGAATTTTGCCGAAAGAGGCGGCCTAAGCTTGCTGCTCTTTCTCCGTCTCCTTCCTCACTTGTCCTTTATTCTCCTCCTTCTCCCTCTCATTCCTTCATTTCATAGTTTATTTTTCTTCTTTCAAAGTTCATTAATTTAGATTTAGGGGTGAAAAAAAAACCGTTGAACCGGTAAACCAGATTGGATCAGACCGAACCGGTGGGTTGGATTTGGTATCGAGTTGAACTCGGTCCAATGCTGTTTTAATTTTATTTTTCTCAAAACCAATCAAAATCAATCCAATTTTAATTTTTCTTTAGCTAAAATTGGACTAGACCAGACAAGACCGGTTCATATATTTACATTTATATATAAAATCTGTGTAGCTTCTCATCAGAACTTAGAAGCATTTTTCGAATATAATACCACATGCATGCAAACCTTTGGATCGTGATCCATTGCATATTTTTCCACAAGGAATGCATTTATATATTTTTCTAACCCTCTGATCTCTAACTCCCAGCGGTATTTATTCAAAATCCATTCACTAACCACAATGCATGCATCACGTGTACATCGAAGATCAGTACCTCTCATATTGTAAATTAATGACAATTTACAGACAATAAGTTATTACAATTCAAACAATTTATAAGAATATTACGTTTTAGCTACATGATAATAAATATGACTACATGACAAGATGAATTATATAATATGAGTCCCCAACATTATATATATGGGAGGGATCGTAGTCATACCATAACATATTATACTAAAATATATTAATGCATTTTAAAATTATAAAAAAATAATTACTTGTATTCAAATCGATAGAACTCATCATGTGTTGTGATTCAAAATTGGAAGATATAATATATCCTTTAAATCAATTAACTACTTGTGAAATATTTTTTAATTCTACTACTTACAAATCGGTGTTTAATCACACTACTTGTTAATTAATGATCAATTATAGTTATCAGAAAAGAAAAACTCAAAACACTATATATTGATCATATGTATGATAGGTTCCCACATCAATGATATATCGATCATGTCATCTTTAGTGGATGAATAAGTGGACTAATGATTTCTTCCTATATTTCTAATGTGGATCGATGTTTCCAATCATATATAGTGTATATGAACTTTTGTGTCAATAATATAGCAAAACGATTCAAAGTTTAGTTAAAATATTATAAAATTAACAAATTATTTAAATATAAAATTTTAAAATTTTTTTAAACTTCAAAAAGTTGTTTTATTTTTTGTGTTTTGTAAGTTTGGATAACTTCTATTAAATTTTTTGTTTGGATAATAATTATGTATAGATAGGATTTCTAACCCTCATGACCCTAAATGACACCATATAGCTAGGGATTATAGGTTGGGCCTTTTCTTTATCTTTCACAGCTGGGCTACCACTCGGGCCGCTTTCTTTCTCCAGACTCACTCACTTGTATGTTTGTTTTTTTATTTTTCTAAGTTCTCTTCAAAATTTCTAATCTAGATTTAGGATTTGTTTATTTTTGTTAATAAGATGAGATAAAAGTTAAAAAAATAAAATATTATTATAAAATATTTTTTTAATATTAATTTTATTTTAGAATTTGAAATAGTTGTTTTGAGATTTTAAAAAAATTAATTGTTTGGAAAACAAATAAGGCCTAAAAGAAGAAAGATAATATACTTTTGCTACGTGTAATACGGTGTATGGACAACTAGAAACTCAAATAAGCAAATATACGAAGTTTAATTTTGTCAACTAAATATTTATTTAAAATACGAATTACGTTTTGTGCAGTGCATTAGATGAAAAGCGATTTATTAAAAGTGCTTTATTAAAAGCAAATATACGAATGTTAATTTTGTCAACTTAATTTTGATGCTTTAATTGAAACGTAATTTTCAATTTTTTCAAAATTAAAAAGTGGATTATTACAAACTATCAAACATTCTTTTCATTAACCAAAACTAATTATCTGATATAGTTCTTTGATTTTCAACTTAAGTTGGGTAAGAAATTAAAAAAAAAAAAAAACAAAGAGACGAAATTAAAAACTTTATATGCCCAGCCCACAAATAATATTACCGTTCTACGTTCATAAAAGAGCAAAATCCAAAAAAGAAAAAGAGATAATGTGACTTTGTTGTGATCATGGAAGCTAAATGCAAGGGGCGGAGAAGAAAATCACTGAAACAGTTTTTGAAACATGATGGAGAGAGAAACGGAAGACAAACGAATTAAATAATAATAATAAAAAGTGAAATAAAACTTTAAAAATATATTTGACACCATACTTTATGAATTTTTTTTGTGAAATTCTTTTGTATATATATATAATGCATAAAAAAAATCAGAACAATGCATTTACAATAACAAAAAAAATTATATAATTTTTGTGCAAATATGGAACCGACTTGAGAATCTTTCAATGCTTAATTCTGGAAGGCTCATTAAAGAAATAGAATTAATATAATATTTACAATCTTGAAATGAACAATAAAATGAGGTTTACATAAAAAAATAAAAAAAGAAGTTAAATATTGAACAATAAATGAAGCAAAGAGTCGAATATTACTCTTAAATAAATAAAGCAAAGAGTCGCAATTTCTTTCTCAAGATAAAGCATGTTTTTTAAATTCCCTTCAACATTTATCTAGATTTATATTTTTCTTATGTAATTTTTTTTGTTTATTACACCTCTTGTGTGAACGACACCTTCAAAATCCAAAACAGTTAATAAATCTAAATTCTTAATGTGCAAATTATTAGAGTCCAATGAATAAATCTTAACTATTCGTTTGAATTCAACTTGTTTACGCTCAAGTCATATCTAGATCATTAGTCCATCATTCACGTGATGCACACTTTGTGGCACTACTGTTGAACCATTAAATTACAAATTTCAACAACAACAGAATATATATAACACTGTTTTCATCTCAAATAGTCATGTTCGCAGCATATAACTGGCCTCAAAAACCTATTTTTCTTGTAATGTAATATACTTCGAGTTGGCCTCTAAAATATAATGTTGACACATATGGAATTTATTTAAGTTAGAATATTATATTAGTATATATTTTATACAATAAAGAATATAGTACAAATAAGTCATGATATGATTAGATGTATTCTAATACAATATGATCCTAACAATTTAAAAACATTTCTCATATAATTTGGGGCTGAACACTAGCGGGCACTTTAAAAAAAAAAATCCTTTTGTCATTTAATGCTAACAAGAGACGGCCTTGAGCTGCATGATAATGATCTATATCTATTTGAAAAAGAGCCTCTGATTATTTCATATCTCGATGATTATAGACCATCTCAATCGCTCACCATTGCAGTTGGAGTTGAGCAGCCACGCTCAGCGGCACCCCTAAAAAAAATTCTTTTGTCATTTAATGCTACCAACCGACCTTGAGCTGCTTGATAATGATCTACATCTACCTGACAACCTGAGAATTAAAGAGTATTTGATTATTTCATATCGATTATTATAGGCCATCTCAATCCAGCATTGGATCAGATGTATATCATGACGCATCAGTAGTTAACGTCCTTCATCCATGTTTACATGACGTGTCAGACCAGAAAAATATAATGAAAGCTAGTTGCTAGGGTCACCGAGAAATTCTAGAGGCCGATTTCTTCTAAGTTATCCATATCATTAATGATCATGTGTTTATCCATATCATTAATGATCTTGTGTTTAGTAGATGAATCAGTAGATTAATAGTTTTTCCTATATTGCTAATGTGGGTTGCCGTTTCCAATCATATGTTGTGTATATGAACTTTTGTACTGTTAACAAGATAGCCAAAAAATTAAGAATTTAATTAAAATATTATAAAGTCAACAAATTACTTAAATATAAATTTTTAATATTTTCTAAATTTAATTGTATTATTTTTTATGTTTTGTTTGAAAGTTTAAGTAAGTTGTATTAAAACTTTTGTTTGGATGTAATTGTGTAAAAATAGGGTCTCCAACCCTCATGCCCCATAACAACATCGTATTTGTTTTTTCTTTTCTTACTCAGCTGGGCTACCACTCGGGCTGGGCCTACTCACACACTAAAGAAGTGCCCACTAAACATAAAATCTTGGACTTCACAATTACTGTTCAAACACATGTATTGCTCTCATTCAAACTAGCAACATTCCAAAACTGTTTGGCTTCTGAGAGAAGTTGAAATAAATTTTGAAAGTTAAATAAAATATTATTTTTTAATATTATTATTATTTTAAAATTTAAATAAGTTGAATTAAAATCTGAAAAAGTTGAATTGTTTATTATTTTTGTGTGGGGATTTAGAAAGTTGTTATGATAAGATTGAGATGATTTGAGCTCAATTTCGAATCTAAACGAGACTAATTCAAACTGATATTGGGTAATACGTTTGAAAACATGCATATGTGATCATTGGAATGAATATTATTATGTTTGAACAAATCCATCAGCATTCAAATGGAAAATATGACTATAATTTAAAATTTATGTAATTTTTAAAATTGCAAGTACATATTTTGTTTAAATTGTAATATGGTAGGATGATCCTTTTATAAATGTCTTGACAGTAAAAATCTCATAATTAAGCAATGTGTGCTGTGACTCAACCTGAAAATTAATGCAATCTCATTCAAGGTGTTCTGTAAATATGAAAAGCCATTCTTCCAAAAAGAAGTAAACTTGGTAAAAGTCCTAAAAGATCAAGAATGATAAGGTTATGAGGAATCGGAACTGATGCATAACATTCTATATCAACCTATAATATATATATCAACCCTTATTATCAATGGTCAGTTTGGTGGCCTATAGATCAACCCTTGAAAAGAGCTTTTTGAGTTGGATGCATATGGACAATTTCAATATTCATACTCAAAATTATAATCAAAATATCAAAATGCGTTCAAACTGTACAAATTTGGAAAAGATCATAATTTGCTACCATCTTTATACTAACCTGCCACCTTATGGTATTTCATTATCACCAATTTATAATTTGATAATTCAATATCATCTTATGTAAATCTTTTTAATTACATTAATAATTCACTTAAATTCAAACTTGTTCAAGTAGTCTTCGCCATCTAGATCTATGCATAGAGTTGACCACCATTCATGTGATCCACACTTTGTGGCACTGTCAAACCATCAATACAATGGATTATTCTTGCATGCCTCTATAACTAATGTGACACGTGGTTTATATCTAAAAGTTTTCTAATGCTGTACTAAATTATAGTATAGGCTTAATAAATTTTTTTGCGTAAAATAAAGTATAGCTTATGCATCATAAAGTGGTTTAAAAATAGTCCAGATCATTTAATTCTAGCAACCCACCATTAGCTTATCATATTATGTCCCACTCTTTCTTTTTTTCTCTCTACCTAGGCTATTTTCTCATAGCCGCTCTCAATATATATTTGTTCACTACAAAAAAATTATTTATTTACGATTAATTATTTCTAACGAAATAGCTATTTTCAGATAAAATAAATGTAATTAATTTTACTATAAATAGTCATTTTTATTATAAATAATTGATCGTAAATACTATTTTTTCTTATAGTACTTTTCAATGGGCGTAGGGGTTTCGAAGTTTCGACTTTAGCTACCTCCTTCTCTAGCCAATCACAACAACTCTCTTGTTGTTTCCTTTCCCAATTTGTCTAGTTTTCCTATGTTTTAACTTAGGTTTTCCTCCATAACACCGAATTATGCCGACCTTAGGCTTTCCAACAACCTCCAACCAATACGCGCTGACTTTTCCATCTCTCTAGTCGTCGATCTTCAAGTTTGTGGAAGAAATTTGCTATTTCGCTCAGTGTGTTCTTCATGCTCGCGCGGCCTATGTTGTCTGATGAGTGTGTAGCCTATGCTGTCTAACGAGCACACAGTCATTGCTTTCCATGTCTACCACACGCAGCCGCATCTTGAAGCGACATTTGAGGTTACATGCAACCCCTCCAAGTTCAAAAGGCCTCAGATATATAATGCATAAATAAAAATAAGAACAATACATTAAAAATAGTTGGTATATATATATAATTTGTGTAGATCCAGAACAAACTCAAAAATCTATCGAAACTTTTAATATTACAAGGCTGGCCCATTAAAGAAATAAAATATATTTACAGTCGTAGAATATACATGTAAGTGTCGCTTAGTTAATCTTTTTGTAAGTATATATGAAATTTACATAAAAAAATTATTTTTTAAATAGAAAACTCTAGGCTTCTTTGAAAAGGAACGTGCATTTTATAACTATATCAAAAATTACATTTTAAAGAAATAAAGTTGAGAGTGACTTTTTTTTCCCAGACTCTCATGTAAATTTTTTAAATTCTCTTCAACATTTATCTAGATTTATATTTTTACCATGCAATTATTATTATTATTATTTTTATAAATATCATACATTCATGTGTGAACAACACCTAGAGAATCCAAACCACTAATAAATCCAAATTCTTAGTGGGCTAATTATTAAAGTACAAATATTTGATAATTGAAAAATTATAGACCATTTTTCCTTTTTGGAACCCTCTCACTCACTCCAAAAAAAATCCTTCACATCTTAAATTTTGCCGAAAGAGGAGGTCTCAACTTGCTCCTCTTTCTCCGCCTCCTTCCTCACTTGTCATTTCTTTTGTTCTCATTTCATAATTTATTTTTCTTTTTTCAAGATTGATAAACTTAGATCTAGGGGTGAAAAAAATTGATAAATTGAACTGGACTGGACCGAATCGGTGGGTTGGATCCAGTATCGAGTAGAATTTGGTCCGATACTAATTTTCAAAACCAAACCAAATCAGTCTAGTTTCAGTTTTTGTTTAGCTAAAATCGGATCGAACCAGACAAAACATGTTCATATATATACGTTTAAATTTTTTGTATTGTAATTTTTATATATAATATATAGCTATATATAAAATAGTTTTGTATTATTTAATAAATTACTAATTAATATAATAAAAATTTTAAAATCGTATATCACTATAATCTACTATATTAATAGCTATACCAATATTATACCACTATATATTATAATATACTTATAATATATATTATAATATACTACAATATATTATTGCTATATTATTTTATACTATAACATACTATATTATATAAATATATCATATAATATATATAATATAGTATATTAAAACCGAAAAATAGGAACGAACCGAACTAAAACCGGTAAAACCAAAAGTATCGATTTAAATGGGTAATTAAGACGTAATCAATTTTTAAAATGCAAAACCGGTATATGTTGGCTCTATCCTAAATTTTGTTCAAAATCAGACAAAATCAAACCGGTTACACCCCTTATTAGATCTACAATTTTTCAAAAAGTCTCGAGGGACACGCAACACAAGAAAACTCTCGAGCTACAAAACTTTTGGATGATAATGGTGGTTTTGCAAAAATTACCACATATGGTCCTCTCACGCCATTCCTTCAGCAGCTCTTCTCCACATATGCCGAATTTCTAGAATCGCTATCTCCAAATCATTCAAATCTAACTTTTGTGGTTAAAAAGTGACCAGCTTTGTTGCCTTCACACACTACCAACGTTTATCGAAATTGATCCAAACTATAATCCATAATTTTTCTTTCATGTTTTCCTTAATGCAGTACAGAAAAATAAACAAAAAAGTTTGGCTTTTAAATGGTTTCTCTATAAAGGTTGAGTCTTCCATTTCTATAAAGGGTGAGGTTAGGTCTCTATTTAGATAGAGTGTTGTCTCTTAGATATTTATCTGTGTAAAGTATCAGTAGTGGTGAAGTTCAAACCAGCCCATTAATATAGTTGTGATCCTGTGGGGGTCTAAATAGTGTGTATCAGGATATCCTCGCATGAATCTATCTAGTCATATATATATAAATTTCTCTTGATAAATGAATGAATGATGATATTTTCTTTAAAAACATCAATGATAAGTGAAAAGCATCAATGTACAAGAGGTTATTTTATGATTGCAAATAAATAAAGTTTCTCACCGCTTGAGATCCGTTTAATATATCAAGCTCAAGTTTAAAACCAATTCAATTTATATTTAATCATTAAAATTATAAATAAAGTTAGAATATATAATACCAAGAACTTATTATGTCAAAATTAAATAATTCTTAAACAAACTCAAACTCACTTGTGCAAAAAAAAAAAAAAAAAAAATTAATGTTGCTAAATATAAATTATAACTTCACCATAAACTAGTCAAACTTAATTATTATTCAAATAAGACTTCAATGAATAAATATTAACCATTCATTCGAATTGAACTTGTTTATACTCAAGTTGATATATAGACCTGGTGTGAGATCCTAGATTTACGTGTATTTTTACACGTTATTTTATTCTCGGTATTAATTAATTTAATTTAATTTAATAATATTATTAGTTGTGTTTTATTTGTTTAAGATATTTATTTGAGCTATTAATTAGTTAATATTGAGCTACGTTGCTTTTCTTATTTATTTTAATGAGTTATTATTTTAATGATTGGAATTTAATTATTTTATTTTATTATGTGAGTTTATTTGATCTGCTTTCATTATATTAATTATTGTTTTATTTTTAATATTACGTTTGGGTTTAATTTATTTCTATTGGTGGGCTTTAAATATCTTATTTTATTGATATTGAAATTATAATATTTAAGGTCTGTTTATATTTAATTTATTGTACTTTTTTTTCTAGTTAGTCTTTTTATTTTTTTTCTCTTTTTATTTTTTTTTTTCTTTTCTTTTTCTTCTTTCTTTTTCTTTTTCTTCTTCTCTCTGCTTCCCAGACCCATGACCCGTGAGCCCCTGCCACCTCTCCCTCTCGCCGGTTCTCTCCTCAGCCCCAGGGCCGCCGTCAACCACCCACTGGCGACACCGCACACACCGCCAGCCTCCCCACACGCCGGCGAGTCCACCAGCACCAGTGGTGTCATCTCCGGCCACCCTACCGCCCCGACACAGTCCCCTACCCGAAATGACTGTTTTAACTTCCTTTGCATTTTCCGGCCACATCTTGGCCTCCGACTACCATCACTAGACTCCCCACCCTCCGGCAAGCATAACCCACCGTCGGTAGCCACCCATCTCCGCCGGTTACCCCTCCACCCGAAATGGGCCTTAAACAGATCCATCTTCGCCGCGCCGCCGTCTGGCCGCCGTGCATCTCACCTCTGCCACCAAAAGTCTCCCATTGCCCAGCCGGTCATTCCCCTAGCTCAGTTTCCCCATACACGGCCTCACCTTCTCGATACAACCCTAAACCAGAAAATGGGTTTTCACCCATTTTGAGCCCGATCCGCTACCTTCCAGTGGTTGTGCCACCACACAACCACCTCTATGAGATTCCCCACCTTCCAAAGAGTATCTCCCTAAATTTTGGGGTCAAACCGAGTACTCTAGCCTAACGTACAAGTGACCGCTATGAGCGCTGCGGAATGACGTCTACTCAAGGATATGTATTTTTAATCGCTGTAAGTATTTTTCAACTAAACTTTAAGATTTAAATATATTTTTGGCATCAACAAATATTTTAGTTGGTTATTGTTGTAAATTATCAGTTGTTGGTTACTTGGTGCATGGTCATCTGCATTGTGTATTTACACGTATATTTATGTGTTGAAAATAAAAACTGGGTTTTCATGTGTTTATGGTTTCGGGTACGTGTGTATCACGACCCCAAGCCGGGATGGGCCATTATCCCGGTGGAGCTCCTCTGGTCACTCGGGAGCGGAATATACTGAGTGATGTCCCCTGGGTCGTCGCCGGGCAATGACTGGATCGGACGGGATGGTAATGCTCTCGTGCCGACTCCGTGGCTCCTCTGCTGGCAGGAGCTAGGGGATGCCTGGTCATGGTACGTGCTGGGCGCGGTTAGCTAGGCATCGCCCGTTTCGAAGTCACATGCAGGGTCGTTACCTTCGGTGTGATGATGAAAGCCAGGGTGTGCAGATGGTCCATAGGGGAGATCATGGTGCATACGGTTAATAAAACGGATGTTTAGGCCATTTTCTGGGAAAGTTGCAGGTTTTAATTATTAGTTTTATGTGGCCCATCTTTTGAGAAAATGGTTGTGGTTTTAATAGATTTATGGTCATCATTTTCTGGGAAAATGATGGATGATTTCATTGGAGTTTTAATTTGGGCCAAAATGAGATCTTGGCGTGTGTGTGGTTATTTTATTGATTTTGAGGAAGATGATTTTAAGCCTCATGCATATGGTAATTTGTTCATGGTTGTTGTTGTAGCATTAATGTATTTATTATCTTGGGTTTGTTTGGGTTAAACTTACTTGCGATGTCATTTTTGGCGTCGTAGTTTTTAGATGCAGACTTTGAAGAGGCTGAGCCTAAGGAGACGGCTCCGCCGTTGATGTGTTATTATTATAAATTGTTATTTTGAGAAATTCTTTTCCCCTTTTAAAAAATATGTATTTATTTAATTATATCTCGGATGACTGTATTTAATCTCCTGTTGGAGAGTTTATATTAAAATGGTTTGTAAAATATTTCTAAAATTCTGGTACTTAGTTATTGACCTTAAATATCCGCTGCTTTTATTTTTGTATGTCACGTGTGCACACACGTTTGGCACTTGTCGTTGGGATGTGTGACCCGTGTTGTAATCATCCTGACGCCTCGATTCCCGTGTTATTTTAAGGGAAATTTGGGGGCGTCACACCTGGGTCTATATACGTACTAATGCAAAACAACAACGGATTCTTAATTACGACCCTGATTTATAATTAAGCTTGAGGTGTATGTGATTTATTTAAGTTCGAATATTATATTTATATATATCTATATATATATATATTATGATTGATATTGATTGATTTATATAACAATAAATATAGTAGAAAATAATTCATATTATTAATTAATGTATTCTGAGCTACATGATAATGATATATATATATATATATATATATATATCTGAGAAAGAGCTTTTGATTATTTCATGTTCTCGAGGATTGTAGACCATCTCAACAACCCGACCTTGAGCTACATGCGTGATAATGATCCATATCTACCTGAGAAAGAGCGTTTGATATTTTCATATGTTGATGATTATAGACCATCTCAACCATCAATATTGCAGGAAAAAATTATAGAGTGAATCCATACTCAGAGCACTCACTCGCACATGTTATTATGGAAATTACATTTAGAGGATTTCTCCTTTTTCTTTTGTAGGCTCTAGAGGATTTCCTCTAACTGTGGAAATTACATTTTTATTTTTTAACCTCTTTCAAATAAAAAAAATAAAAATTATATATAAATTCATCAAAAGAGATGTGCTTCTAATTTAACTACTAAATATATATATAATATATATATATATATAGAAATTCGTAACTTCTCATCAGAAGCATTTTTCGAATATAATACTACATGCATGCATACCTTTGGATTGTGATCGGATCCATTGCATATTTTTCCCAAATGAATGCATTTGCTTTTCCTGATTTCTAACTCCCAGCGGTATTTATTCAAAATTCGATCATTAACCACAATGAATGCATCATGTGGATGAGGCTTTAGATGATCATGATCATGATTCATCAAGATAAATGATGTATTTATTAGGCCTTGACTTGCACATGATATGTACATCGAAGATCAGTACCTCTCGTATTGTAAATCAACGATTATTTATTTATAGACAATAAGTTACAATATTTCAAACAATTTAATTAGAATATAATTGTTACGTTTTAGCTACATGATAAATATATATGACTACACATGAAGATGAATTATATAATATGAGTCCCCAATATTATATATATGGGAGAGATCGTAGTCATACTAAAACATATTATACTGAAATATATTAATGCATTTTAAAATTATAAAAAAATAATTACTTGTATTCAAATCGATAGTACTCATCATCATGTGTGTTGCGATTCAAAATTGGAAGATATCCTTTAAATCAATTAACTACTTACAAATCGGTGTTTAATCACACTACTTCTTGTTAATTAATGAGCAATTAAAGTCATTAGAAAAAAAAAACTCAATTTTCTGATAAATATTGATCATATGATATATTCCCACATCAATGATCATGTCATGTTTAGTGGATGAATAAGTCGACTAATGATTTCTTCCTATATTTCTAATGTGGATCGATGTTTCCAATCATATATAGTGTATATGAACTTTTGTGTCAACAAATATTACAAAACATTTGAAAGTTTAATTAAAATATTATAAAATTAATAATATTTGAAGTTGTGTTATTTTTTTGTTTTGTTTTGGAAGTTTGGATAACTTAACTATTAAGTTTTTTGTTTGGATAGTAATTGTGTACAGATAGGGTTTCTAACCCTCATGACCGTAAATGACCTCATGTAGCTAGGTATTATAGGTTGGGCCTTCTGTTTATCTTCCGCAGCGGGGCTACACCGCTTTCTTTCTACAGACTCACTCACCTGTATGCTTGTTTCTTTATTTTTCCAAGTTCTCTTTCAAACGCATGATCCCAATTTAGGTTTTGTTTGATTTTATAAATAAGAAGATATAAAATAAAATAAAAATAAAAATAAAAAAATTATTATAATAAATTTTGTTTTAATATTAATTTTATTTTAAGTTATAAAATAATTGTTTTGAAATTTTATAAAGTTAAATTGTTTAAATTGTTTTATATTAAAGTTTAAAAAGGTGTAATGATACAGAAAGACAAAAGGCTTTTGCTACGCGTACGATGTACGGACAACTAGAAACTCGAATAAGCAAGTATACGAAGGTTAATTTTGTCAACTAAATATTTATTTAGAATAGCAATTACGTTTTGTGCAGTGCATTAGATGAAAAGAGCTTTATTATAAGCAAATATATGAAGGTTAAATTTGTCAACTTAATTTTGATGCTTTAATTGAAACGTACTCTGCTTTATTACAAGCTATCAAACATGGGCTTTTTCATTAATTAAGTATTTGGAACTCTCAAAAAATACTTTTTAGATTTTTTATTGCAATCTCAAACAGAGTAACGTTTCTCTTATGCCAAGATTAGGTTGATGGTCTAATGACATATAGCTCGATTCTCTAAATAAAAAATCTGAATTTGAAATCCCAACCCAGCTCCAACGTTTTGTATATATATATATATAAAGTTTCTCTTGTGCAATTGTTTTTTTTATTGCACCTCATGTGTGAATAATACCTAGGAAAACATACGAATAGCTAATAAATTCAAATCCTTAGCTCCGATTAGATATAGAAATGATCTCATCTTATTTCATTACATCTTATGTTATTATCAAAATTTTTTTTAAATTTTATATAAAATATAATAAAAAATTTAATTTTTTAAAATCTTAAAATAATAATAATATTAAAAAATAATATTTTAATATTTTTTATTTAATTTTTTATTTTTAATTTTCATCTAAAATCATCTTATCTCATATATTGCCACTCTCTAAACAGGCCCTTAACGTTCAAATCAGAGCCCAAATCATAATCAACAAGAGATTAACCGTTATCTTAGGATTGTATATAAATAAGTAATTGGCTTCCCAAAATCATCAGTACAATCAAACTCGAGTTTTACTCAATTAATGTAATGAATATAATTATTATGTTATTAAATATGTAGTTCATAAACAAGCTTGAACTCTCTTGTATAGAAAAATGGTTGTTCCCGAATATAAAATATGATCAGTTGACGATACTAGAACTCAATTCTTATTTATATAAGAATTTATTAAATAAATCTTAATAATAATTGATGTCAGATAGAATAATGATATTTTTTTTTAAGTGTGATTCAGTACTATTAAAATAATAATTCTTTTCATGTAAATTTTATATTTATTTATTTTTTTAAATATACATTATTTTCATATTTTATAATTACAAATATCATTTTTCTTAATTTAATACTACGCCTACCCCCCTTCAACTGCAGGTTAATGATCATCTAGATCTTCATTTATGAAGACAAAGACTCTTTGATTATATGGATAAGAGTCCTGCACGCTATCGACATTAATAAAAGCCAGTTTTTGGACCGGATCACTATAATCTTTCTTATTTTGTTAAACATCTTTAAATATTTTAAAAATATAAAAATTTATTAATAATTACTTTTTTAATTATTACGAGACTCTATAATTAATGTTGACGCATAAGGAATTTATTTCAGGTAGAATATAATTGATAATTCACATTATTAAATGTATTCTGAGCTGCATGATAATTATATTGATTGATCCAATACCCACGTAATAGCATTTTACAAGTTAATTAGCACCCATTATGGATATTTAAAAAAAATTAAGAAACTGATCAAAACAGGATACCGTGAAAAGAAAAAAAAATTTTGAATTCTCCCGTATGCTTGTTTCTTAATTCCTTATATGTCTAAGTTCTCAGCTTGCACATTCATCTAGATTTTAAGTTTTTCTTATGCAATTATTCATTTTATTGCATATCATGTACGTCATGTGAATTAAGACACCTCAGAAATCGAAAACTACGTACGTTAATAATAAGTCCAAGTCCATATTAATTACGAGCATCCTAATTATCATTTATAAGTCCAAGTCCATCTCATGATGTATGTCCATCATTCACGTGATGCATGCACACATTGTAGACAACAACATATCATCTTTCTATAATTGTTTGTACCCATTATGGATATATATTAAAAAAAGGAAAGGCTCAAAATGCTAGAAGCTTTCAATTTATGGTATATTAGATTCAGATGTTTGTTTAACTTTCATAAAATTGTAAAAATATTTAAAATAGAAGATCTTTTCAATTAACCTCTCTTCTTTTTCTTTTTCTAATTAAGTGGCTCTAGAAGTCACTTTCTAACAGCTTGTTATATGCATTTATTTAGGAACTTAAAATCCATTTTGTTGGGATATTATAAATTACTACATCTAGCGCACTATATGGCTTTTAGCGACAAAATCAACTGCCTGTATTTCTCCAATATTGAGATCAATTCATAAGACATAAACCCAAAAAATGCGTCACCAATATGGAAACCCAGCTAACCGTATCCATACGAGATACGAATCTACCAAGATAAGTCCAAGCGAGATATCCTCGCAGGATGGGCACTATCACAAACTGGGCAGTGAATTATTTAGATTTTAAAGATTATTTTCATGAATATGTCTACCTAAATCTTCAATTGAGGTTGAGGATGAAACCTCATTGAAAATTAGTAATATTATTTATGAGATTACATTTCTCAATTAATTATATATCCAACGATATATTGTTCTTGCTTCATATCAATTGAGAGAGATTAAATTCTTGATATGAGTTCAATCTTGTTTTTTTCATGATCTATTATAATATAAAATTCTTGATAAATTATATTACTAAATCAGTTAAAGGGTATTTATTCAAAAAAATATATAAATGTAATTGATTAATTATATAGAAAATAAGGGTATTCATTTAAAAAACTATAAATGCAATTGAGTACGTAGTTATATATAAAATGATTGGGACACGAGACCTATCCATGGGGTTTGTACGGGATCGAGCAATGTTTTATTACTGTTCATGCATTTTTCCTAAATAGTACATAAATAAAAATATGAACAATTCATTAACAATATTAACCAAAAAAAAATATATTTTTTGTGTAAACTGCGAACTCCTAAACAAACCCGAGAATATAGTACCCGTGGTGCTCCTATTACACATTACCCCTTAAAGAAATGAAGAGCTACATGGAGCAGCTTTCTTTCTCCAGACTCACGGCCTGGCCGTATGTTAATTTGTTTATTTCCTTTCCTAAGTATTTCACTTCCACATTCATGATCTAGATCTAATGTCTCTCTTATGCCAAGAATCTAATATATAGTTTAATGGCATATAGCTCGGCTCTCTTAAATTAAAAATCTGGGTTTGAAATCCCCCAACGCTAACCTTTTGTATGAAAGAAAATGTTTCTCTTAAACTATTATTTTTTTATTGCACCTCATGTGTGAATGATAACTATGAAATCAAACACTTAATAATAAATTCAACGATCGATCCTTAAAGTGAAAATTAGAGACCAAACCTGCATCATGATCAACAAGAGGTTATGCGTTACCTTACCGGATTGTAAATAAATAAGTTGGCTACCAAAGATTGGTTTAATCAAACTCGAGTTTTACTCAATTAATTTATTAATCATTGAACTTATAGATAAAGTTAGAATATATAATACAAAGAATTAAATATATAGTTCATAAACAAGCTTGAACTCTCTTTTCTAAAGAAAATATGGTTGTTCCTAAATATAAAATATACGCGCGTTGATGATAAATTCGAACTTAATTCTTATTAATAATATAAGAATTAATTGAATAAGTATTAACAATTCGCTTAAATTCAAACTTGTTCCTAGTCTTGCTATTATATATCTCAATACATAGATCTGACATCGGATTCACGTGAAGCACACTTTGTGGCATTGCCGAACTATCAATACAACAGCCACACCCATTATTCATGCATGCACTACAAAAAATAATAGTAAATAGGGCTATTTTAATTTCCAGCTATATATTATATAGCCTCTAATAATTTTTTTATTTTCTTATGATCAAATTATTGGTTGATAGCCAGAAATAATTCACTAAATCTGTTTCTCCTCAGTCGTTTCCTCCCCCTTCCCCCTCGTCTCTCGCATTTCCCCCCTCGTCTCCTCACTCGCATTTCGCCCTTCACTCTCGCATTTTCCCTCGCTCTCGTCTGCTGTTTGTTTGCTATTCGAGATTGATTTCCCCATTCTCTTCCTCGTTGTGATCGTCTTCTGGAGAGTTATGAGAGACTGATTTCCGTCCCTCTCTCTCTCTCTCGTTGTTGTCTTCTCAACTTTCGAAACCGATGTTCGAGATTGATTTCCCCCTTCTCTTCCTCATTGTGATCGTCTTCTGGAGAGTTATAAGAGACTGATTTCCACCCCTCTCTCTCTCTCGCTGTCGTCTTCTCAACTTTCAAAATCGAGCGGCGTTGGCAAACTTGTATCAGGAGAGTTCCATCGTCGACGGCAATCTCCAGCTCGCTGGTGAACAACACGCACTCAGATTCAGTCAGGTATATCTTCAAACACCTAATAAGTTGAATATATTTGGTTAATGCTTGTTTCTGAAGGCGTAGCCATCGATTTATGCACTTGATCACTAGTCTTACAATTTTCTTGCCTTTTTCTTTAATTTACTGCCCTGCCTAGATATTTAATTTAATTACTTTATTTTTTCCCCCAATTTTTACATAAACTTCCATACATTCCCAGTGACTTGTTACATAAACTTCCATACAGAACAATTTAAAATACATATAATTTAAAATTCTCATAACTGAAAATTTCCTAAAACAGAATAGAAAAATTTAAAATCAAATACCTGATTTCATTAATCTAGCATATACAGTCTTCCTCTGGTGACTTGTTAGCGTGCCTCACCAAGGGTTAAGCTAAAGCTTGACTTCCATTTGCTGAAAAACAGAGCACCAAGATGCCAGCAGATAAATTTTAGAATGTTATAAAAAAATAATGAAGTTGACAGTCATAATTCATTATCTAATTCTGCTGTTAGCTACCTATTATTGTTAAGAATTAGCAATGGAAAATCACCATCAGTTTGGTCCAACTGGAAGAAGGACAATCATCATGTCAGATATTTTGCTCGATCCATGATCTCTCGTTTATATAAATACACAAGATGTTGACATTTATAGTCCATTGTTAATGCTGCTTATTGGTAAAAGAATATAATTTGATGGAAAAAGTAAATATTGGGTTAGTAATTAAGAAATTTATATAGAATTTTAGATGAGTTTAATCAAATATTTTTTTGTTGTTACCATTAAATGACCTTTGAAAATATAATTTTTTAATATTAATTTAATTACAATATAATAATCAGTATTATTTTTTTATTTTTGAAAGGAATTTTTCATTCATAGACCAAAGCATACATGATTTGTTAAAATTAATGAAAGGAGTGACCTCTTTAGGCGGCTCCTCCATCCTTTCCTGTTCTTTAACATAAGTAGCATCAATATTTACCTTGAAGAACTCAGCACTTGGAGGGTGACTCCACTAGGAGCTCTGACTTGACGATTGTCAATTAATCTCTGGGAGCTAATGGGATATGCTTCTTCATCCTCCTGAATTGCTAACTGCATCAGATTAGTAGGACTTCGAAATTTATTGCTAAATTTAAAGTCATTTCGCCTCTTCCAAATATCGTGAAATACAGTAGCAACTCTACTTAAATTAAGGCCATCCAGTTTGATAGATAAATCAGATCAGAGAGTACAAATCTGCATAGGATTGTTTCCATTTCTTGAGAGGACTAAGCTGCAGGGCATTGCCAAAGATCATGAATACCTGACTCGGCCTCTGAGTTGCAAATATCATTGACTGCTTTCCAATTAAAAATAAAGTTATTGTGAGTTATGAATTGAATATTGATAGAGGAACAGAGGACATGGTAAAGCTGGCTATACTCTGTTTTCTTCCCACCCTTTTCTGAAATCACCATGCTGCAACTCTATCAAAGCCATCTTAACTCTTTGGAAATATGCTGGAAACTTCCTATGAGATGAACATCATTGATTTCAAACAATCTCAAATTCTTCATCTTTGAAAATGCTTTAGTTTTCAAATGTGTATCTTCATGTGCCGGCAAATTTAAAATGATACCCTACTCGCTAGTGATTGCTGATGTTTTCGATTCAATCCTATATATCTAACTAGCTAAAACATGACCAGGTTGAATACATAAGTTATTAGAATGTTTAGTCAAGCCCACGAATTCAGAAGAGATTAATACAAAGTTAAAAATTAGCTAGTCTAATAGTATTTATAACAAATAAATACATGAGTGTTAAGAATAGAAAATAAATAATTAAATCTACCTACTAGTTTAACCAATTTAAAATTTTAAAACAAGCTATGACCATTTCACATTTGACTAACAGGAATTTAGTCTTCCAAGAACATCTTTGCAGTGTTTGCATACCCCTTTATCTTATTTTCAATTTTTTTTTCTCCTTTTTGGGTAATTGTCTTTAATGTGTTTAATTGCTTTATTTTTTTATGCTGTGGCTCGGCTAGACTTAAAGGTGTTGTTTGTTTATTTGCTTTCTTAATTATCATGGCTTCACTTATTTGGAATTTTCTTCCTTTCTTATGACTACTTTCCTATGTATGGCTTTTTAGGATCATTAATGATTTATTTTAGTAATGTTAGATACAATCTTAGCAAGAGCAATATTATTTAACATCTATAACAGAAATATATTTTCGCTCTGATTAGAAACTCAAGTACACTCGGCCTAGAGTTCATGCATGATAATTCCTTTTATTAATCTTCCATTTTTTTATAGTACTACTTAATTTGTATCCGTGTTATCAAAATTAGTAATACGTAGTTATTTGACCCACTTTTAGCATTGCCTTACTAATTTTGTTTCAGTAACTCCTTAGGTGATTTTTTAGATGGACAAAAGTTAGATGCAAATCACTGATAGATTTGGATCTAGGGAATATGCTAAAGGAGTTAAAGAGTTCCTTACTTTGGCCCGATCTCATGCTACAAGTGGGGTAATCCGTTGCCCATGTGTCCGATGTTTAAATAATTATTTCCTACCACTAAGCCAGGTAGAGAGACACTTATTCATCAAAGGTATTGACAAGAATTACACGGTGTGGATTTTTCATGGCGAGGAAGATGATTTAAACATAAGTGATGATGATGATAATTTACATGATCCTGACCAAGAGGATGACTTCATTGATGACGTTGATGTTATGTTGCGAGATATTCGGGCTAGAGAATTTCCTGATGTTCCCATAACCAAGTCATTCCATCCCGAGGATTCACCATCGGTCAATACTAATTCATCTCACATTTTTGATCAACTGTTGGCTGATTCCCGGCGTCCTCTTTATGAAGATTGTACAAAGTACTCTAAACTATCATTCACAGTCAAGCTGCTGCACATTAAAACACTTGGTGGTTAGAGTGTAAAGTCTTTTGACATGCTTTTGCATTTACTAAAGTCAGCTTTTCCTAATGCCCTTTTGCCAAACTCATATCAAGAGTCACGTAACTTAGAAAAAGGTCTGGGCTTTACTTACACTAAGATACATGTTTGTCCAAATGACTGCATACTTTATTGGAGAGAAATTTAGATAAAGATGAATGCCAAAAATGTAAACTCTCAAGGTGGAAATTTAGCGACACTAAGAAGAGGCGAATTCCTCAAAAGGTTCTACGAAATTTTCCATTGAAGCCAAGGTTGCAGAGATTGTTTATGTCACAAAAAACAGCAACAGACATGCGGTGGCATAAGGATCAGTGCGTCATTCAACATGGTATTCTAAGTCATCCTGCTAATTCTGAGGTGTGGACAACATTTTATCAAGAGCATGCTTGGTTTGCGGAAGATCCAAGAAATATCAGGCTTGGCTTAGCTAGCGATGGCTTAACGTGCAAAAAGGTTTGAAAAAACTGCTTCAGATTATAAGGGTCAACTTGATGACTTACAAGAAAATGTCATGCTACTATTGGAGAGACAAGCCAAATACGACGAGTTTATGAAGAGATATGAGTTAGAGAAGCAAACTTAGGGTTAGTCTCATAAAGAGACCCATAGACCTACATAGTTAGTCACTCATTTTGGTAAGGAGATTAAGGTTAAAGTAATATATTGTTCTTATCGCATTTTCCTACTATTGTGGCTATTAATGTTGCCTATTTTGTCTTTAAATTTTGTAGATGCAAAACTTGATAAAGATGACTTGAAGAACGTTGGTTGGATTTTGTCCAACTTTTCAGCTGATATTTCTGAATAAATGGTCAATTTCTTGTTACTCTCTATCTTTCTGGTGAATTCATTGCTTTTTTTTTTTGTTTGGATTGGTTCTGAGCAAATAGCTAGTACTTGTACCGTGCATGGACAGCTTTTTAGTATAGTAATATGCATTTTATGTGATGCAATTTAAAGCTAAATCCCAATGGTGGCTCTATGGCTGTAGAGCCACCCTATATCAAAAATTACCCTGAATATAGCGCTTTTCAATGTTTTCATTCTGTGCAAAGTAGAAAATGAAAAAATGCAGTTCCTCCTATTTGGTCTTTTTTTTTTAATTATTAAATACTATTCGTCCATCTACATATACAAAGTACTACTTTTTCCTAATATCAATATCTGAACCCATGCAATGAAAGGACTCCAGCAAGGAATGGCAGTCTTTTGCTTATTTGATCAGTTCGATGCTAATCTTCACTGCCATTGTAATGAATCTAGAGCTTGTTGGTGAATATGTTTGTCCCCAGCTGCCACTACGTTAAAACCTGGAAAATAAAGCAATAAGCATGCAGTAAACTAGATTTAAGGAGAAACTTAGCAGTTAATAAGCATACTTTTTGGACATGAATCTGGAGAAGCCTTCCACTCAAGTTGGTTTCCTTTCCAATCAGTTATAACACCCCCGGCACCTTCTATCACGGGTATCAGTGAAAGAAAATCATATGGCTGGGAAAATAGAATTACAAAGTTTATTAGATAGGAACATTATAGCTATCTATATAAGATGATTAGCAAAGCAAAACAAGTTCAAAATAATAGAAAAAGGTAAAACCCTGGACACATATCTATTTGAAGGTGTATGCTACTATTTCAAATTTCAATAGGCCATTGGGTATTTGGAATTGATGGCTTGAGAGTGAATTATTCAGGTAGACTTTACTCAACCTGTTTAAACGAGTTCTGCATTGGTTTTCTCAAGGTGATTTTGAAACTTATTTTGTGATAGACTATGGTTACAACTCCTAGTTCATACATTTTTCTCAAGAGTCCAGTAAATAAGCATGAGTTTAAGATAGATAGCTGAATTATTTGACCGTAAGTGTTTGTGATTAGAATACTTTCGTCTCCTTTGATTACCTCAATAACATCATCTGCATTGTCATCTTCTTGTTACTTTTCCTCACTTCCATGGGATTTGATATTTCTAAATTAAAACACTTACTCAAAGCATTTGATCTGGATATACGCCAAATAATTAATATTACTGTTGTTAATTCTTGGCCTTATCCAGCTTTAGATTGACCAGAAAGCATAATTTAGCAGATTACGGCCTTTGATTTGGCATCCATTCATGGACCCTTAACTTAAATCTTCTCTCACATTCATTGACCATTCATGGATAGACAAATAATTAATATACGCTGTTACATGTTTGATGTTTGAAAGAATCCGCGGCCAATTAAGTCAAGTTCACATTAATAATTACCAATTAGTTTGATGATCCAAAGGTGGCAGCTAGGTAGTTTCTAGCTTCGACTCATTTTTGCCAGTGGTACATGCACATTTGCCTTAATTTTGAGTATTTGTTTGACGTCTGGAGCTCATAAATTTAGTCTACCATTATGGCATGCTCTGTTCACGATCATGATTGGGTTTGGTTTTGTTTACCAACTAACATTTTTTATTTTTTACAGCTGACTGATTTTATTTTTTACAAAGATTTGATGAAGAGACTCCATATTTGTACTGTGCAGCATGTTGAAAGGCTGGACAATAAAGTTGCTATCGACAAGTTAGACATACTTGATATGTTGATGATATATGTTGTTTTGTCAGAATTCTTTTTCAGACTATATTTCACAGATCATTTGATCTGATAAATAATTGTAATGTTTGATTTTTGTTTTAATAAAGGATATTTTGCAAACATTCTATCGCTACCAATTAAAAAACTGATAAGTTGTGATGTTATTTTATAAAATTATTTTTTAAAATAAATAAATATGATAGATTACATAAAATCACATTAATTAAAATACTATTATTTTATTCTTAATATGCATTTTAAGTCTATTTTAATTGTGGCAAACATTTTTTTACATTTGTGGCAACGTTTTTTCACATTTCAGCTTATTAGTTTTTGTGACAACATTTCCGCTAAAGTAATCAACAAAATGAATTCGAGCTTTAGCGGCGACAATTGGTCGCCGCAAATATTAAAAAAAATTGCCACAATAAGCAATCAGCTAATTCAATAAGAGCTTTGAGTGTCGCCGCAAAAAGTTTTTTTCTGGCAATATAAATAGTAGCCGGAAAAGCCATTTCTTGGCTGTCTAACAGCGGCTAAATGGTGGCCAAATGATGTCGCCAGAATAATTATTTGCGGCGATTTTGGTCGCCGGAAAGGCTAATTTCCTGTAGTCATGCCTACTCATTTTCAAAAGGATTGAATTGATCAACTTGTTTTACACTCAAGTCGATATATAGATCAGTCCATTATCTACGTGATGCGCACTTTGTGGCACTGTCGAATCACTAAGTTACAAGTTGCAACAACAACGTAACGGATTATTCGAACCTCTATAATTAATATTATAGAATATTATTTTAGCATATATTTTATTATTGATATTGATTGATTTGTACAATAATAAGTATAATAGAACATAAGTCATATTATTAAATGTATTCTAATACAATATTATCCTAACAATTTAAAAAAATTCTAATATAATTTGGGGCTGAGCAGCGGCAGTACTCTCAAGAAAAATCCTTTGTCATTTAATGCTAACAAGAGACCACCGTGAGCTGCATGATAGTGATATATAGATATATATATTAATTTGTGTGCGTGTGTGTGTGTGTATATAAATATATATGTACATCTATTTGATCAGAAAAAGCTTCTGATTGTTTCATGTATCGATGATTATAGACCATTAATATCTCAATCACCATTGCATGAGTTGGAGTTGAGCATCCAGCGATAGCCCTAGAAAAATCCTTGGTCATTTAACGCTACCAACCGATCGCTTGAACTTCATGATGATGATCTATATCCAGTACGGTACCTGAGAAACAACACTTGATTATTTCATATATTGATTATTAGAGACAATGCATCTCAATCATCATTGTAGGCTCTATATCATGACGCATCAGTAGTTATTAGTTAACGTCATTCTTCCACGTTTATGTGACGTGTCAGACCAGAAAAATATAATGAAGGCTAGCTGCTAGGGTTACCAAGAAATAAAACAAAAATTCGAAAATTTAACTCCGATTCCAACTCCGCATCATTTCACTCTTGCTTCTCTCGGTATATCAAAAAGCAAAAATTTGTGATAGATTATTTACAATAAAAATATACATATTTTGTTAAAAAATAATCATTTTGTCAGGAAATAACTGATTATGAATAAATATTTTTCTTATAATATATTCTGATAAGTCAGAGACGGAGTTAAATTTTTTTTACCAAAAAGATCAGAATCGGAGTCGGAATCAGAGTCGGAGTCGGAGGTTGCGATATACTGACTTCAACTCTAACTCAGAGTCGATCGGATTGACTCTGATATTGTTCATATTATATATATAAATGTATATTTTTGATTTATTCAAGATCATATATATTACGATTATAACTAATATACTAGTTAAACAAATTCAATAATATACTGGCATGAGCAAATTATTAATATAAAACAATATTCTTATTATAATATAAATTGATCACTAATAATAATTTATATATATAAACATCAAGCTATTAAATATTACTGTAATACTTGATATTACTGTAATACTTATGTATAATAAGAATTAATGTATAAATACTAAAAATGCATAATTAACATGTAATACTAATTTTTGGATGATTTAGGAGGTCTTTTGCTGCAACTACCCCGATATTATTATTTTTCCTTGTTTAGACATTACCGATCACGTACACATACATGGCATTTGCTTCAATAGGAGAATATCAAGTAGTTGTCTGTATATGAAAAGATCGCTTTACAATTAATTTGATTGGACGTTCATTTTGTTGTCTATCCGTGCATGTATGCATGCATGTTTGGGTATTATCGGTATCTAATAGGGATAGGGGTGTCAAAACGTGTTAACGGGTTGTGTCAAAGCGTATACATAATGTTTAAAGGGTCAACATGAACACAACCCATTAAGGGTTTCGTACAAAAAATTTTAACCCTAACACGACCTATTAAGATAACAGGTTGATACGACAAGACCCGTTAAGACACGTTAAGACCTTTGACACTGTATGATACGATATGAAACAACATAACATAACACGATCTGACATGTTTCAACACGCAAACCCGTTAGTGATCCGTTTGAGTTTAACTTAATTAATTTTATACAAATATTAAAACTTAAATAATAGTTATAAAATATAAAAAATTAGTTATAAATTACAATCTTAAAATTATAACTCAATAAGTAGTACACTATAAAATATTATAAACATACAAATATGATCCACACATTGTAAAATATTAAAATTATAACTCAAATATATTAAATAACAATGGATTAACTCGTTAATAATTTTTTAATAAGTACTTAAATGGGATAGTTAAGTGTCTAAGAATATGAAAATAATTTTAAATTATGATTTTTTAAAGTTTAGATCAAGTGTATAAAAGTAAATTCAAATGTCTTAACAGGTCATAACGGGTCAAACCCGTTATGACCCGTTATCAAATCGTATCTTAATGGGTTGATACGATTTAACCCGAAACTCATTAAAGTTAAACACTAATCCGCTTTTATAGTGTCGTGTTCGTTTCGTGTTAACGTGTCATGTCACATATTGCCACTCCTAATCCCTAGACAGTTTAGTATGTCTAGTCCGTGCATGCACGCAAGTCAGATACGTGACTTATTATTCATAATCCTCCCACACATACCGCGGTGTTCTTATTACACATTATACCCCTTAAAGAAATGAAGCTGCATGGAGCAGCTTTCTCTCTCCAGACTCACTCGTATGTTTATTTCTTTCCTTTTCTAAGTTCTCTTCCACATTCATGATCCTTAATGTTTTTTTTTTATGTCAAGATCAGCTTGGTCGTAAGCCTTGGTTCTCTAAATGAAAAACTAATTAGATTCCAAAACTCCCCATCCCGGCCTTTTTTTTTTAATTATTCAAAAAATGTTTCTCATGCAATTATTTTTTTATTGCATTGTGTGAATGATGTTACCTAGGAAATCAAACAGTTAATATAGAATAAATTCAGCGATTGATACTAATTAACGTGCAAATTAATAGAGACCAAATTACCATGATCACAAGAGAACGTTATCCGTTATCTAAGCTGATTGTAATTAAATAAGTTGGCTACCAAAGATTGGTTTAATCAAACTCGAGTTTTTCACAATTACTTTATTAATCATTAAATATATAGTTCATAAACATGCTTGAAGTACTCTCTTGTATAAAGAAAATGGCTGTTACTAATTTCTAAATATAAGATATAATTAAGTTGACGATGGATAAACTCGAACTCAATTCTTATTAGTATAAGAATTAATTGAATAAGTATTAACTGTGAGATTTCATATTTACGTGTATTTTTACACGTTAGTTTATTCTCGGTATTAATTTTTTTAATTTAATTTAATAATATTATTAGTTGTATTTTATTTGTTTAAAATATTTATTTGAGTTATTAATTAGTTAATATTGAGTTACGTTACTTTTCTTATGTATTTTAATATGAGTTAATTATTTAATGATTGGAATTTAATTCTTTTATTTTATTATGTGAGTTTATTTGATCTGCTTTCGTTATATTAATTATTGTTTTATTTTTAATATTGCGCTTGGGTTTAATTTATTTTTATTGATATTAGATTGTAGTATTTCAAGTCGGCTTTTATTTAATTTATTGTGTTTCTTTTTCTAGTTAGTCTTTTTCTTTTTCCTCTTTTTTTTCTTTCCTTTTCTTTTCTTTCTTTTTCTTTTCTTTTTCTTTCTTTTTCTTCCTTCCTCTACTTCCCCAAACTCCCTCGCGTGCGATCCCTCCCCTGCCTCATCTCCCTCTCGCCCGTCGCTTCTCCCCCACCCAGGGCCGCCGTCAGCCACCCACCGGCGATACCGCCCACACCGCCAGCCTCCCCACACGCCGACGAGTTCAACGACACCAATAGTATCACCTCCGGCCACCCCACCGCCCCTACACGGCCCCCTACCCGAAATGGGTATTTTTGCTTCTCTTGCATATTCCGGCAACCGCCGGCCACCCCTTGGCCTCCCTTGGCCTCCAACCACCACCACTAGACTCCCCACCCTCCGGCGAGCATAACCCACCGTCGGTAGCCACCCATCGCCGCCGGTTACCCACTCTACCCGAAATGGGTCTTAAACGGGTCATTCTTCACCGCGCCGCCGTCCGGCCACCATAGGCCTCACCACCACCACCAAAAGACTCCCCTTGCCCAGTCAATCATCCCCCTAACTCAGTTTCTCCATCCGTGACTCCACCTTCCCGATACAACCCCAAACCCGAAAATGGGTTTTCGCCCATTTTGACCCCGATCCGCCACCTTCCGGTGGTTGTGCCACCACACCACCACCTCCATGAGATTCCTCACCCTTCAAAGAGTATCTCCCTAAATTTTGGTGTCAAACCGAGTATTTTAGCCTAACGTACATGTGACCGCTACAAACGCTGCAGATTGACGTTGTTCAAGAAATTACGTTTTTACCGCTGTAAGTACTTTCCAAACGAGTTTTAAGATTTAAATATATTTTTGGCATCAACATTTATTATGTTTTACTATTGTTGCTATGTGTTGGTTGATGTTGGTATTTGTTGGTTGATTGGATTAATTAAATGTTGGATAATTGCTGCATGGTTGTCTGCATTGTGTATTTACGCGCATGTTCATGGAAATATTTGAAAAGTAGATTTTTGCATGATTTCAGTATTCATGTGTTGAGAATGGAAACTGGGATTTAAATTGAGTTTAATGGATTTTAATGGTTTTGGGCTGAGTCATAACGGAGACGGCGATACGTAACGCCTATTGTGATCAGCGTGTGTGTGTGTGGATGACATAATGGGGACGGCGATACGTAACGCCCATTATGGTCATTGGATGTGCATTTCATATTGGGGACGACGATACGTAAAGCCCGGTATGAAATGGGTGTGCGTGGATCGTAATGGGGACGGCGATACGTAACGCCCATTATGATTTCAGGTGTGTGTGTAAATTATATCGGGGACGGTGATACGTGACGCCCGATATGATTGGTTTTGAGGATTTTATTTTATGGAAAATGATGGGTGATTTTATTGGGATTTTATTGTGGATTAAATTAGGATTTTGGCGAGTGTGGTTATTTCATTGACTTTGAGGAAGATGATTTTAAGCCTCATGCATATGGTAATTGTTTATAGTTGTTGTTGTGGCGTTAATGTATTTCTGTCTTTTGGTTTGGTTGGATTGTACTTACCTACGATGCCATTTTGGCGTCATAATTTTTTGGACGCAGACTTTGGAGAGGCTAAGTCTGAGGAGACGGCTCCGCCGTTGAGATGATATTAATATTAATTTTTATTTCGGGAAATTTATTTTCCCTTTTTTATAAATATGTATTTGTTTAATTTGTATTTCGGATGACTGTATTAACTCTCATGTTGGAGAGTTTATATTAAATTACTTTGTAAAATATTTTTTAAAAAACTTCTGGTATTTAAATAATAATTTATTATCCGCTGCGACCTGTATTTTATGTATGTCATGTGTGCACACACGTTTGACACTTATTTTTGGGATGTGTGACCCATGTTGTCATCATCCTGATGCCTCGATTCTCGTGTTATTTTAAGGAGAATTTGGAGGTGTCACATTAACTATTCGCTTAAATTCAAACTTGTAATTCCCAGTCTTGCTATCTCAATACATAGATCAGTGGGCCATCATTCACGTGATGCACACTTTGTGGCCGGCCTGTCGAACTATCAATACAACAGCCATGGATCATTCATGCATGCGGCCTACTCTTTTTCAAAAAGATTGAATTCAACTTGTTTACACTCAAGTCGATATATAAGGGGTAGCTGATTGGAAATAAATAAGTTGGCTACCAAAGATTCGTTTAATCAAACTCGAGTTTTACTCATGAATTAATTTATTAATCATTAAACTTATCGATAAAGTTAGAATATATAATACAAAAAATTAAATATATAGTTCATAAACAAGCTTGAACTCTCTTGTATAAAGAAAATATGGCTGTTCCTAAATATAAAATATACGCGCGTCGACGATTAATTCGAACTCAATTCTTATTAATAATATAAGAATTAATTGAATAAGTATTAACAATTTGCTTAAATTCAAACTTGTTCCCAGTCTTGCTATTATATATCTCACGTATTAGAATACATTTAATAATATGACTTATGTTCTATTATACTTATTATTGTACAAATCAATCAATATCAATTATAAAATATATGCTAACATAATATTAATTATTGAGGTTCGAATAATCCGTTCCGTTGTTGTTGCAACTTGTAACTTAGTGATTCGACAGTGCCACAAAGTGCGCGTCACAGAGATAATGGACTGATCTATATATCGACTTGAGTGTAAAACAAGTTGATCAATTCAATCCTTTTGAAAATGAGTAGGCATGCATGAATAATGGGTGTGGTTGTTGTATTGATAGTTGGACAGTGCCACAAAGCGTGCTTCACGTGAATCCGACGTCAGATCTATGTATTGATCCAATATTATCCTAACAATTTAAAAAATTTCTAATATAATTTGGGGCTGAGCAGCGGCAGTACTCTTAAGAAAAATCCTTTGACATTTAATGCTAACAAGAGACCACCATGAGCTGCATGATAGTGATATATATATTAATTTATGTGTGTGTGTGTGTATATATATATATATATATATGTGTACATCTATTTGATCAGAAAGAGCTTTTGATTGTTTCATGTATCGATGATTATAGACCATTAATATCTCAATCACCATTGCATGAGTTGGGGTTGAGCATCCAGCGGCAGCCCGAGAAAAATGCTTGGTCATTTAACGCTACCAACCGATCCCTTGAGCTTCATGATGATGATCTATATCCAGTACGGTACCTGAGAAAGAACGCTTGATTATTTCATATATCGATTATTAGAGACAATGCATTTCAATCATCATTGCAGGCTCTATATCATGACGCATCAGTAGTTATTAGTTAATGTCATTCTCCCACGTTTATATGACCTGTCAAACCAAAAAAATATAATGAAGGCTATCTGCTAGGGTTACCAAGAAATAAAACAAAAAGTCAAAAATTTAACTCCAACTCCAACTCTGCACCATTCCGCTCTAGCTTCTCTCTGACATATCAAAAAGCGAAAATCTTTGATAGATTATTTACAATGAGAACAGCCACATTTTACTATAAAATAATTATTTTATTAGGAAATAACTAGTTATGGATAAATAATTTTCTTATAATAGATTCTGATAAGTCAGAGATGGAGTTAAAATTTTTTTACTAAAAAGATCAAAATTGGAGTCGGAGTCGGAGTCGGAGTCGGATATAGCGATATACCGACTTCAACTCCGACTGTGAGAACCCGTAATTTTACTACCTTTGTAATATATTATTTTAATATTAAATATGTATTGTTGTTAATATGGATATTATGTGTTTTGAGTTAGTGGATATTAATATTATTTTATTGTGCTTGTGTTTAAATATTTGAATATATTTCATTTTCATTTGAAGATATTATTTTTATGATTTAATTATAAGCTAATTAATTATTTTATTATGTTGTTGTGATGCATTTAATTTAATGCTTGAATTTAATATCATTACTTTATTTTATTATGTTGGTGATTAAATTAAATTGTTGCATTTTATTTTTAATAAATTAATATTGTTCGATTTTATGTGTATTACTTATACGTTGGGACTTAAGTTTAGTTGACTTTAATTTTGGCCCATATGCGAATATTTATATATTTATGTTGTTACGTTGGGCTTCAATTAATTGGTTTAAGGTGGCTTTCGGTTTTAGGCATATACTTATTATATATATATATATAATATATATATATATATATATGCTTATGCTCTTGGTTTAGGTTGTTTTGGAGCCTTTTGTTAGCTCAGCACGTAGCCCAAAATCAAATCATTTGAAGTTCAGCCCATGATCTCTTTATGTAGCCCTTTCTCCTGCCTAGATGTCTCTGTCGGGCATCTAAGTTAATTCCAGGCCTTGTTTTCCTTGTGGGCTAGCCTTTATTTATGCAAGAAAGAAACGGCACTGTTGAGCCCTTGATTAAATGAATATCAAGTCTTCTTCTTCACGCGAAACGGACGCTGCATCTCATCCGTTTGCGTGAGTTATGTCTCTGTTCACCCGTGAGTTCAAGCTCAAATCTTGCAGCATTTTTCATCTTCATTTCAACCACGCGCTGTCCTTCTAGATGCTCAGTACATTGATGAACCTTGTACCTCCATCTTTAACTCAGATCCGTGATTCACAAAACCAGGAAATGGTTTGAAAATGTGCAACATGAACCTTATTTCTTCTTGTCTTTTCATCATCTGAAAATCGGTAGATTCTCTACCTTTGCAGCTGATTTTTTTGACTTGGTTGTTGTGGGATTCACGTGAGTTTTCCCTTCCTTTTTTCTGCTCCCTGCTGTTCGGCTACGTTCCTATATATTAAGCATCGACATCCTTACTTAAAGCGCATAAGAAGCTCTCGGTTCCATCCATAAATCTGAACATCTAGCATCGCTTTTGTATATTTATTCTTCCTCTCCTCAACTAGAACATCTCTTCTTCAAAAATCCACCTGAATCTGAAAATTATATAGGTGTTTTATTGGGTATTTCTTGCCTTAAAATCATCATTTACGACACACTCTTGTTAAGCTTTTTCTCTAATTTAATTGATTCGATTATTTTTAGTGTTGATTTTAATTTATTTTTGTAGTATGATTTTATTTATGATTAAGTGTTTAGTTTGCTTAGTTAATAATTATATTTTATTTATTTATAGTAAGATGATTAATTTATTTGGTTGCAATATTTGGAATAATTATATGAGTTGGTTGGATATATATAAATATTGTTTTATTTATGTTATTGGTTTAATTAAATTGTTAGGCTTATTTATTGGTTTTATTGATGTTACTATAATTTATTAATGTTTTAATTAAGTTGGGTTTTAATTATTTTAGTTGTTCCCGATATTAATATTTATTTATTTGTAATGATTTATACGTTGGCGTTTTGGGTGTGACTATAGCAGCGAATACGCGGATGGAAGCACGAAATCGTTGTTGGGCATTTTCGGTAACTTTGAAAATTATTAGCGAGCGTATTGTAAGTACTTTCCAAATAAACTTTAAGATTTAAATATATTTTTGGCATCAACAGTTGTTGTGTTTGGTCATTGTTGGAATTTATTAATTGTTGAATATTTTATGCATAGTCGTATGCATTGTGTATTTACGCGCATATTTATGTGTTGGAAATGAAAATTGAGTTTTTATTGTATTTATGGTTTTCGGGTACATGTATATCACGATCCCAAGTCGAGATAAGGTATTATCTCGATGGAGCTCCTCTGGTCACTCAGGATTGGAATATACTAAGTGACGTCCCCTGGGTCGTCACCAGGCGACGACAGAATCGGATGGGATGGTAACGCTCTCGTGTCGACTCTGTGGCTCCTCTGCTGGCGGGAGTTAGGGGATGCCTGGTTATGGTACGTGCTGAGCGCGGTTAGCTAGGCATTGCCCGTTCCGAAGTCACATATGTGGTCGTTACCTTCGGTGTGATAGTGAAAGCCAGGGTATGCGGATGGTCCCTAGGGGAGATCATGGTGCATACGGTTAATAAAATGAATGTTTAGACCATTTTCTGAGAAAGTAGCGAGTTTTAATTATTGGTTTTACGTAAGGCTGCAAACGAACAGAGCTATTCGTGAACAATTTGAGCTCGACTCGTATGAACTCGATTCGTTTAATAAATGAGTTGTTCGTGAGCACTAATATTGGTTCGAATTTTAAACAAGCTAAACTCGTATAATCTCGACTCGACTCGTATAAACTCGGTTTGTGTTCGTGAACAAGATTCGTATAAACTCGATTTGACTCATTTTGAGCTCGTAACAATACTTGTAATATTTCTATATACATATATATAATCTTGCATATATTCTTACATATATTCTTTTATTATATATATTTTTCGTGTTATATATATATTATTTTTGATATTTTGTATAAGTAATATATTTTGTTATTTTATGTAAAAGTAGCATTTTATTTCTTTATAATAATAATGTATTAAGTTCACAAAAAAATTATTGAGTCAAATATTTATAAAGAGTAAGAAACTTGAGTAATTACTCGACTGAGTTCGACTCGTTCATTAGAGAGTAAAAACAAAGATCGATAAATAACTCAATTCGACTCGAGCTCGTCTTTGATCGGCTTGAATTCGACTCGACAAACTTTCAGCTCGACTCGAAATCGAACTCGAGTTATTTGAGTCCAGCTCGACTCGATTCGACTCGAACTCGTCTTTGATCGGATTGTCTGCAGCCTTAGTTTTACGTGAACCATTTTCTAGGAAAATGGTTGTGGTTTTAATAGATTTATGGTCATCATTTTCTGGGAAAATGATAAATGATTTTATTGGAGTTTTAATTTGGGCCAAAATGACATTTTGGCGTGTGTGGTTATTTTATTAATTTTGAGAAAGATAATTTTAAATCTCATGCATATGGTAATTTGCTCATGGTTGTTGTTGCATTAATGTATTTATTATCTTGGGTTTGTTTGGGATTTTACTTACCTGCGATACCATTTTGATATCGTAGATTTTGATGTAGAGAGCGAGGAGGTTGAGTCTGAGGAGGCAGCTTCACCGCTGGAATGAATTAGTGTAGTTAGTTTCCTTGGATGACAGTCAGTTAATTCTAATGGTTGTGTAATATTTTTATTTGGATCTTGGATGACTATATTAAATCTCCTGTGGGAGAATTTGTGGGAGAATTTTTGTTAAACTGGCTGTAAAATATTTCTAAAAAATTATGATACTTAGATAATGATTTTATTATCCGCTGTGACCTATATTTTATGTATGTCACGTATGCACACACGTTTAACACTTGTCGTTGGGATGTGTGACCCGTATTATCATCATACTGACGCCTCGATTCCCGTATTATTTTAAGTAGAATTAGGGAGCGTCACACCAACTATCCAAGTTGGACTCCGACTCGGAATCAATCGAATTAACTCTGTTATTGTACATATTATATATATATAAATATATATTTTTGATTTATTCATGATCATATATATTATAGTTATAACTTATATACTAGTTAACTAAATTCAATAATATACTGGTACGAGCAAATTATTAATATAAAACAATATTCTTATTATAATATAAATTGATCACTAATAATAATTTATATATATAAACATCAAGCTATTAAATATTACTGTAATACTTGATATTACTGTAATACTTATGTATAATAAGAATTAATGTATAAATACAAAAAATGCATAATTAACATGTAATACTAATGTTTGGATGATTTAGGAGGTCTTTCCCTGCAACTACCCCGATAATAATATTTTTCCTCGTTTAGACTCACGTACGCATATATGGCATTTGCTTCATTAGGAGGATATCAAGTAGTTGTCTGTATATTAAAAGATCGCTTTACAATTAATTGGATTGGACGTTCATTTTGTCGTCTAGCCGTGCATGTATGCATGCATGTTTGGGTACTACCGGTCCCTAGACAGCTTGGCATGTCTAGTCCGTGCATGCACGCAAGTCGGGTACGTGACTATTTATTCATAATCCTCCCACACATACCGCGGTGCTCTTATAACACATTATACCCCTTAAAGAAATGAAGCTGCATGGAGCAGCTTTCTCTCTCCAGACTCACTCGTATATTTATTTCTTTCCTTTTCTAAGTTCTCTTCCACATTCATGATCCTTAATGTTTTTATTTTTATGTCAAGAGCTTGGTCGTAAGCCTTGGTTCTCTAAATGAAAAACTAATTAGATTCCAAAACTCCCCATCCCGGCCTTTTTTTTTTAATTATTCAAAAAATGTTTCTCATGCAATTATTTTTTTATTGCACCTCATGTGTGAATGATGATACCTAGGAAATCAAACAGTTAATATATAATAAATTCAGCGATCGATACTAATTAACGTGCAAATTAATAGAGACCCAAATTACCATGATCACAAGAAGACGTTATCCATTTTCTAAACTGATTGTAATTAAATAAGTTAGCTACCAAAGATTGGTTTAATCAAACTCGAGTTTTTCTCAATTACTTTATTAATCATGAAATATATAGTTCATAAACAAGCTCGAAGTACTCTCTTGTATAAAGAAAATGGCTGTTACTACTTTCTAAATATAAGATATAATTAAGTTGACGATGGATAAACTCGAACTCAATTCTTATTAGTATAAGAATTAATTGAATAAGTATTAACTATTCGCTTAAATTCAAACTTGTAATTCCCAATCTTGCCATCTCAATACATAGATCAGTGGGCCATCATTCACGTGATGCACACTTTGTGGCCGGCCTGTCGAACTATCAATACAACAGCCATGGATCATTCATGCATGCGGCTACTCTTTTTCAAAAAGATTGAATTCAACTTGTTTACACGCAAGTCGATATATAAGGGGTAGTATTGGTCCCAAGATAGCTTGGATGAAACTTACAACTCATCGACGCATCAACATGACTGTGTGAACAATACTTCGAAACTCCAAGTCAATCGTTAATTGATAAGTCCAAATATGCTCCTTGTTGATATTGTAGACTTTTGCATATTATAAATAATCACGTGGACGAGAAATTAAGCCTTGGCGTGCATGAAATGGACTAATATAATAGTACGTCTCATATTATAAATTTTTGATAGGGGACTACTTGTGTAGTTGTGATGACATTTATATGTACACAGAAAATTAACCAATTTCAAATTGTTATATATAACGACATTCGCTACGACAACGAACGACGTTAGTCGGCCTCCCCAGCTTCAGCTCATGTACATGGTGAATGCGTATGAAGTCATGACAACATCATTAGCATTAATTCATAATTCATAAAAGTGGCTATTAATATTTTGCAATTTTCCATCCTGCAACTTATGCAATGCATGCATCACTGCATCCATTATCAGCAATGTTGTCAAACTCGAGTTAATATACTCAATTAATTTATTAATCATTACAATTATAGATAAAGTTAGAAAATACAATACAAAGAATTTACTATATGTCAAAATTAAATAAATAGTTTATAAACAAGCTTGAAGTACCCTCTTGTATAAAGAAAATGGTTGTTCCTAATTCCTACATATAAAATATAATTAAGTTGACGTTAAACTGGAACTCAATTCTTATTAATAATATAAGAATTAATTCCATAAGTACGCTATTAACTATTCGCTTAAATTCAAACTTATTCCCAGTGTTGCTATCTCAATACATAGATCAGTCGGCCACGATTCACGTGTTGCACACTTTGTGGCACTGTCAATCACTAAGTTAATACAAGTTGCAACAACAACGACCAATTATTCGAATTTCCTTTATAATTAATATTATTGTTGGTACATGTGGAATTTATTTAAGTTACAATATTATGTTAGCATATATTTATAATTGATATTGATTGGTTTGTACAATAATAAATTTAATAGAAAATAAGTCATCTTATTAAATGTAATCTTATACAATATCCTAGGGTCACCAAGAAATACTAATAAACAAAAATTCAATTCTGACTCCAACTCTGCACTATTCCACTCTAGCATCCCTCTGATATATTAAAGAAATTTAGTATTTGTGATAGATTATTTACGACAAATATAACTATTTGTGGTGAAAATAGACTCATTTTGACAGAGAATAATCATTTTAGTAGGAAATAGCTAGTCACGATAAGCAGTTTTTTTCTAATAAATTCTGATAAGTTAGAGTCGAAGTTAGAACATTTTCACCAAAAGGATCAGAGTCAGAGTTAAATTCAGAGTCAGAGATAGTGATATACCAACTTCAACTCCAATTATCCAACTTTGACTCCAACTCCAATATTGTACATATTATACATATATAAATTTTTTTTTTTTTTATATTCATGATCATATATATATATATATATATGTATTAGTTATAACTTATATACTACTTAATTAAATTAAAAATATAGCAAATTATTATAAAATTGTATTCTTATTATAATATAAATTGATCACTAATAATAATTTAGTATATGTAAACATCAAGCTATTAAATATTACTACTAATATGTAATACTAATGTATAGTAAGAATTAATGCGTAAATACTAATAATGCATACTTAATATGTAATACTAATTTTTGGATGATTTAGGAGGTCTTTCGCTGCAATTACCCCGATATTTTTTCTTTTAATATACAGCCAACTACTTGATGCCCTCCTAATGAAGCAAATGCCATGTATGCGTACGTGATCGGTAATAGGAGGCTGATCGGTAATGTCTATATATGGCATTACGGATCACGTACGCATATATGGCATTTGCTTCATTAGCCTCATTAGGAGGCTGATCGGTAATGTCTTTATATGGCATTACCGAGTACGTACGCATATATGGCATTTGCTTCATTAGGAGGGCATCAAGTAGTTGTCTGTATATTAAAAGATCGCTTTACAATTAATTTGATTGAACATTCGTTTTGTTGTCTAGACGTGCATGCATGCATGTATGGGTACTACATACTACCGGTCCCTAGACAGCTTGGTATGTCTAGTCCGTGCATGCATGCAGGGGTACGTGACTATTTATTCATAATCCATCCATTATAAACCACATGCAATAATGCATCACGTGGATGAGGCTCTAGATGATCATATTGCATCAAGGTAAATGATGTAGACACGTGTGGCCAATAAATTTATCAGGCCTTGACTTGCATATAAATAATTATAATGTACATGAAAGATCAGTATATACCTCTAATATTGTAATTTATAGATAACAAGTTACAATTCAAACAATTTAATTAGAATATTACGTTTTAGGAATTACAGTATAAGAAAATCCACAATCAGTTTCAATGAAGAAAAAAATAGTAAAACTTGAAATACACAAATAAAGTATTGAAAAATCAAACTTATCTCTTCTCTCTAAAAATCCTTCCTCTCTCTCACTCTAGAATCCTCCCACACTCCCTAACTGTTCTCTTTCTCTCTCTCAATCTTTCTATCTTAAAAATTGCTCAGTTTCGTGTGAAAATAAATTGAATATTCGGATGTTTAAATATTTAAAGTTGCATTCAAATGAAAAACTTATCCATTCGAACGCAAAATTTAAAATTGTCTCTTAATTTTACCATGAGAAATTTCACCTTTAGCCGTTCGAAAGAGAAGATTTTTATCTTTGTACGCAATATTCTAAGCATATTCTGAATATTTATTATTCGAACGGGTGAGTTACCGTTAGGACGTGTAAATATTTGAGCAGTGTTGAGCGCAAGTTTGGCTTGTACAAGCCTCACTCACATGAACAGTGTAACTCACCCATTCTAACGATATTTACACGTTCTAATACTTATGTACTAACTAATCTATACTAGAATAGAATAATACAAGTACTTGGTATATACAAAATACTAATTACTATAAGTATTATGTATAACACTATTTTATTAGTAATATGTATAGTATGTCAGTATATTACATAAAAGATATTAGTATTTTTTTAAAATAATTTCTAATACTATTAGTGTCATATAATTCATATTAGTATCATTATAACCACTTGAAATGATATTATGAGATTCCAGATTTATATGTATTTTTACATATTATTTTATTCTTATTGTTGATTATTTTAATTTATTATAATAATATTATTGGTTGTGTTTTATTTGTTTAAAATAATTGTTTGAGCTATTAATTTATTAATATTAGTTTTACGTTCCTTTTCTTATCAATTTTAATGTGAGTAATTATTTTAATAATTGGAATTAAATTCCTTTATTTTATTGTGTGATTGTATTTAATGTGCTTTCTTAATATTAATTAATGTTTTATATATAAATTATTCTTTAAATTAAATAATTTTATTGTTGAACTTTAAATATCTTATTTTATTGATATTGAATGGTAGTATTTTCATTTGGCTTTTATTTAATTTATTGTGTTTTTCTTCTAGTTAGTTTTTATTTCTTTTTCTCTCTTTTTCTTTTTTTCTTTTTTCTTTTTTCTTTTTTCTTTTTTCCCCTACTTCCCCCAGCCCCGTGCGCAAGCCCCACCTTCCTTGTTCCCTCTCTTCTCTCGCCGTCCCTTCTCCCTACCCCTAGCGCCGCCATACGCGGCTTGTGGCCAGCACCGTCCCTCCCATTCTCTACCCCACCGGCTGGCGACCAACCCCCTTCATTTTCAGCCCAACTCGTGTCGTCGTTTGCCCCCACTCCCACTTCCAAGCCGTAGCCCATAAATGCTCCAGTGCCGCCGTTGTTCCACCACCAGCCACCATCTCTTCACTACTTCATCACCGGCCTCCCAGCTACCTAACCCACCGCCGATAGCCCCTCACTCCTCCCACACGATCAAGTCACGAAATGGGTTGAAAAACCCACGGGTTGAAAAACCCACGGGTTGAGCAACCCAGCCGCCGCCTGCTGCCACTGTTAGCCTCATCGCCGCAACCAAAGTACTCCTCCACCTCAGCCGGTCATCCCCCTAACTCAACTCCTCAAACCGCGGCCTCACCTTCCCTATACGACCCCAAATCTAAAAATGGGTTTCCACCCATTTTGAGGCCAATCCGCCACTTTCCGATAGTTGTGCCGCCACACCACTACCTCCATGAGATTCCCCACCTTCTAAAGAATATCTCCCTAAATTTTGGTGTCAAACCGAGTACTCTAACCTAACGTACAAGTGACCGCTTGTTGCAAATTGGCGTTTGCTCAAGGAATTACGTTTTTACTCGCTGTAAGTACTTTCTAAATGAATTTTGAGATTTAAATATATTTTACATTAACAACTTTGTGTTTGGTTGATGATTGGATTTATAAAATGTTGGATATTTGTTCATGATGATATGCATTGTGTAATTGAATTTTTAATTGAATTTATTAAAAATTAGAACAATGCATTTACAATAACAAAAAAAATTATATAATTTGTGCAAATATGGAACCGACTCGAGAATCTTCCAATGCTTAATTCTAGAAGGCTCATTAAAGAAATAGGATTAATATAATATTTACAATCGTGAAATAAATACACAAGCATCTCTTAATTAACATTGTTTTTAAATGAGGTTTACATAAAAAAAAAAGGTTAAATATTGAACAATAAATGAAGCAAAGAGTTGAATATTACTCTTAAAGAAATGAAGCAAAGACTAGTCGCAATTTCTTTCTCAAGATAAAGCATGTTCTTTAAATTCCCTTCAACATTTATCTAGATTTATATTTTTCTCTTGTAAGTTTTTTTGTTTATTACACCTCTTGTGTGAACGACACCTTCAAAATCCAAAACAGTTAATAAATCTAAATTCTTAATGTGCAAATTATTAGAATCCAATGAATAAATCTTAACTATTCGTTTGAATTCAACTTGTTTACACTCAAGTCGATATCTAGATCATCAGTCCATCATTCACGCGATGCACACTTTGTGGCACTACCGTCGAACCATTAAATTACTTCGAATATATATAATATACTTCGAACTGGCCTCTATAATATAATGTTGACACATATGGAGTTTATTTAAGTTAGAATATTATAATAGTATATATATTTTATACAATAATAAATATAGTAAAAATAAGTCATAATATGATTAGATGTATTCTAATACAATATCCTAACAATTTAAAAACATTTCTCATAAGATTTGGGGCTGAACACTAGCAGGCACTCTTAAAAAAAAAATCCTTTTGTCATTTAATGCTAACAAGAGACAGCGGCCTTGAGCTGCATGATAATGATCTATATCTATTTGAGAAAGAGCTTCTGATTATTTCATGTCTCGATGATTATAGACCATCTCAATCGCTCACCATTGCAGTTGGGGTTGAGCAGCCACGCTCAGCGGCACCCCTAAAAAAATTCTGTCATTTAATGCTACCAACCAACCTTGAGCTGCTTGATAATGATCTACATCTACCTGACAACCTGAGAATTAAAGAGTATTTGATTATTTCATATCGATTTTTATAGGCCATCTCAATCCAGCATTGGCTCAGATGTATATCATGACGCATCAGTAGTTAACGTCATTCATCCACGTTTACATGACGTGTCAGACCAGAAAAATATAATGAAAGCTAGTTGCTAGGGTCATCGAGAAATTCTAGAGGCCGGTTTCTTCTAATTTATCCATATCATTAATGATCATGTGTTTAGTGGATGAATCAGTAGATTAATAGTTTTTCCTATATTGCTAATGTGGGTTGACGTTTCTAATCATATATTGTGTATATGAACTTTTGTGTTAACAAGATAGCCAAAAAATTCAGAATTTAATTAAAATATTATAAAGTCAACAAATTATTTAAATATAAATTTTTATTATTTTCTAAATTTAATTGTATTATTTTTTTATGTTTTGTTTGAAATTTTGAGTAAGTTGTATTAAAACTTTTGTTTGGATGTAATTGTGTAAAAATAGGGTCTCCAACCCTCATGCCCCACAACGACATCGTATTTGATTTTTCTTTTCTTAGTCAGCTGGACTACCACTCGGGCTGGGCCTACCCACACACTAAAGAAGTGACCACTAAACATAAAATCTTGAACTTCACAATTACTGTTCAAACACATGTATTGCTGTCATTCAAACTAGCAACATCCGAAAACTGTTTGGTTTTAAAGAGAAATTAAAATAAATTTTAAAAGTTGAATAAAATGTTATTTAAATATTATTTTCTAATATTATTATTATTTTAAAATTTAAATAAATTAGATTGTAATATGAAAAAATTAATTTGTTTAATATTTTTATGTAGAGATTTAGAAAGTTGTTATAATGAGATTGGGATGATTTGAACTCAATTTCAAATTCAAACTAGACTAATTCAAATGGATATTGGGTAATACGTTTGAAAACTTGCATATGTGATCATTCTAATGAATATTATTATGTTTGAACAAATCCATCAGCATTCAAATGGAAAATATGACTATAATTTAAAATTTATGTAATTTTTAAAATTGCAAGTACATATTTTGTTTAAATTGTAATATAGTAGGATGATCCTTTTATAATTGTCTTGAGAGTAAAAATCTCATAATTAAGCAATGTGTGCTGTGATTCACAACCCGAAAATTAATGCAATCTCATTCAAGGTGTTCTGTAAATATGAAAAGCCATTCTACCAAAAAGAAGTAAACTTGGTTAAAGTCCTAAAAGATCAAGAATGATAAGGTTATGAGGAATCGGAACTAAAGCATAACATTCTATATCAACCTATAATATATATCAACCCTTATTATCAATGGTCAGTTTGGTGGCCTATAGATCAACCCTTGAAAAGAGCTTTTTGAGTTGGATGCATATGGACCATTTCAATATTCATAGTCAAAATTATAATCAAAATATTAAAATGCGTACAAACTGTACAAATTTGGAAAAGATCATAATTTGCTACCATCTTTATACTAACCTGCCACCTTATGGTATTTCATTATCACCAATTTATAATCTGATAATTTAATATAATCTGATTTAGATCTTCTTAATTACATTAATAATTCACTTAAATTTAAACTTGTTTGCATACCACAAAGTAGTCTTCGCTATCTAGATCTATGCATAGAGTTGACCACCATTCACGTGATCCACACTTTGTGGCACTGTCAAACCATCAATACAATGGATTATTCATGCATGCCTCTATAACTAATGTGACATGTGGTATATATCTAAAAGTTTTCTAATGCTGTACTAAATTATAGTATAGGCTTAATAATTTTTTTTACGTAAAATAAAGTATAGCTTATGCATCATAAAGTGGTTTAAAAATAGTCCAGATCATTTAATGCTAGCAACCCACCATTAGCTTATCATATTATGTCCCACTCTTTCTTTTTTTCTCTCTACCTAGGCTATTTTCTCATAGCCGCTCTCAATATATTTTTGTTCACTATAAAAAAATTATTTATTTACGATTAATTTTTCTAACGAAATAACTATTTTCAGATAAAATAAATGTAATTAATTTTACTATAAATAGTCATTTTTATTATAAATAATTGATCATAAATACCATTTTTTTCTTATAGTACTTTTCAATGGGCGTAGGGGTTTCGAAGTTTCGACTTTAATTACCTCCTTCTCTAGCCAACCACAACAACTCTCTTGTTGTTTCCTTTCCCAATTTGTCTAGTTTTCCTAGGTTTTATCTTAAGTTTTCCTCCATAACATCGAATTATGCCGACCTTAGGCTTTCCAACAACCTCCAACCAACACGTCTGACTTTTCCATCTCTCCAGTCGTCGATATTCAAGTTCGCGGAAGAAATTTGCTAATTCGCTCAGTGTGTTCTTCATGCTTGCGCGGCCTATGTTGTCTGATGAGTGTGTAGCGTATGCTGTCTAACGAGCACACAGTCATTGCTTTCCATGTCTACCACGCGCAGCCGCATCTTGAAGCGGCATTTGAGGTTACACGCAACCCCTCCAACTTCAAAAGGCCTCAGATATATAATGCATAAATAAAAATAAGAACAATACATTAAAAATAGTGGGTATATATATATATATTTATATAACTTGTTAGATCCAGAACAAACTCGAAAATCTATCGAAACTTTTAATATTACAAGGCTGGCCCATTAAAGAAATAAAATATATTTACAGTCGTAGAATACACATGTAAGTGTCGCTTAGTTAATCTTTTTGTGAGTATATATGAAATTTACATAAAAAAAATAATTTTTTAAATAGAAAATTCTAGGCTTCTTTGAAAAGGAACGTGCATTTTATAACTATATCAAAAATTACATTTTAAAGAAATAAAGCTGAGAGTGACTTTTTTGTTCCGAGACTCTCATGTAAATTTTTTAAATTCTCTTCAACATTTATCTAGATTTATATTTTTACCATGTGTTAAACTCAAGGTTTCAAGTTTCGTGTAAATCTACACATGGATTTTGATGATAACAAATGAATTCAAAAAATAAAAGAGTCTCAAACTCAAGTTTTCCATACAATAGAATCAAGCACATCAAGGAAGCAAGCATGAGCAAGAAGGGAACAAGTTCACATTAAAATCATAGAGTAATTTTGTAAATCTCTTAAAAATTTGAAATTAGGATTAAGGCTCAAAATTAATATTTTATCATAAAGCATTAAAATACATTTTCCACATGTGCATGAATATTTTAAAAATTAAATTTAAAAATTTTGAAAGATGATTGATTGTCATCTTTCACATGTGCATGACATGATTAAAGGTTTGAATTTTGAAAATTTTGAAAGATGATTGATTGTCATCTTTCACATGTGCATGACATGATTAAAGATTTGAATTTTGAAAATATTAAAATGATTGATTGTCATCTTTCACATGTGCATGTTTTATTTGAATATTTTCAAAAGTGATGGATGATTTTCTTGACTTATGCAAAAGGTAGATATCTTTATTTGAAAATTTTGAAAAGTAAAGTGTAATCCTTTTGTCATATACAAAAAGTAAAATATTAGATTTGAAATTTTTGAAAAGTAAAGTGTGCTCCTTTTGTCATATGCAAAAAGTAAAAAGATTTGATTTGAAATTTTTGAAAAGTGAATGATGATGTCTTTGACATATGAATTTTTTTAAATTTGAATATGAAGTCTCATATGCCTATAAATAGATCATTTGAGAGCTTCACATTTACAACACTAAGAGCATATAACATTCATTCAAAACTTTCATTCTCTCTTCTCTAAGCATTGAGCCTTAACCCTTATTCATTTTGAGAGATATAGTTTATGCAGTATTGTTCTTATTTCACTTATTGAGGAGTGTTTTCTGATAGCCTACCCACTATCAATTCTTGTATCAGTAAAAAGGTGTGTATAACCCTTGTGTGTGTAAAAGGTGTTCTACACGGGAAATAGTTAAATCATCAAGTGTGAGGTGATTGGAAGTGTAGAAAGTGTTCTACACGGGAAATAGTTAAATCACCAAGTGTGAGGTGATTGGAAGTGTAGAGGGTATTCTACACGGATTCTTTGGAGCGGTGCTGCTCAAAGGTGTAATAGGTTTCTATCTCCACCTAAAGGAGATTGAATAGTAAATTTGGGGATCCTCAAGGGGTAGCTTGAGGCGAGGACGTAGGCAGTGGGGCTAAATCTCGTTAACATACTGAGTTTGCTTCACTCTTACCTTTACTCTTTATATTTATTACTGTTTCATATTTTGTTTATATTTTATATTGTATACTTGATTTATAATTGTTAATTTTTTTAATACAACTCAATTCACCCCCCCTCTTGTGTTAGTCATCTGGGCAACACCATGCAATTATTATTATTATTATTTTATAAATATCATACATTCATGTGTGAACGACACCTTGAGAATCCAAACCACTAATAAATCCAAATTCTTAATGGGCTAATTATTAAAGTACAAATATTTGATAATTGAAAAATTATAGACCATTTTTCCTTTTTGGAACCCTCTCACTCACTTCAAGAAAAATCCTTCACATCTTAAATTTTGTCGAAACCTCCTCTTTCTCCGCCTCCTTCCTCACTTGTCCTTTCTTTTACTCCTTTTCTCATTTCATAATTTATTTTTCTTTTTTCAAGATTGATAAACTTAGATCTAGGGGTGAACAAATTTGACAAATCGATCTAGACTGGACCGAACCGGTGGGTTGGATCCGGTATCGAGTAGAATTTGGTCCGATACTGATTTTCAAAACCAAACCAAATCAGTCTAGTTTCAATTTTTCTTTGGCTAAAACCAGATCGAACCAGACAAAACATGTTCATATATATACGTTTAAATTTTTTATATTGTAATTTTTATATATAATATATAGCTATATATAAAACAGTTTTGTATTATTTAATAAATTACTAATTAATATAATAAAAATTTTAAAATCTTATATCACTATAATCTACTGTATTAATAGCTATACTAATATTATACCATTATATATTATAATATACTACAATATATTATTGCTATATTATTTTATACTATAACATACTATATTATATATATATATATATATATTAAAACCGAAAAATAAGAACGAACCGAACTAAAACCGGTAAAATCAAAAGTATCGATTTAAATGGGTATTTAAGACCTAATCAATTTTTAAAAATGCAAAACCTGTATATGTTGGCTCTATCCTAAATTTTGTTCAAAATCAGATAAAATCAAACTGGTTACACCCCTTATTAGATCTACAATTTTTCAAAAAGCCTCGAGGGACACACGCAACACAAGAAAACTCTCGAGCTACAAATCTTTTGGACGATAATGGTGGTTTTGCAAAAGTTACCACATATGGTCCTCTCACACTATTCCTTCAGCTGCTCTTTTCTCTACATATACTGAATCTCTGGAATCGCTATTTCCAAATAATTCAAATCTAACTTTTGTGGTTAAAAAGTGACAAGCTTTGTTGCCTTCACACACTATCAACGTCTATCGAAATTGATTCAAACAATAATCCATAATTTTTCGTTCATGTTTTCCTTAATGCAGTACAGAAAAATAAACAAAAGAGTTTGGCTTTTAAATGGTTTTTCCATAGAGGTTGAGTCTTCCATTTCTATAAAAGGTGAGATTAAGTCTCTATTTATGTCTCCTAGATATTTATATGTGTAAAGTATCAGTAGCGGTGAAGTTCAAACCAGCCCATTAATATAGTTGTGATCCTGTGGAGGTCTAAATAGTTGGTATCAGGATATCCTCGCATGAATCTATCTAGTCTCATATATATATATATATATATATATATATATATATATATATCTAGTCATATATATATATAATCTATCTAGTCAGGATATATTTCTCTTGATAAATGAATGAATGATGATATTTTCTTTAAAAAAATCAATGATAAGTGAAAATCATCAATGTACAAGAGGTTATTTTATGATTGCAAATAAATAAAGTTTCTCACCGCTTGAGATCCGTTTAATATATCAAGCTCAAGTTTAAAACCAATTCAATTTATATTTAATCATTAAAATTATAAATAAAGTTAGAATATATAATATCAAGAACTTATTATGTCAAAATTAAATAATTCTTAAACAAACTCAAACTCACTTGTGAAAAAAAAATTAATGTTGCTAAATATAAATTATAACTTCACCATAAACTAGTCAAACTTAATTTTTATTCAAATAAGACTTCAATGAATAAATATTAACTATTCATTCGAATTGAACTTGTTTATACTCAAGTTGATATATAGACCTGGGTCTATATACGTACTGATGCAAAACAACAACGGATTCTTAATTACGACCCTGATTTATAATTAAGCTTGAGGCGTATGGGATTTATATAAGTTCGAATATTATATTTAAATATATATATTATGATTGATATTGATTGATTAATATAATAATAAATATAGTAGAAAATAATTCATATTATTAATTAATGTATTCTGAGCTGCATGATAATGATATATAGATATATATATATATATATATATATATATAAAATATATATCTGAGAAAGAGCGTTTGATTATTTCATATGTCGATGATTATAGACCATCTCAATCATCAATATTGCATGCTCTATATAATGATGCATCATTAGTTAACGTCATTCATCCACCTTTACATGACGTGTCAGACCAGAAAAAAATATAATGAAGGCTACCTGCTAGGGTTACCGAGAAATTGATCTAGAGGATTTCTTCTTTTTCTTTTTTTGTAGGCTCTGGAGGATTTCCTCTTAACTGTGGAAATTACTTTTTTATTTTTTAACCTCTTTTAAGCATTTTGAAATAAATAAATATATATATATATATAAATTAATCAGAAGAGATGTGCTTCTAATTTAACTATTAAATATATATATATTTATTTATAAAATTTCGTAGCTTCTCATCAGAAGCATTTTTCGAATATAATACTACATGATTAGCGATTATTTATAGACAATAAGTTACAATATTTCAAACAATTTAATTAGAATATAATTGTTACGTTTTAGCTACATGATAAATATATATGACTACACATGAAGATGAATTATATAATATGAGTCCCCAATATTATATATATATATATGGGAGAGATCGTAGTCATACTAAAACATATTATACTAAAATATATTAATGCATTTTAAAATTATAAAAAAATAATTACTTGTATTCGAATAAATAGTACTCATCATCATGTGTGTTGCGATTCAAAATTGGAAGATATCCTTTAAATCAATTAACTACTTACAAATCGGTGTTTAATCACACTACTTCTTGTTAATTAATGAGCAATAAAGTCATTAGAAAAAAAAAATCAATTTTCTGTTAAATATTGATCATATGATATATTCCCACATCAATGATCATGTCATGTTTAGTGGATGAATAAGTCGACTAATGATTTCTTCCTATATTTCTAATGTGGATCGATGTTTCCAATCATATATAGTGTATATGAACTTTTGTGTGAACTAATATAGCAAAACAATTCAAAATTTAATTAAAATATTATAAAATTATAAAATTAATAAATTATTTAAATATAAAATTATTATATTTTTTTAGAATTCAAAAAGTTGTGTTATTTTTTTGTTTTGTTTTGTAAGTTTGGATAACTTCTATTAAGTTTTTTGTTTGCATAGTAATTGTGTACAGACAGGGTTTCTAACCCTCATGACTGTAAATGACATCATATAGTTAGGTATTATAGGTTGGGCCTTTTGTTTATCTTCCACAGTAGAGCTACCATTCGGACCGCTTTCTTTCTCCAAACTCACTCACCTATATGCTTGTTTTTTTATTTTTCCAAGTTCTCTTCCAAACTCACGATCCCAATTAAGGTTTTGTTTGATTTTATAAATAAGAAGAGATAAAATAAGATACAAATAATAATAAAAAATTATTATTATAATAATTTTTGTTTTAATATTAATTTTATTTTAGATTTTAAAATAATTGTTTTGAAATTTTAAAAAGTTAAATTGTTTAAATTGTTTTATATTAAAGTTTAAAAAGGTGAAATGATACCAAAAGACAAAAGACTTTTGCTACGTGTACGGTATATGGACAACTAGAAAACTCGAATAAGCAAATATACGAAGGTTAATTTTGTCAACTAAATATTTATTTAAAATGGCAATTACGTTTTGTGCAGTGCATTAGATGAAAAGAGCTTTATTAACAGCAAATATATGAAGGTTAAATTTGGCAACTTCATTTTGATGCTTTAATTGAAACGTAAGTTTCTTTATTACAAACCATCAAACATGGGCTTTTTCATTAATTAAGTATTTGGGACTCTAAATAAATACTTTTTAGATTTTTTATTACAATCTCAAACAGAGTAATGTTTCTCTTATGCCAAGATTAGGTTGATGGTCTAATGACATATAGCTCGATTCTCTAAATAAAAAATCTGAATTTGAAATCCCAACCCAGCTCCAACCTTTTGTATCTGACAAAAAAGTTTCTATTGTGCAGTTGTTTTTATATTGCACCTCATGTATGAAGAATACCTAGGAAACCATACGTACAGTTAATAAATCCAAATCCTTTGCTTCGTTTAGATATAGAAACAGTTTTATTTCATTTCAATATATCTTATGTTATTATTATAATTTTTTTTATATTTTATGTAAAATATAATAAATAATTCAATTTTTTTAAATATTAAAATAATATAATATTAAAAATATATATATTTTAATATTTTATATTTAATTTTTAACTATCATCTAAAATATCTTATCTTATATTATTTTATTATCTAAACAATCTCTTAATGTTCAAATTAAAGCCCAAATCATAATTAACAAGAAGTTAACCGTTATCTTTATTAGGATTGTAAATAAATAAGTAATTGGCTTCCTAAGATCATCAGTTTAATCAAAATCGAGTTTTACTCAATATTTTGAATACCGTGTCCGTACTGGTCAAGTCACTGAAACGAAATATTTCGATATCAATATCGTTTTGTATACTGTTTTAAAATAATTTATATATAAATAAATTATATATATAAATACATATATAAATTATATTTCAAAATAATAGTCAATATATAAATAAGTTATATAAATATATATATGTAATTAATTTAGTCTAAATTGAAGTTAAAATATAGTAAAAGAAATTTTTTTTTTAAAAAAAAACACATTGGGCCGAAATCCGGTACGGTTGAAATCGGCCGTACTGACGAATTTTTCGATCGAAACCAGTTGTAACGGCCGTACGGTCGAAAAATCGGCCGGTATGAAACTACTCTTTTTTTGTGTTGGCCAGTACGGCAAATTTCAGCGTTATTGGCCAATACGATATGATATTCACAAGTGTGGTTTTACTCCATTAATTTTAATATTAAAATTTTAGATAAAGTACTTTCAATGTATAATATAATAAATTTAATTATTATGTTATTAAATATGTAGTTCATAAACCAGCTTGAACTTTCTTGTATGGAAAAAGCGTTTTGTTACACATAATTCTACACTCCACATACCACATATTATTTTTAATATTTTAATATTTTAAAATATGTAAATATAATATATAGTGTTATAAGAATTTATTAAATAAGTATTAACAATAATTGATGTCAGACATAATAACAATTGTTTTTCAAAAAGGGCATTTTTTTTTTAAGTGTGATTTAGTATTATTAAAATAATAATTCTTTTTATATAAATTTCATATTTATTTATTTATTTTGAATATACATTATTTTCACACTTTATAACTACAAATTTTTTTTTTTTTTGTAATTTAATACTACGCCTACCCACCTTCAACTGCAGGGTAATGATCATCTAGATCTTCATGTATCGCATGACAAAGACTCTTTGATTATATGGATAAGAGTCCTGCACGCTATCGACGTCAATAAAAGCCGGTATTAGGACCGATCACTATAATCTTTCTTATTTTATTTATTTTTTCAACATCTTTAAATATTTTAAAAATATAAAATTTATTAATAATTATTTCTTTAATTATTACAAGAAAATTTAAAAAGTCAATTTAATTAATGGGTGATGCTTAGGTCTTGTTGGGCTGCACTCCAACGTCTCAACGTTTTTGCAGCCCAGCCCCTAAACCCCTATAATTTTTATAAAAATATAATAAAAAATATTAAAAAATAAAATAAAAATAAATTTTAAAAAACACAATAAAAAATACAATAAAATAAAAAATATATATAATAAAAAACACAATAAAAAATAAAATGAAGATGAATTTTTAAAAGAAATTTGATCTCAGCCCCACCTCTGCCTCTGCCAATGGTGGTGGGCGATACGGATTCATTTCGGATTTAAAGTCGCCAGGGGCACATCGGAGGTCGTCGAGACGCACCGTCGCAGGAGTGAGTTGGCCGACTTCCTTCCCTCCCAATAGGGTAGGCGGTGTCACCCACCGCCAATAATAGAAACGGGGACTGCATTTGGGAGGTTCGGTGACCGAACTGCAAGTTATCTCTTAATTAATAGGTAAGATCACTGTTACATTTAGCATTTTTCTAAAGTTAGTGACCGAACTACATGTATGATCAGAGTTTCACAACTCATCATTTTACATCACGCTACATATTTATTTTTTTAATATTCTAAATTAATAAATGAGTTCTTCCATTCGATCAATTCTTATCACATGCTTATTTAAAAAAAAAACATATGTGATGTATGGCTTAGAAATTATGAGTAAATTTTTCGGATGACCCTCTATCATCTGTAGTGGACGTCATCCATCCACGTGTACATGATGACGTGTGCTCACGCGAGAAAAATAATGCATGCGCTTCTTTGGATCCTGGATTGCTGATCCATTGCATATCACGTCCCGTTCGGCTCAAAAATATTAGTCTTGGCCCAAGACGTGCTGCAGATGGGATTTAAACGGAGAGAGAGGAGGGGGAGGGGGGCGCGGCGGGGGAAAAGCCCTTCAAATTGTCCAGGTTCAGATTATATATTATACATGCCAGATGAGTAGCTATATGGGTTTCGGCGTTGGTACCTTTGCACTCTCAGGAGAGTTTTTAAATAAATTAAAAAATTAAAACAATCTCATATATTTTACTTCTATACTTTTTTTTTATATTTTTTGTAAAAAATATATATAATTCAAAAAATATAAAAACCATTTACATTATAGGGGTGCAAAGAAACCCCAACGTTGGGGCTCCATAAAATTGCCCATGGCAGATATTAGTTCCGATTGTAGGATTAGATATCTTTGGATTGGCCTCTCTTCCTCTAAAGAATGTGAGTGAGCTATCCCTCAATTTTTTTTAAAAAGAAATGGGTAGGTTTTCACCCATTTCTCTTGTAGAGGATGAAGCTATTTTACTCTCTTTCTTTTGTAGAAAATAGTTTATAAATTTTGAAACAAATTTATGCTTTGTTTGTAAAGAGTTTTTAGAAGTTTAGATATTGTTGGTTGTAAAAAAAAAAAAACTTTGTACAGGAATTCTTCTAATATTCTAAGAGTTTGACTTGAATCAAAATCCTCCCTTTTATGGGTTACAAAAGTAACTTTCATTTGATAAAATGAATCAATTTTTCATAAATAAATATATATATATATATATATATATTTATATATATATATATATATATATTAGTACATATCTTTAACTAAATCTGGTGTAGTTCTTTGATTTTCAACTTAAGTTGGGTAAGAAAACTAATTATCTGGTTTTGTTTAATTTTTGTAATGTAATTGTAAACGAGATTTGTGGGGTATCATCAGAAAATGATGTTCTTCATCCTTGATTTTGTCACTCACAATCATATATACGGTTTAATTATGTAGCGCATAAAAGTACTGATTATATATATATATATATATATATACTATGAGTAATGCAACGTCCGAGGCATGTTGTCCAGTATCACTATAAAATAAATTAAAAATATATAAATATCTAGTATAAACAAAACTTAAAGTGAATGAAAATAATATATTTCACTCAAGTTACAAGCTACTAATTCAAACAATAATAAATTTAAATAAACCATATTACAGTTTGTTTTTTAATACAAAATAGGATTTTGTTTTCTTAACTATTAAAATAACGATTAAAAAGTTTTAAAGATTGTGCATTTAGAGGTGATATGTTCTCTTCATTCACATCATTTATGGAGAGAATATTGAAGTTTTCTCCTATTGCTTTTAAAGTTGACCTCCGTTTGTACCCAGTTGTATTACTATTTTTTGTCTAAACATATTGTTGCAATATTTTAGATATACGATAAATGTTCCTGCATTAACAGAAATTGGAGTTAAATCATGATTATCAAATATTTAGAAGCATATTAATATAAATTATATAAAGTGTAGTGACATATGTAAATGTAAACTATGTAGTGCTTGGATCAAATAATAATCTTGTCAATACATAAAGTGAAGTAATCTATTATTAGAAGGCAATGGAATAAAAAATAGCTCGTGTTGACAATTGGCTAGAATAACCTAGAACCATATGGAACATAATTAATGTATAGTACACAAAATAAAAAATTACCTTTGAAAGAAAATAGGAAAGAATACAGATCTATCCATTGAATTCACCACGCTATTCTTTATACAATTTATAATTCTTTATAATGAATCTTGTTCAATTAACAAGAAAAGCTCATGATGATCAAAGAATATACACATATAAAATCAAAAAAAAAAGAAATGATGGTTGTCCAGGTCCTTAGAAAGTTTCACTTTAAAATAAACTCTTATCTAGTAAACCATTGCCTTAAAAAAATAAAACAAACTCTTATCTAGTAAACCATTGCCTTAAAAAAATAAAACATAGCAAACTTCGCTAACATTATGAATTACAAAATGAAAAGTTAAAAAATAAAAAATACCTGAAACATAACTCTTTTTTTTTTTTGTGATATGTATCATATATGTCGAAAAAAATGCCATTTGCAGAATTGTGAATGAAAAATAGAAAGTATATAATGCCCCCTGAAAGAATGTAACGCCCCCAAATTCCCCTTAAAATGACACGGAAATCGAGGCGTCGGGATGATAACAACACGGGTCACACATCCCAACAACAAATGTCAAACGTGTGTGCACACGTGACATACATAAAAATATAGGTCGCAGCGGATAATAAATTAATATCTAAGTACCAGAATTTTTAGAAATATTTACAAACCAAGCCATAGTAAATTCTCCAACAGGAGATTTAATACAGTCATCCAAGGTCCAAATAAAAATAATACACAACCGTCAGAATTAACTGAATGTCATCCAAACAACTAACTACACTAATTCATTCCAACGGTGGAGCCGCCTCTTCAAGCTCAACCTCCTCGTTCTCTGCATCAAAATCTACGATATCAAAATGGTATTGCAGGTAAGTAAAATCCCAAACAAATCCAAGATAATAAATACATTTATGCACAACCACAAAAAGACATGAACAAAATACCGTATGCATGTGACTTAAAATCATTCTTCTCAAAATTAATTTAGATAACCACACATGCCAAAACCTCATTTTAATCCACAATAAAATCTCAATAAAATCACCCATCCTTTCTCATAAAATAAAATCCTCAAAACCAATCATACCAGGCGTTACGTATCGTTGTCCCCGATATAATCTACACACACCCGAAACCATAATGGGCGTTACGTATCGCCGTCCCCATTACGATCCACACACACTCATTTCATACCGGGTGTTATGTATCGCCGTCCCCGATATGAAATGCACACCCAATGACCATAATAGGCGTTACGTATCGCCGTCCCCATTATGTCATCCACACACACACACGCTGATCACAACGGGCGTTACGTATCGCCGTCCCCGTTATGACTCAGCCCAAAACCATTAAAATCCATTAACTCAATTTAAATCCCAGTTTCCAATTCCAACACATGAATATCCGAAATCATGCAAAAATCCACTTTCCAAATATTTTCATGAGCATGCGTGTAAATACAAAATGCAGACAACCGTGTAGCAATTATCCAACATTTAATTAATCCAATCAACTAACAAATACCAACATCAACCAACACAAAGCAGCAATAATCAAATACCACAACTGTTGATGCCAAAAATATATTTAAATCTTAAAACTCGTTTGGAAAGTACTTACAGCGGTAAAAACGCATTTCCTTGAACAACTCTCATCTGCAGCATTTGTAGCAGTCACATGTACGTTAGGCTAAAACACTCGGTCTGACACCAAAATTTAGGGAGGTACTCATTGAAGGGTGGGGAAACTCATGGAGGTGGTGGTGTGGCGGCACAACCACCGGAAGGTGGCAGATCGGGGTCAAAATGGGTGAAAACCTATTTTCGGGTTTGGGGTTGTACCGGGAAGGTGAGGGCGCGGTTGGGAAAACTGAGCAAGGCGGTTGACCAGCTGGGCGAGGGGAGTCTTTTGGTGGCGGTGGTGAAGCCTACGGTGGCCGGACGGCGGCGCGATGAAAAACGACCCGTTTAAGGCTCATTTCGGGTAGAGGGGGTAACCGGCGGCGATGGGTGGCTACCGACGGTGGGTTATACTTGCCGGAGGGTGGGGAGTCTAGTAGTGGTGGTCGGAGGCCAAGGGGTGGCCGGAAAATGCAAAGGAAGCAAAAATGGCCATTTCGGGTTTCTGGTCGTGGAGAGGCGGTGGGGTGGCCAGAGGGGACACCACCGGTGTCGTTGAGCTCGCCGGCGTGTGGGGAAGGTAGTGGGCTGGGCGGTGTCGCCGGTGGGTGGCCGGCGGCAGGGACGAGCGAAGGGGAGAGGGAGGCAGGGGAGAGGGCTGGGCATGCGGGCTGGGAAGCAGAGGAAGAGAAGAAGAAAAAGAAAATGAAAGAAGAAAAAGAAAAAGGAAAAAGAATGAAAAGAAAACTACTAGAAAAATCACAATAAATAAAATAAAAACTGACTTTAAATACTATAATTTCAATATCAATAAAATAAGGTATTTAAAGCCCATTGACAGAAATAAATTAAATCTAAGCGCAATATTAATTATAAAACAATAATTAATATAACGAAAGTAGATAAAATAAATTCACATAATAAAATAAAGGAATTTAATTCTACTCATTAAAATAATTAACTCATTAAAATAAATAAGAAAAGCAACGTAACTCGATATCAACTAATTAATAGCTCAAATAAATATCTTAAATAAATAGAATACGACTAATAATATTATTTAAATAAATTAAAATAATTAACACCGAGAATAAAATAACGTGTAAAAATACACGTAAATCTGGGATCTCACAAAGAACATGCTATCATAGCTTGATGACAGAAATTTGTTGAGGACCTTGAGAATAGTAATTGGTGGACCTAAAAGTGACTGAAAATCTTAGGTATGATTTTCTCTGTCTCTGTCTATAGATTCATATTTTGTTTGTTCACATTTCTTCACTGCCAGCACTTTAATTAGAACACCCAATTATGCAAAAATATTTATCACACATCACAATAAACACCAAGATACAAAAATATTTATCAGAAAAAATAAGATATAGAATAAATGCATAAATATATATAATAATAAAAAAAAAAAGATGCAGAATGAAAACCACAATAAGATTTAGAAAAACATACCATCGACTAAAATAAAGAAGAAGAACCCTCAACGCACGGCAGAAATTTTTCCTTTCTCTTTGGCAGCCCAGTCTCAAAGCTCTTTTTCTTTGGCAGCCCAATCTTAAAGCTCTGCAATAGACGCTCAGAAATCAGAAGACATGACTCTACCCTCACATCATTCGAGTCTTGAGAAAATACACCTGATAATATTTTTTTCAATATTTAGAACATGAAGATAAAACATTTGATTTGGAGACAAAAATACCATTTGAACAAAAACCAAACCAGAGGTGAATATTTTAGCATCTAGTACATTTCCATTTCTTTTTATATATATAAACTATTGCCAAAATCGAAGTGATCAACAAATTCCATCAATCTTTAGCTAAACACAATAAAGCTTAAGCATTTCATCAATTCCATGTACAATCACAAACAACCTTTGACTATACTCCACAAAAAGAAAATTGTGGAAAGACTCATGGGAAGAATAGAAAATATGAGTATTTCAGCAACAAGTGTAGTTTTTGTCTTGGTAGCCATATGCCTACTGTCATTATTGAAACCCTTCCATGCTCTAAAAAACTAATAACTAAAACAGTCGCGTTTGGTTCCAAGAAATGCATAGAATATTTGAGAATTTTGATTTTTTTTTAAGAAAGAAAAAAATACGTAGAATATTTTCGATTGGTAACTAACATAGTCACTTCCTATAGGACATGATCGCAACACCAAGAGTTAAGTCCACAACCTTCCATATCAAGCCAATTTCAAATTCTTTTCTAGAACACTCCCAATAACTATTTACCTTTTTTAAGGTGAGAAATTAACTTCTTTCTTCAACTGTTGGAGAGAACAACACGAATGATGTTAATGTATTTGTCACTAAATGCATAAGATCATGCATATTAATTGGAGAACACAAACGCAAGTTGATGAGGCTTGATTAAATTTAGAGCTAAGGACAGTACTGATATAATAAATTGTAGACTTGGTATATAATTCACAATATCTTCAATCCATCTAATTATAATTCATTGTCCTCCATCATGAATTAATCAAATATACAAAGATTAAGTCGCTCTTCTTTAACCACTAAATTAATTTACAAGAAATTAAATTAATCAAATATACATCTATAGCTATTTTCTTACAGCAGGTGTCGCTGTTTTGCTGATAAAAAGGAAAGAGTTTAGTCTCTGTGCTGCCTCCTAATATGATTGACGCCACATTTTTTGGGTCTACTTTTCATCTATAATAGGGTGGTGCTTTTATGGTCTGAGATCACACACAAGATTAATAATGATATCATTCATAAAATCACCCATCAAATTGAAATTATAGAGACGATGCATCTAAATTTACGATTTCAATGGACATACATAATGATTAAGATCACACCATGTTTCCAAGTATTTAACAGGGGTGAATACAAAGAAAATGATATGGTTCATGCATTTACCACAGCCTCCTAGGCATTATTGGAAGTAATTACAGCAAAAGCAACACCAGTTTTGAGCTTCGTGTCCTTATTCTGATCTCTCAAACTTTTCTCCTTCTGCTTAACCCATACATTATTATTCAGGCTCCCTGTGATCCAGACATAAGAGAAATCAGACTATCTTTAGACAATAAAAGCAACCGAATGCAGAAAACTCAACTAAGAAAAAATAAATAAATTCGACGCTTAAACCAAATAAGAGACATGCAAAACAAAAAAATGGTAAAGTTGTAAATTTTGCCTCAGTCAGGAAGTAACTCAAAAATAGTGCAAGTAGACAATAATACAGAATACGTTGACGGGAGGTCTGTAAATCAGCGTTGAAGGAAAATAATGAAACATAATTTTGAGACATAAATGGTAAAAAAGTCCCAAAAACACAAAAAGTCTCAAAACACAAAAGGCAGAAAAACATAAATAAATAAAAATGTATAAATAAATATTTATCACAAAAAATAAACAAACGCATAAAGAATTTTTCCTTTCTCTCTCGCTATTAGTCTCTGTAGGTCAAGATGTGGGATCACTAGTTGGCATTTAGTATTTTACCAACAGCAACTGCATCACATATCTTTAAGGGGAAAAAACAAACAAAAAAAAGTCTAGAGCTACTAACAGTACTTCTTGAAACAGGCAAGTTACTTTTTTTTATCGATAAACAAATTTATCGATAAACAAAGAGTAGGCAAGAGCCCAAGTACATGGTACATATACAAAAGCAACGCTTAAGCATGCAAAACAGATAAGTTACTTAAGCTTTTATCAGGAAAATGATTGCTATTCAAGATCCAAATATTCTGATCACCTATTAACATTCACATTTAGATTAGTTAGGTACCTACCCCCATTCTCTGCTGGTTCAATCCTCTATCAAGAAATACTTGAATGTATCTTTGAGATTTCTCAGATAATGCTGCTAAAGATAAATTGTCAATCCACGAAAAGTAAATGTTTGATCATGATTAATAAATATCAATACTTAATGTAGTATATAGTAGGTTTAAGATAGAGCGGAATTCTTTATTGTTAGCCTGATTTTTCATCACTTACAAGGGCTTTTTGTTGATTCAACACAAGGTCTCAATCCTTGGTTCGCCAGAGATATCCAGAGATCTGACTGCTGTGCATTTGTCTGGAAAAAAAAAATTATCAAGAAGAGAATGACAAAACTATAACAATCTGCATAAAACTGTCATAGTTCTCATTTATCACGTTGCTTCCACCTAGATAAGTACATTGACAATCTTGAACTTATGAATTCTAATCTTATTCCATAGTTTCAATCCCCATAAACTATGTACTGAACAACAAGAAAATGATAAAACTGTAAAAGTTTCAAGAAGCCAAACATATACAAGAGCAAATATAATAAAGCTTTATGTGTAAATTAACAAATTTCTTAAGAGCCTCTCACAGCCATATTAATATATACTTGTAATGTTTCAGAGTAGGTCAGGCACAAAAAAAAAATGCCACTTAATCATCAAAATAAACTTGCAAGTTCTTAACTCCTAAAGATTTGAACTATTCTATAAGTTCATTTCTTATGCCAAACAGATTTTTCATTGAGAACACAGTAAATAATTTCCAAATATGTTGAAGTAATAATAGTCTCCATGCTTAGAAAGTTAATACACAACATAAAACTCAAAATGGAGAAGACTTATAGGTAGATTTGGACCATAAAGACATCCAATATAATTGAAAATGAAACTTAAACGAATAGTTTCTATGAATTTAACGAATGAAGTTTCTATGAACATGACTGACAGCAAATGAAGTTAACGAATAGTTTCTAACATGAGTTGACGATGATTGTTGTTTATTGTAAATGAGTTTGTATGAATTCTTTGAAGAAGCATCAGACTGTCATGAATGATATCCTCCAGCAACTTTCTCACTCTTGAAACTAATGTTTATTTGCAATATGAAAGTAGCAAATCATATAATAATATTTCAAAATGTTAAAACTTTACAAGAATAGAAAGCAATTTAGTCTAGTTTTTATGTTGTGAAGTCATGGAAATATAGTAAATTATAAAATGCGGTTTGTAGAAACTTGGAGAAGATTCGTGGAAATTAAGTTGGGTGTAACGCCCCGTACTCGTAGGGGGTCACGAAACTCCACTTGTTTGGTATATTCCATCCTCAACTATAAATAATAGGTCTCCGACCATATTCAAAATAAAAATATTTTTCACAACCCAATCCATATAACAATGTCCACCAAGTCATAAATAAAAGAATATGAATAAATCATAACTGAGAGGATTCACATTCTCCCAAAAAGCATAATAATAAAGAATAACTAACATTCTATAAATCCAATAAAACTAGAACCCAATATAATAAATAAAATAATTGTTTTCCCCCCCATCTAGCCTGTGGCTCTAACAGCTTAAAACTTGGTCAAGACTCTACTCTTGGTCCTCTGATGGAACATCCAAATCATCTGAAAAAAATATATGAGATAAGAGGGATGAGTTTTTCCACAACTCAGTAAGCGAAGAACCTATACAAGCGTGTAAACATGAGCATTTACCAAGTAATAAAGTACGGAACAATCAAAATTATGCATAAAAAAACAAATGATTTTCAAGACAATTTAAATCAAGTACTTTGGCATAAACAAACTAAGTATTATCACTATATCAATCGGAGCATCTCACAAAGCAAAGACCATGTTTAACCCCCGTGGTAGGGTTGTGCAAATCCCGGTGGCCAAACCAGGCAGAGACAGAGAGGGAACTTTCCCTTATTCGTTCTCGGAGTCCCGAGTGTGCACATAGGAAAGCCCACAATAAACCACTTTGTTTCCAAAGTGGGTGCACTCAGAGATAGGAAATTAGTACCAAATCCAAACAGAGCAATTACAGAGCAGAGCAGAGCCAAGCAGAGATAAAGTCAAATACTAACCAGAATACTATGCCAAAGATTTTCAGAGTTATTAAGGACACATAAATCCAAACTATTTTCAGAATAAAGCTTATGTAAATAAAACATAGTCAACACAATCAAGGCATAATTTTTCTCAGATAGACAAAAATGTTCTTTCCACATTACAGAAAATAAAACGACAAAAAAGCAGCTCATGTCTACACAATGCATGCCTGAAATATTTTTCCTTATTTTATATAAAATTAATGAATAATGCAAACAATCGACTGAGGTTGGTTTTTCTCAAGTTTTCATTTCGTAACCAACAAAAGCACAAATTTTTAAAAGTCCACCTCAGTCCCCTTTTGGTATAAAACCGAGCATACGAACCCCGCTTACCTGACTCCTGCAGCGAAATATCAAAACTTTGAGTCTGACTTCTAAGAATTTCGTCACCAATACATGAAAATAATTTCCTTTATGTTAATGACCACCCCAAAAGCCTAAATATGAAAAATTATAAGTTAACTAAAATGCTTGCCTAATATCATAATTTCTAGCATATCAAGCCCAAGCAACCAGCCACTACGATCCGCAAAACCAGCGCACTCCATACCAAAAAATATCATTTTAGCCCACCACCAACTCATTTCAGGCATCCCTCTGATAAAGCCAACCCAAAAATTGTATAGTCTCCCATACGTTCAAAACTACCAAACCCAACCATTTACATCACACAAAACATCCCAAACAACCCATCGGCAGCACCAATCAGAAAAAGAAAATTTAGACAACCAACCCTTGAACATCCACCAAAAATCACTTCGAAAATGAATTCGAAAATTGGAGAAAAATAATCCATAAATATTACGGGGAGAAATCTATCCAATAAATTTATCAAATCCAAATATCATAAATAAATTCGCTATCCTCCCCAACCTTCCAACAACAGCCATACACTCTCGGCAAATAAATACGGAAATTGAACCCAGAAAATACCACAAAAAAAAAAAACCTCTCGGAGAGGCCCAGAAATTGAAGAAAAAAATCTAAACTAATTCACCTGAGATGAGCATCCAAGAGGAAAATCCATAAATCTTACCTTAAGCGGAAGAATCACACGAAACGGGACGGTAAAAACCCGCGGACAGTGGCCGGATTTTCGCCTCTCCTATGCTCTGCTTCACCCATCGGAAAACCCACAAAAATAACAGTGATTAAAACCCAAAATCATACCTTACATGAATAGTAAAACGCAAGAGAAGAGGGGGGAATTTAGATGGACTTACCGGCGCGAAAACAGGGGTGAAGGAAAACAGAGCCGGCAGTGAGGAGTCCCAAAACTGAGCTGCAACTGCCGAAAGAAGAGAGGGAGAGAAAAATAAGTCTTCCGTTGAGCCCTCTAGTGGAATCGGAACTGCCGAGGACGTGGGAGTGGGTGCGAGAAAAGGTAATGAAGAAACAGAGGGAAACCGTCGCCCAAAGGAAAAGAGAAGGAAAAGAGAAGAAAGAAAGGAAAAGAAAGAAAGAAGAAAGGAAAGGGGGCGGGTATTATTTACCTGAGACAAAAACGATGCCGTTTCTGGGGGGTTGGGCTGGGTCTCGCTTAAACCGGCCTGGGCCTGGCTACGGGCCTTACATCCTCCCCTCCTAAAAAAAAAAATTTCCGTCCTCGAAAATTGCTACAAGAGTTCATATTCCTCGTTGAAGATGTGCGGGTATTTCTTTCGCATTTCCTCCTCGAGTTCCCAGGAAGCTTCACTGCTTGTATGATTACTCCACAAAACCTTAACCATGGGAATGCTACGATTCCGCAACGTGTGCTTTCTTTTCCAAGATCCGCACTGGTCTTCAATATATATCATATCTTCCTGAATCTGCAACGGCTCATAATGAATGATGTGAGTTGGGTCGGGAATATACTTTCTCAGCATGGACACGTGAAATACATTATGCACTCCCGCAAGATTTGGAGGAAGTGCTAACTTATAAGCCAATGGTCCAACTCGTTCTAGAATCACAAAGGGTCCAATATATCTAGGGCTCAACTTGCCCTTACTTCCAAATCTCATAACCCCTTTCATAGGTGCTATTTTCAAGAATACTTCATTTCCAACCTCAAACTCTGGTGGACGGCGTCGGTTATCAGCATAGCTCTTTTGTCGACCATGAGCTGCTTTAATTCTAGCTCTAATGATGTCAATCTTTTCTGTGGTTTTCTGAATGATCTCTGGTCCCAGTATTTTTCTTTCACCAACCTCATCCCAATATAAAGGGGACCTACACCTTCTGCCATACAAAGCCTCATACGGTGCCATCCCAATACTAGTTTGGAAATTGTTATTATAAGCAAATTCCACCAATGGTAAGTGTCGTATCCAAGTTCCTTTAAAGTCCATCAGACATGCCCTCAACATATCTTCTAAAATCTGAATAGTTCTTTCTGATTGTCCATTTGTCTGAGGGTGATAAGCCGTACTGAAATTTAACTTAGTACCCATTGCCTCTTGTAAACTTCTCCAAAATCTAGAAGTGAAACGAGGGTCTCTATCTGACACAATGGAAACTGGTACCCCATGCAATCTCACAATCTCTTGTATATACAGTTCAGCTAGTTTCTCCAATTTATAAGAAACTTTAATGGGCACAAAACGTACAGTCTTCATTAAGCGATCCACAATTACCCATATTGCATCCTATCCGTTTAAAGCCCTCGGTAGACCTGTCACAAAATCCATGGATATATGCTCCCACTTCCATTCTGGAATCTGCAATGGCTGTAACAATCCTGCTGGTCTCTGATGCTCTGCTTTCACCTGTTGACATGTTAGGCATTGTTCTACAAACTTAACAATTTCTCTCTTCATACTGTTCCACCAAAAAGACTCTCAAGTCCCGATACATCTCAGTACTCCCTGGATGGACTGTATATAAAGAGCGGTGTGCCTCTTCAAGGATTATTTTCTTCAATGCATCATCTGTCGGCACACACAATCTGTCTCTAAACCTCAAAACTCCATCTTCAGAAATGCTAAAATCAACTTTGTCCCCGTTTTTAACTTCTTCAGCTAGCTTTATCAACGCCGAATCCACTTTCTGTGCTACTTTAATTCTCTCTAACAAATCTGGTTGCACTATTAAACTGGCCACGAAAGTGCTTGTATCAGTCGTGATAACCTCAATACCGGCCCTTTCTTAGTCCATTAACAACTGGGGCTGGGTGGTAAGGGTTGCCATTGCTGGACTCAAAGATTTCCTACTTAAGGCGTCAGCCACAACATTCGCTTTGCCTAGGTGGTAATTTATAGTACAGTCATAATCCTTTATTAACCCGAGCCATCTCCTCTGTCTCATGTTTAATTCTTTCTGGGTGAAGAAATATTTCAAACTTTTATGATCTGTGTAGATTTCACACTTTTCCCCATATAGATAATGCCTCCAAATCTTGAGTGCGAATACCACCGCTGCCAACTCTAGATCATGTGTGGGGTAGTTTTGTTCATAAGTTTTCAGTTGTCGAGAAGTGTAAGCTATAACATTTCCGTGTTGCATTAATACGCACCCCAAACCCAATCTTGAAGCATCACTATACACCACAAAACCACCTCTCGCAGTGGGAACTGTTAAAACTGGGGCGGTCACAAGTCTTTGTTTCAAGGTCTGAAAACTTTCTTCACATTTTTTTGTCCACTCAAACTTGTTATTCTTCCTGATAAGAGCGGTGAGAGGAACTGCTATTTTGGAGAAACCCTCAATGAATCGACGATAGTATCCCGTCAATCCCAAGAAACTTCTAACCTCACGAACATTCTTCGGTGCCAGCCAGTTAACTACTGCTTCTACTTTCCCTGGGTCTACTGAAATATCTTCTTTTGAAACCACATCCCCCAAAAATAAAACTGAATCTAGCCAGAACTCACACTTCTTTAGTTTAGCAAACAACCTTTCCTCCCTAAGTGTTCCGAGTACTAGCCTCAAGTGTTCCTCATGCTCCTCCTTACCTTTAGAATAGATCAAGGTGTCATCAATGAAGACGACCACAAATTTATCCAGGAATTCATGAAATACTCTATTCATTAAATTCATGAATACCGCAGGAGCATTAGTCAAGCCGAAAGGCATAACCAAAAACTCATAGTGATCGTATCTGGTTCTGAAAGCGGTCTTAGATACGTCTTCTGCCTTGATCTTCAATTGGTGATACCCTGATCGAAAGTCAATCTTAGAGAAAACTTGTGCACCCTGTAGTTGATCAAAGAGGTCCTCTATACGGGGTAAAGGATATCTGTTCTTGATAGTTACTCGGATGAGTTTCCTATAGTAGATGCACATTCTCATTGTCCCGTATTTCTTTTTAACAAATAAAACTGGCGCACCCCATGGGGACAAGCTGGGTCGGATAAAACCCTTGTCCAATAAGTCTTGTAACTGCTCTTTGAATTCGATGAACTCTGATGGCGCCATTCTATAAGGAGCCTTGGACAACGGTGCCGTGCCGAGAGTAATCTCAATCGCAAATTCTACTTCTCGGTCAGGTGGTAAGCCAGACAAGTCTTTAGGAAACACTTCTCGGTAATCTCTCACAACAGGAATCTCTTCTAAACTCAACTCTTCCTTTGGTGCATCTATCACACAAGCCAAAAATCCTTGACACCCACCTCGCAATAATTTTCCAACCTAAACTGCTGATATGACTATTGGATGTGATCTCACTTTCGATCCCACAAATCGAATTCCACCTCCCTCAAGAGGCTTGAAGGTTACTTCCTTCTTAAAGCAGTCAATACTGGCATGGTATGAAGCCAGCCAGTTCATCCCCAAATTACATCGAATCCAAACATATCAAAGATTATAAGGTCAGCTGACATTAATCTTCCTTCAACAGATATGGGGCAGCCACGGAGAATTTTATGACAAGATACTGAATTTCCTGTCGGTATCGCAACTACTATACTATAGTCCAACCTTTCACCTTCCCAAGTGCAAAACTTAGCATAATTCAAAGAAATAAACGAATGTGTTGCCCCAGAATCAAATAACACAGTAGCATCATTAGAAAACAATGGAAGAATGCCTGTGATCACAAAATAATAAAAAAAAATAACACATACTCCTTCCATTAAAGATCCGCGTTGAAAACCAAGTTAATCCTAGAAAAAAAAGGGGAAACAGAAAATACCTGTGATCACATCATCCCTGCCTTCAGCCTCTCCTGGTGTCAATGCAAAGACTCGAGCAGGTGCAATAGGACAATGTGAGATCCCAGACTTACGTGTATTTTTATACGTTATTTTATTCTCAGTGTTAATTATTTTAATTTATTTAAATAATATTATTAATCATATTTTATTTATTTAAAATATTTATTTGAGTTATTAATTAGTTAATATCGAGTTACGTTGCTTTTCTTAATTATTTTAATGAGTGGAATTAAATTCCTTTATTTTATTATGTGAATTTATTTTATCTGCTTTCGTTATATTAATTATTGTTTTGTAATTAATATTGCGCTTGGATTTAATTTATTTCTGTTAATGGCTTTAAATACCTTATTTTATTGATATTTAAATTATAGTATTTAAAGTCAGTTTTTATTTTATTTATTGTGTTTTTTCTAGTAGTCTTCTTTTCCTTCTTTTTCCTTTTTTTTTTTCTTTTTTTTTCTTTTTCTTCTTTCTTCTTCTCTTCCTCTGCTTCCCAGCCCGCGTCCCCTGCCTCCCTCTCCCCTTCGCCCGTCCCTACTCCCCAACCCCAAGACCGCCGCCGGCCACCCACCGGCGACACCGCCCAGCCCACTACCTTCCCCACACGCTGGCGAGGTCAACGACACCAGTGGTGTCCCCTCCGGCCACCCCACCGCCCCTCCACGACCACAAACCCGAAATGGCCATTTTTGCTTCCCTTGCATTTTCCGGCCACCGCCGGCCACCCCTTGGCCTCCAACCACTACCACTAGACTCCCCACCCTCCGGCGCGAGCATAACCCACCACCCAAAGCCACCCATCGCCGCCGGTTACCCCCTCTACCTGAAATGAGCCTTAAACGGGTCGTTCTTCGCCGCGCCGCCGTCCGGCCACCGTAGGCCTCACCACCGCCACCAAAAAACTCCCCTCGCCCAGCCGGTCAATCCTCTAGCTCAATTTCCCCAACCGCGGCCTCACCTTCTCGGTACAACCTCAAACCCGAAAATGAGTTTTAACCCCTTTTGACCCCGATCCGCCACCTTCCGGTGGTTGTGCCGCCATACCACCACCTCCATGAGATTCCCCACCCTTCAATATGTACCTCCCTAAATTTTGGGGTCAAACTGAGTGTTTTAGCCTGACGTACATGTGACCGCTACAAACGCTGCAGATTGGAGTTGTTCAAGGATTTACATTTTTACCACCGTAAGTACTTTCCAAACGAGCTTTAAGATTTAAATATATTTTTGGCATCAACAGTTGTGGTATTTGATTATTGCTGCTTTGTGTTGGTTGATGTTGGTATTTGTTGGTTGATTGGATTAATTAAATGTTGGATAATTGCTGCACGGTTGTCTGCATTGTGTATTTACGCGCATGCTCATGAGAATATTTGGAAAGTGAATTTTTGCATGATTTCGGATATTCATGTGTTGAAAATGAAAATTGGGATTTAAATTAAGTTTATTGGATTTTAATGGTTTTGGGATGAGTCATAACGGGGACGACGATACGTAACGCCCGTTGTGATCAGCGTGTGAGTGTGTGGATAACATAATGGGGACGGCGATACGTGACGCCCATTATGATCATTGGGTGTGTATTTCATATCGGGAACGGCGATATGTAACGCCCGGTATGAAATGAGTGTATGTGGATCGTAATGGGGACGGCGATACGTAACGCCCATTATGATTTCGAGTGTGTGTATGAATCATATCGGGGACGGCGATACGTAACGCCCGGTATGATCGGTTTTGAGGATATTATTTTATGGAAAATGATGGGTGATTTTATTGGGATTTTATTGTGGATCAAAATGGGATTTTGACGTGTGATTATTTCATCGACTTTGAGGAAGATGATTTTAAGCCTCATTCATATGGTAATTGTTCATGGTTATTGTTGTGGCATTAATGTATTTATGTCTTTTGGTTTGGTTAGTTTGTACTTACCTGCGATGCCATCTTGGAGTCGTAGTTTTTGGATGCAGACTTTGGAGAGGCTGAGCCTGAGGAGACGGCTCCGCTATAGAGGTATTATTATTATTAATTGATCTCTCGAGAAATTTATTTTCCCCTTTTTATAAATATATATTTGTTTAATTTGTATTTTTGGATGACTGTATTAAATCTCCTGCTGGAGAGTTTTTATTAAATTGGTTTGTAAAATATTTTTAAAAATTCTGGTACTTAGATATTAATTTATTTTCTGCTACGACCTTTTATTTATGTATGTCACGTGTGCACACACGTTTGACACGTGTTGTTGGGATGTGTGACCCGTGTTGTCATCATCCCGACGCCTCGATTCCCGTGTTAATTTAAGGAGAATTTGGGGACGTCACACGCTGATTGTTACCTCGTCCTGTAACTTCATTTCTTTGGGAGGGCAACATGCTCGCGTTATTGTTGTCCAGTTGTAGAGGGCAATTCCTGATGTAGTGTCCTGACTTGCCACATCGGAAACATAGTCTTGCCTCTCTTCTGCATTCTCCAGAATGCACTTGGTTACATGTCTTACACTGGTAGGGCTACCGATTACTCTGGCCTGGTCTATTGCTTGAGCTACCCCCTTCATTTTTCTTCTTCCACGATCCTTGATTGACGCTTGCATGGTATCCAGATGAGGTAGATCTCTTCCTTTGATCAGATAAAATTGCATTTCTTTGAAGGCTTCTTTCAAACACTGTAGCCTTATTCACCAATTCTGTGATTTTTTTTACTTGGAAGCCCACTACTCGCTCAAAAAGCTTCTCGTTCAGCCCTTGTTCAAATTTGCGACACTTTTTCTCTTCATTTGGAATAAGATATGCCGCAAAACGTGCCAGCTCGGTAAATTTTGCTGCATATTGATGTACTGACATCGCTCCCTGAGCTAAGGTGGCAAATTCCATAGCTTTATCTTCCTTAACTAAGACTGGTAAGAAACGCTCTAGGAAAACTTCCTTGAACAGCGACCAACTTTTTATTTCCGTCTTTTCAGCTTCCCTGATAGTCCTTTCAGAGATCCACCACTTTTTCGCCTCCCCGGTCAGCTTGAATGTAGCAAACGCCACCTTTTGCTCATCCGTGCAGGGCAAGACTCGAAATATCTCCTCAATATCCTGTACCCAATCCTCTGCCAGTATCAGGTTGCCTCTTCCATTAAAAGACGTGGGATGCAACTTGTTGAAATCTTCCACAGTGCAACCCCTTTCACTTGTGGTGCGGTAACGACCAGATGAATTTTGCGCGAGATCATCAATCAGCTGATGCGCTACTGCTCGAAGTACTTAAGAAGCTCTTGGATTTGCTTCCCTTTCATTTCTGGCCGCATTCAAGTCCGACACACTTCGCTCACGTCGAGGTGGCATCCTGAGAACACTTGGACTATTAAACACATCGTTCACTAAAACATATAACCAACTAGCAAAAAAAAAAAACATCTACAGGTAAACTTAGTAGTCAAAACAAAGTATATAATACTCCCCAAACAAAAGAGGTACCTACCACAAACAAGATCACATGATACCAAAAATAAAAGACATAAATATATAACCCTTAACTCTCCAACAATATGAAATCAGCTCACAAACCTATATAATTCTACACCTCAAATAATTCCTAAAGTTGGCAATTTCTAGAACCTCAAATTCCTAAAACCTTATTACATAAGTCTGCAGAATCTTAAACTTTCGCTCTAATACCAACTGTAACGCCCCGTACTCGTAGGGGGTCACGAAACTCCACATGTTTGGTATATTCCATCATCAACTATAAATAATAAGTCTCCGACCATATTCAAAATAAAAATATTGTTCACAACTCAATCCATATAACAATGTCCACCAAGTCATAAATAAAAAAATATGAATAAATCATAACTGAGAGGGTTCACATTCTCCCAAAAAGCTTAACAATAAAGAATAACTAACATTCTATAAATCCAATGAAACTAGAACCCAACATAATAAATAAAATAATTGTTTTCCCCAGACTCTACTCTTGGTCCTCTGATGGAACATCCAAATCATCTGAAAAAAATATATGAGATAAGAGAGATGAGTTTTTCCACAACTCAGTAAGCGAAGAACCTATACAAGCGTGTAAACATGAGCATTTACCAAGTAATAAACTACGGAACAAAACATAATTATGCATAAAAAAACAATAGAATTTCAAGACAATTTAAATCATAAAGTACTTTGGCATAAACAGAGTATTATTACTATATCAATCGGAGCATCTCACAAAACAAAGACCATGTTTAACCCCCGTGGTAGGGTTGTGCAAATCCCGGTGGCCAAACCAGGCAGAGACAGAGAGGGAACTTTCCCTTATTCGTTCTCGGAGCCCCGAGTGTGCACATAGGAAAACCCACAATAAACCACTTTGTTTCCAAAGTGGGTGCACTCAGGGATAAGAAATTAGTACCAAATCCAAACAGAGCAATTACAGAGCAGAGCAGAGCCAAGCAGAGATAAAGTCAAATACTAACCAGAATACTATGCCAAAGATTTTCAGAGTTATTAAGGACACATAAATCCAAACTATTTTCAGAATAAAGCTTATGTAAATAAAACATAGTCAACACAATCAAGGCATAATTTTTCTCAGATAGACAAAAATGTTCTTTCCACATTACAGAAAATAAAACGACAAAAAAGCAGCTCATGTCTACACAATGCATGCCTGAAATATTTTTCCTTATTTTATATAAAATTAATGAATAATGCAAACAATCGACTGAGGTTGGTTTTTCTCAAGTTTTCATTTCGTAACCAACAAAAGCACAAATTTTTAAAAGTCCACCTCAGTCCCCTTTTGGTATAAAACCGAGCATACGAACCCCGCTTACCTGACTCCTGCAGCGAAATATCAAAACTTTGAGTCTGACTTCTATGAATTTCGTCACCAATACATGAAAATAATTTCCTTTATGTTAATGACCACCCCAAAGGCCTAAATCTGAAAAATTATAAGTTAACTAAAATGCTTGCCTAATATCATAATTTCTAGCATATCAAGCCCAAGCAACCAGCCACTACGACCCGCAAAACCAGCGCACTCCATACCAAAAAATATCATTTCAGCCCACCACCAACTCATTTCAGGCATCCCTCTGATAAAGCTAACCCAAAAATTGTATAGTCTCCCATACGTTCAAAACTACCAAACCCAACCATTTACATCACACAAAACATCCCAAACAACCCATCGGCAGCACCAATCAGTAAAAGAAAATTTAGACAACCAACCCTTGAACATCCACCAAAAATCACTTCGAAAATGGATTCGGAAATTGGAGAAAAATATTCCATAAATATTACGGGGAGAAATCTATCCAATAAATTTATCAAATCCAAATATCATAAATAAATTCGCTATCCTCCCCAACCTTCCAACAACAGCCATACACTCTCGGCAAATAAATACGGAAATTGAACCCAGAAAATACCACAAAAAAAACCTCTCGGAGAGGTCCAGAAATTGAAGAAAAAAATCTAAACTAATTCACCTGAGATGAGCATCCAAGAGGAAAATCCATAAATCTTACCTCAAGCGGAAGAATCACATGAAACGGGGCGGTAAAAACCCGCGGACAGTAGCCGGATTTTCGCCTCTCCTATGCTCTGCTTCACCCATCGAAAAACCCACAAAAATAACAATGATTAAAACCCAAAATCATACCTTGAATGAATGGTAAAACGCAAGAGAAGAAGGGGGAACTTAGATGGACTTACCGGCGCGAAAACAGGGTGAAGGAAAACAGAGGAGCCGGCGGTGAGGAGACCCAAAACTGAGCTGCAACTGCCGAAAGAAGAGAGGGAGAGAAAAATAAGTCTTCCGTTGAGCCCTCTAGTGGAATTGGAACTGCCGAGGACGTGGAAGTGGGTGCGAGAAAAAGGTAATGAAGAAACAGAGGGAAACCGTCGCCCAGAGGAAAAGAGAAGGAAAAGAGAAGAAAGAAAGGAAAAGAAAGAAAGGAAAAGAAAGAAAGAAGGAAGGAAAGGGGGCGGGGGTTATTTACCTGGGATAGAAACGGTGCCGTTTCTGGGGGGTTGGGCTGGGTCTCGCTTAAACCGGCCTGGGCCTAGCTACGAGCCTTACATTGGGAACGTTGAATTGGTGAGTAATAAGAATGAATGCTCTTCAAATATAGAATTTGAAGACCTCCTAATTAAAACAACATTCTTTACATAAAGAACCATCTAGGCGAGCAATTCCTCTTTCATGTATAAACTTCAATGGCCTTGCAACATGTGCAAATCAGCCATTAGAAATCACATATAAAATGGTACAAGAAAATTTATATTTAAGATGCTCTGATCAGTTGAAGAGTATGAAGCATCAAGTTCAAAAATTTTAAAATAAAAGATCGTGCATTTCATCCTTTTTTTAGAATTGAATAACGTATTCATATCAAGAAAAAATCTGAACATCAAATTACAAACAAGATAACACTCAAAATCTAGAATTCTTCAGAAAGTTCAAGACTAAAGCTTATAATTTTCCATGCTAACCAGGAACGCTAATATTTCACTTAACATTAAAATATTCAAATATGTCTATGTGGTTAAAATGTACTGCACAAAAGAAATAAGTTGCGTATAGGTAAAACATTAGCATCCAGGTTACAAGTAGTATAACATGCAAGTTGGAAATAATTGTGGAAATAATATCTAAGTAGTAATTAAAATACGAAACTCTTAACTATTATATATATAAGCATCCTTAATATATATATATATAAACAATGTGGAACAGCAAAGAAGCCGCCATAGCAAAGAGACAAATATTAACATCATAGATATCTATTTTTTTTTATATAAGTAATTAATGTCCTAGATATCTTAATACTGTACGTTGTATGTTTTGATGCTACGATTGAGGCCAATATATAATACAACATAGTTTTATATTGTACATGTTTTTGGGGATATTAATGGAGAATACCGCACATATATGTGTGTGTGCGTGTTTCAATCAGATCAACATTATGGACAGTGTGCTAATGGGTATTTTTTCAGAACATCACCTTTAAATTCCATTTAAGAATGCCTAATCATCATTTGTGATGGCTCTGTTTTCTCCATTTCTTATTCTTAACTATTATCTCTCTCGGTATCTTGGGCAGCAAGTTTGATAGCATCTCCTGTGAGAAATATGTCAATTCTGAAAGGATTGAGATACGAAACTCTTTGTGCAACTAAAATCATAAGACATGAAGACAAGTTTGAAAAGCTACTTTTGTGGTTGAAGTTTGAACCAAACACCCGTGAGATATTGTTTTCACTACGGTAATATAGCAATCTAAAGCAGCAGGTATTAAACTAATGAAATGGAAAAATATTTTCCCTAGTTGTTTACTTGTTTCCATGCTCATCTCTAAGATCAAATTTCTAACATATATGCAAACTCTCCATTAATCCGCTCTAGCCAAAAAGAGTAAGATCACAAATCACAAGAAATCTGATTAAATCTGTAATTGAAAAGGATTATTATACATGTTAAACCCAATTCAGCCATCTTACCAACATCACTTCGATCGATACAACCTTTTTTGTTAAATAAATTAAAATTTGTAGGACATAGGAGCAAAAAGGTTTAAAACGCACTGGAGGCTGGAGAGCCACAAAAAGGAAGTATTCGTTTACTTACGCGACATAATGAAGAACAAAAGTACTGCATATTATGTTCTCTTCTTAATCTTCTTAATAAGTTAGCGCAATACTACCCATTAAGCCACTGGTTCTCGAGGCAATAGAGGTGGAGATGTAGAGCTACTTGAACGATTCAAAAATTCAGAAATGGAGAAAACGGAATCACCACAAATGGAGATTAGGCATTCTTAGTGAAATGAGCCATGTTTTCTCAAAGTTTCAATCAAACAGAAAATACAGATTTACAGGTTGAACTCATAGATAATCATCACAATAATTATACAAATAAGTTAAGACGATATTAGAAGATAAACTGTTGGCTTCTACCCCACAGGATTTATACCCTAACACTACAACACTAAATATCATAAAACTTAATCTTACTAAACACGATCTATAAGGCAAACCGAATAGTATTTATTATATTACCCCTTCCCACTTGCAATTCTTAAGTCATACTAGGATTAAACTTTTGAAATTTACTTGGCATGCCAGAGAAAGCAACTTACTTGACTATATCCTAGATGAACCTAAACTAGTGCTCTTACGAGAAAGGCAAGTGGTGACATTGTTGCACCATCCACCTCCCTATGAATAAAAGCAAAGATAGGATGGTCAAAAAAATAAATATAAAAATAATATAAATGTATTAGATAACATAAGAATTCAATAAAACAAGACTGTTAAAGCCCTTGAGAACTACATTTGAAAGAAATTGTAACATTTGATTATCGTAGTATGCAAACAAGAATACAATATTCAGCTTTCTCTAGCCCATGAAGAATTGGAGTTATTATACAAATTTGGCATCAGAAAAGTTTTCAGTAGACGCATTTTCTTTTTCCCTTATTTCTATTGGCAATCTGTTCTAGCATACATTTGAAAGAAATTGTAACATTCAAATATCATAATATGCAAACAAGAAAACAATGTTCAAATTTTCATAGCCCATGAAGAATTGGAGTTATTGTACTGATTTGGCATCAGAAAAGTTGTTTCAGCAGAAGCATTTTTCCTTTTCCTTCTTTCTATTAGCAATCTATTCTAGCATTATACTTCTGTTTCCATGGTTCAAAAAAATAAAATAAATAGGATATGACAAACCTCAAAGTGAACCAACCAATTGCCCATTCCTACACCAAATCCCTTATCCTAGTGGTAAGCTGGTGGACTTCCATCATTTTTTAGTTTTGAATAATGTATTTATATGAAAAACAAATCTAAACACAAAATTACAAACGAGATAATCAAAATCTAAAATTCGCCAGAAAGATTAATGATAGAGCTTATAATTCCATGCTAACCATGAACGTTTTCCAATATTTCACTTAACTTTAGAATATTCAAATATGTCTATATGTGGTTGAAATGTACTGCACGGAAGAAATAAGTTATGTATAGGTAAAACATTAGCATCCAAAATAGATGGATATTTTAAAAGAAAACTATAAAAGAGTTGACTTAGGAGCATGCAATCATATCAACTACTATATCTTGAAAGACATAGCAGTAGATATATCTTCTCTATCATATTCTTCAAAAAGCATTCTATAGTAGTGGTCCATAACCGCGTGCCTTCTGTAAAGGAAAATAAAATTAATATAACACGATTCTATGTGGTCAGTCTAGTTATGACTTCAGGTACTATAGGTTCAAAATGTTATATGCCCATATATATGCAAGGTTGGTGTACAAAATTGTACTGAGAGAAGATAACCTGATGCAAGGCTAGCAAGAAACTGGAGCAATTAATAGAACAAATGGAGAAATTCTGATAAATATAATCCTCAGAGTAGCACAAGTTTCAAAGCAAAACCATAGAAACTCACTACATAGATCAAACCAATAAACTGGATCAATTATGGAACAAAGTGAGAACATCAAATAAATACAAACATAGAGTAGCACAAATTTAAAAACATCAAAGCCAGGACAAACTATTTGTAAAATTTAGCTTTATTTAATTGGAATTTTCACTTTCAGAATTGCGAATAACCATCTATTTTAAAGTGCTTTCTAGTTTCCTTTATTTATTCATTTTAAATATAAAATAACTGTACAACACCAAAATAGAAAAGAAATGCATATAATTTCTAGCTTAAGAGTCACGTCAGAACTGATGGAAATAATACTTGCCAAGTTTTAGTTTGGTTAGAACAATGCAACAAATGAATTTTGCGTCAATTCAAAAACACAAAACAAAGAATTAGATTGGTTTGAATTATTAAAGGGGGAAAAAAAACAACAACAACTAAGGGAATTCAATCAAAAAGAACCCTTCACCCAAAAGAATAGAGCAGCAACACTGTATGGCCTTAACATTTACATTCAATAATCTCCACTAGCTCACAAGACATCTGTTTTCTAGAAAAGGCTGGAAACAAAAAAATTGATACCATATAAACCAAAAAAATCTTTGTTTTTTTTTAACAATAAATGATAAGGCATCAATAGAATAAAACATACGAACTTACTACGTAGAATGCCCTTTACAACCAAGAACGTGACCAGGAAAACATAATCAAAGACACCCAACACAAAGAATACACTACCAACATTGTCCCGACCTAAGAATTGCATCCAATAATCTATATGAGTCTACAACTCTACGTACCATTTGCATAGCCATACTCAAGTATAGCGGTTGACTGATGATTGAGCCAAAAAAAAAATTATTACAAACTGCAACTCATCCCCTCATGCTGCACATATGACAACCATAACACACTTTAAAAACCTTTGTGCAATGAGATTGACACGAGCCAAGTATTATTCTCTAAAAATCCAGTCAACTAATAAATAATTGAGTTACGAAAGTAGAAGAGAGCCAAAAGGTAAATTATCAGAACTGGTTTCTCACAAAACTTAAAAGAAATTAAACAAATAGCAACATAACATCAACATCACATCATGAAACTAACCCAAGCTAAACTCATCCAAAAAGCATTTAAATCCTATTTTATGTTCCAATTGGAAAAAATCGACAATGGAAATAGCTACTTCCAGTATTCTGTTAATTACGTCAGCACGATTGGAAGCAAAATAAAGAAGTATGAGTAACGTACAAACCCAAAAAAACTAAGAAAAATGAAAATGAAAATTAGAAAAGTACAATGAAAGCTAAAATCATTGCCATTCCAGATAAAAAAAAAAATTAGTCCATGCACGAAAGCATGCACATCCAGGAAAACTGCCATCTCTTTTGTAAATACATAAATTTTGAAGTTTTCTATCCCTTACACACGAAATATAAATCAAGGGTATTTATTTTCTGCTATTTCTCTGCCACATATTCTTCTCAATAAATCCATAATAGATAAAAAAGCACCTAACAACAATTTATATAGATAAATATTTCTCTGAGAAATCTTTCATTTATAAAATAAACAAATGCATTAATAAACAAAATGCACCACATCTACCAGACTTAGCAATCCAATTTTCATTACAATCAACGCTATGAATATTCCAGCTTTCATTACAATCAAGGCTATGAGAAAAATACATAACAACAAGCCCCTGAAAAAAAAAAAAAGTGGAGTTTAAAGTTACAATGGAGGGAAGATGGTGGTGTATTTTCACTGGTTATGAGTTGAAGGAAAAAATGGAGGGAAGATTAGAAGGTCATCTAAGAGCTCCGTTAAACTAATCAAATGGACCTAAAGGGATATAGTCACAATAAAATTACAACTTCCAAAAGCAGCAAAAAATCATATATTGATAAAATAAAAATAAGATAAATTTTTTCAGTCCTGCCTATATGTGTGTGCATATGTTATTAAGGATGGTCTACCTTAGCAAAATTTCTTAGGCCTGCCATCTCAAGACAAAGATGTGGAAATAAGGGAGAAAGTACTTTAAAGCCAGTGCCCAAGTCATAGAGCACATTAGCTGCAAGATGCAAGGTTCAGTCCAGCTAGGGAACTCATAAAAATAGCAGGCCAGGCCTATTGAAGAGGGGAAAAAAAAAACCACTAACCTCAAAATTCAAAATAAAGGAAAAAGAGCAAAAACACTAAAACCAAAGTTCTAGGACCAAAATATGCCATCCTAGAATCCTCTTTTATGTTTGCTTACAGAAATCGCATCATAGCAACAACATTGTCTTCATGTGCTGGGAGCCCTGCATTTTTAGACAAAATAATCTAAAAATAAGTAGTAAACAAAGCATTCAAACAGTTTTAGAAATACAATCAAGAAATTAAACAAGATCATATAATCAGAAGCAAAAAGAAAAACCAATTTGAAAAAAAACAAATTCCGTTAGATAGTCATGCAGGCAACAGAGGAATTATTTTGATCTGGAACCAATGAGGAAAGAGTATTACCTGGAGGTGATGCGTCGACGGTAGCAGTTGTTTCCGAGATTACCAGCGACGAGAATGTTATTGGAAGAGGGAGGAAAGATATAAAAGAAGAAGAAGAGGGACGCAGTGGCACTGAAAATCTTCTCGTCGTCGAAGGAAACGAATTCGCACTGAAAATCTTCTCGTCGTCGAAGGAAACGAAGAATTCTTCGATGCTCTGTACAACGCACACAGTCATGAGGCGCTTCTAAATGGAAGTAGTCATATCTCTCTTCTTTCTAACCCCCACTTCGAACCGAACCCTAAAATGCTAAAACCCCTGAAAAACCAACAGTCGGCGTCAGATTGATTGAACCAAAATTTCTCATTTAATTTTAATTTTGTTGAACCGAAACGAAGATTAAATCAAAGAACATGCACCGAAACAAAACTCTTTCTCTAGCGCATCACATTCTAGGGCAACGGAGGAATTATTTTGATATGGACCAGATGAAGGAAGAGTGGTACCTGGAGGTGTTGCGTCGACGGTAGCAATTGTTTCCAAGATCACCGACGGTGAGACCGCTCTTGGAAAGACGATTTCAATTGCTGGGGAAGATGAGTTTGAGAGCATTTGTTAATGTAGTTCGAAAGCATTTGTTGGTCTTCTGTGTGCGATTTCTGCAACAGAAGGAAAGTGAAAAGACGAGAGTTTAACATGGAAATAGAGAAGACAGAAAGTGAAGATCGACTGGGAGATGGACAAGTTAGGGTTTGGGTCTGAAGATAGGTCTGAATTGAGAAGGGAGAGAACCGAGATTTCTGATGTGGTCTCAAATCGACAGGGGAAAATGTGGAAGATGAAGTTAAAACAATCGTTACTATTCATTACTGTTCATTAGGCGATAAACGCTTTTTATGTATAAAGATATATCAACCATTTAAAATTAGAACAAGGAACTTAAATCAAGGATATAAAGAGCTAGCCTGATATTTTTAAGTTCTCTTCCATATTCATGATTTAATCTTTCTGATCTTATGTCAAGAGTTTGATGGTTTGATAACATCTACCTCGATTCTTAGAATGAAAAATGTAGATTCAAAACCCATCATCCCGTTGTATATGGAAAAAGGTTTCTCTTATGCAATTTTTTCTTTTTATTTTATTTTTTTATTGCACCTCCATGTGTGAATGATTCAAACAGTTAATAAATCCATATCCTTAACTTGCAAATTTGAGCCTAAATCATGATCAACATGATCAGGTTATCCGTTATCTTTGGAGTTTGGATTGTAAATAAATAAGTAATTGGCTACCCAAGGTTTGGTTTTATCAAACTCGAGTTTTACTCAATTAATTGATTACTCAAATATTATTGATAAAGTTATAAGCATATATAATACAAAGAATTTATTATATATTTCAAAATTAAATATATAGCTCGTAAATAAGCTTGATTAACTCTGTTGTATAAATAAAATAAAATTCTAAATACACTCTAAAATAATAAATAATTAATTAGAAAATAATAATACTATCATTGTCCTTTAAAAAAATATAAAAGATCGTTGAGTGATTAAATAGAATATGTTTGGGAAACGAGATAAATTCATGGGGTTTATACGGAGTCGTACAACGCTTTAATTTTACTATTCATGCAAACGTATGTAATGCATAAATAAAAATTAGAACAATTCATTAACAATAACCAAAAATAAATTATATAATTTGTGCAAATCTGGAACCGACCTGAGAATCTTCCAGTGCCTTAACTAATAATTTTCTTTTTAAAATGAATGAGGTTTATATAAACTATATAAATAAATAAATTTTTAACAATAAATTTCACTTACAAAGAAAAAAAAAAGTGTGATCACAATGTACAAATCATTAGAATCCAAATTATTGATAAGTGAATTATAGACCTCTTTAATTTTCTCTTCCTGAAACCTTTTTGAGTTTCATTGATAGAGGAAGTCTCGTCTTTCCCCCACTCACTCCCTCATTTATCCTTTCTCCTCGTTATTCTCCCTCTCCTTCCCTCTTTTCTTAATTTACTTTTCTTCCTTCAAGAATGAAAAAGTCAAATCTACAATTTTTCAATAATTCTTATTGAGAGATGCATATAGCATAAGAAGGCTCACAAGCTGTAAATCTTGTGAGCCTTCTTATGCATATAGCATAAGAAGGCTCACAAGCTGTAAATAGTGGTTGTTTTGTAAAAATCACCATTTGAGGTCCTCATATCTTGCTCACAGCTATGCGTGGTCCAAATGCGCCACATGTTGTGGCAGCTCTTCTCACCACACAAGTCGAATCACCAAAAAGGCTACAGTCACCAAAACTTTTATATCTAACTTTTATGATTGAAAAGAGGAAAGCTTATTTCCTTCACATGCCGTCAAAAGTTTATCGAAGTTAATCCAAACCGTAATCCATTATTTTTCGTTCTAGTTTTCCTTATTGTATGGTTAAAATAAAAAGTTCGTCTTTTGGATAGTTTGTCTATAAAGGTTAAGTCTTTTCTTTTATGAAGGTCATGAGCTGAGTCTCTATTTAGACAAAGTACTATTATCTTTTGGACATTTTCTATAGAAGGTGTCAATAGCAATAAAGTCCAAACCAATCCAATAGTACTATAATGGTGGAGCTCAAAATAGTTGATATGGAGATCTCTCCACATGTATTGTAAGTTTCTCTTGATAAGTGAATGAAGGGTGGCATTTCCCTTATAAAAAACATTTATAACTAAAAATTCAATGTAGAAGAGGTTATCCTACAATTGCGCACAAATAAATAAGGCTACTCAATAAGGCGCTTGAGACCAGTTAATCAAAATGTAACACCCTGTCCCTCCTTTTTTAAGGATTAGCGAATCTCGAGGAACTAATGTGGTAGTTTGTTCATCTCATTCGATTGGAACAAGACTCGATGCACGTGCCAAGTTTCGAAACACATGCCCGACCTTAACTGCGTGTTTTAAAAGATAACAATCGATTTTAAAATACGTATAATGTTTTAATGTTAATGAATTTTTTAAATGTCCTGAAAATATTATATGAGGTATTTCCAATATTATTGGACCCAAGCCTAATTTATAAGGAATTGCAATTATAATATTGTGAAGAGCTCTAAAATATTATAATCGTACAAAATCGTTTTATTAGCCTAGTTTTAGTTATTTAAGATAGTGTGGATTTTAATTATACTTTAAATCTCTGATTTAAGTATATGGGTAATATTTTTAAATAATTAATAAACTTCATCATTTTAATTATTGATGAGAAATATTATATTATAGACTAAAGTAAGTTGAAATAATATTTTATTTTAATTCTTATGAGTGTTTTTAAAGTCAAATAGATTTTTCCTGTTTTTAGATCAGTATTTTAAGCACATCATTGTTCATTTGAAGATCCCAAAGCTTAGGGCCTATTAAAAGCCCGAAGAAGCCTAAACCCCTCACTTTTTCCCTTTTTCTTTTTTTCTTTTCTCTCTCCTCTCTCTCCTGCATGCTACCTTCATTGTGCCCGTTCGATTTCCAACTTGTGGCAGCGCCACCGCTGCCCACCAAGTCTCACCGCCGGTACCACTGGACCGCCAACCGCCGGAGAACACACCCATGCCAGCAGTGTCATGCACAGCAGTCCCACCTTCTACCGGCAGCCCCTAACCCGAAATGAGTTTTCCTCACTTTGAGCCGTCGTAACTCCTCCGTGAGCTACCGCTTGGCCTCAATGCCACCACTACTAGACTCCCCATTCTCAGGAGTACAAAACCCACCATCAGTAGCCACCACAGCTCCGCCATTCCTAATCCACCGAAATGGGTCTCCAAATAGACTCCTATTCGCCGTGCCGCCGTCCAGCCACCGTGGGTCTCACCTCCACCACCAAAATGCTCCCCTACCTTAGGCGACCTCACTCCTAACTTAGTTTTTCCAACCAAGCCTCCACCTCCCATGTAAGAGCATAAACCCAAAAATAGGTTTCCACCTCTTTTAAGCTAGATCCGCCACCTTCCGGTGGTTGCATTGCCTCACCACCACCACCATGAGATTTTTCATCCTCCAATGAGTATTTTCCTAACTTTTGGTGTCAAACCGAGCACCCTAGCCCAAACCATCATTTTACATAGTTTACGTCACCGTGCACGATGTTAGCTGTAACGTACGACCCTTCTTTTGCCACCAACGAACTCCTCATCATATTGGCCACCCTCATACAACTTAGATTTAGTAATCGAAACCCTTGACCTGTATCCCGATGTATTCCCATTCTGAGGTCACGACACCAACCTCGAAGGAGCGGTTAACACTCAAACTTATGGCTCTCGAATCGATGTATGGGGTTTACCTCGCTATGGTATAAATCTCCCTCCCTTGTATTTATGTTATTTTATTGGTTGTGGACTGTACTGTTAGGATTGTGGAGTTCGCTGTGTAGTGGTTGGGAGTTGTATTGTATTGTGGAGTCGGCTATGTAATTTGGGGGTGCTTTGTGTGCAGTCGTGGTGTTGTGGTGGGTGTTGTGATGGAAGTACGCATATAGTGTACTCCGTATGACAGGGTAATGTACTATGCAATGTGTATTGTATGATATTGTGAAGTAGGGTGTTTGTAAGGAGTACACGTAGAGTGTATCCCGTGGGATAAGGTGATACATCGTATAGTGTGTATCGTATGATTTATGGTATAGTGTACTATGGAAAGAGTATACACGAAGTATACTAACCATAAGCATGAAAGGTACTCTATGTGCCGTAGTTGTGATGCACTGTAAGGCTTGTCACAAAGATGAGAAGTCGCATGGTTGAGGGACGGAAGGCACATGAAGTGTAGGAAACCATGGAAAGGTGTCCCAGGGTGATGACGCGATCAGCAGCCCCAACGATTGTTGTCGTCGTGTAGCCGCATTATGTTTCTAAGTATGTGAAAAATCATACTCAGAGATGACATGGAAGTCATGTGGCGTAACGCCAGGTGAAGTGGTCAATAATAACGAGATAGCTTAATAGTAGTCTCGAATTATGTGGCGCAACGGATGTACATTGAGATGGACCTTGTTGTGTTAATTGTTGGGATGAATTCGTAAAAGGGGCTAGAAAGTAGGTTAAGCCCTACCAGCTGTTATGGAGAAGGTTGATATCGAGCTATGATACTTATTCCTCAAACAGGTGATCAATGTATTCTATGTTGATCTTAGGTGATGAAGAGTTAGAGTATATGTGTTTCTCGGGTGACACGTGTAATGGACCTGTTGCCCTCTTTGCAATAGATGCTCTGTCTTGAGTAAGGGTTTGCGACGTTAAGCCCCAAAGCTTTCCTTAGTCACTTGGAATGCATGGTTGGAGATGACAAGGACGATGATGACATGCAGGCTTAAGAGCCCGCAATGTTAGGTGTACTGATTAGTATGGGGATGTGTGACTCGGTCGATCTAAGTCATGCATCAAGTTGAGGTTGATTGATGGGGGTATTGGTTATAGGCTAATCCCCAAGGGTGAGGCATAATAAGATTCCTATGAATGCAAAGGAGCTGAGGAGAAATGCCTAAGTGTCCCTGAAAGAGTCCCTGATGGTCTTAGTATAATGAGTATAGACTCCAAGGATATGAGGAAAGTTGAAACTGTCCGTGAGTGAGTCTCTCAACAGTCTTAGCATAGTAAGTAGGACTTCAAGGACATAGGGATATCGAAAGGTGTCCCAGTGTCTGTAGTAAGTCTCCCGACGGTCTGAGTGAACTAGGACTTCAAGGACATGAGAATATCGAAAGGTGTCCTAATATCCATAGTAAGTCTCTCGAAATTTGAGTGAAGTAGGACTTAAAGAATATAGGGATATCGAAAGGTGTTTTAATGTCCGTAGTAAGTCTACCGATGATTTGAGTGAAGTAGGACCCCAAGGATATGGGAATGGCAAAAGAGTGTTCTAAGTAAAGTGTAGGATCTTTCTAGTTTAATTGCTTGTATTTATTATATACTGATGCTAGTTGTAGGTATGCTTGTAGGTTAATTTCTGTAAAGCGCTTATGACTGGACCACACAGTATAGGAATAGCATGGATATTAGGTAAGTGTTATGTTCATTCACCTTTAGTATTTACCGGACTAGTAAAGAAAGATAATAGGATTGAAAATGCTAATATATGTATGTATGATCATTCTTAGTAGTCTCTTTTATCGAACCTCAAATGCTTAATTATTTGTTTGTGATTGGATGCCTATACGTAATAATTATTTGATGTATTCTATGAAAAATATAAAATGAAATTTGAGATTTCTGTCTCATGATCTGATAGAAGAATGCCATGAACTAACGTTATGCGATGACACTATATGGTGACTCTACGAGATGTCCCTATTCAATGACCCTACGAGATGTCCCTATTCAATAACCCTACGTCCCAACGAGATTGAGTGCATGCGCATGCATTTGGTTCACGAATATGCTTCTAGATGATATTTTCTATAGACAACTGACTAGGTAAAGAAGAGATAGAAAGCATAGGGAATAAGAAGATAGGAAGGGTCTAGGGAAAGAAAAGCATAAGAAATTGAGAATATAAAAGTCTAAGGAAAATAAGGTAAAGAAAAAAAAAACTTAAACGATTGAATGCTATGATGTATGAGAATGTGAAATGGGTACAAAGAAAGACCCAATGGTCCAAAGGAAGACCCAGGATCCAAAGGAAAATCCACCAACCCCAGCACACGGAGGTAATAGTGTGCAATGGTCATGTATGAAGGTCATGTTATGTAAGATGTATATGGCATGTATGCATTAAATGAGTGATTGCTTCTTAAATGCTATTGATGATTTGTGATTGTTGGTTGCTATTCTTGTTTGCTGTGTGTTTGTTTATCGTGTTTTGTTTCCTTGTTTGATATTTGCTTGGTATATTCATGTGTTTACTTGGTAGACGATTGCTTGCCTATCGATGATTGTTTGCCTGCTAACGTTTTTGAGTGACTTTGTAAATTCTAAGGACAATGAGAGAATAAGAACAATCTTGAAGATCCATAAGGAAAGAATGGCATAACAGGGTTATAGGTATGAAAAGAGAAATATATGTATTGTCTTATATGTATGTACGTGTATGAGTGTATTGCATGATTGAAAAACCTATTTTATTATATTAAAATCAATATAGAGTAATACTTACTGAGTATTTGACTTATTTTTATTTTCTTTCTGTGTGTTTTCTCCCTCACAAAGGAGCATGAAACGGGAAGCAAACAGTCCAAGGGAAGAACACGGCAGCCTAAGCATATATGGGAGTCCTTTTGTTTTATGTTAAAATATTTTTCATTGTAAACCTCTTTTATTGATAAAACATTCTTTATTTTATAATATGAAGTCTTGCACTCTGGGTATGAACTAAAATGTTTTTCAATGAACAAAATCAGTCAATTTTCTAAAACTATTTTGAAAAAAAAATAACCACGTAAGTGTCGGATTGTTATACAAACTCGAGTTTAACTCTAATTCATTTATTAATCAATAAAACTATAGATAAAGTTAAAATATATAATACCAAGAACTTATTATGAAAAATAATTTGGAAACAAGCTCAAACTCACTAGTATAATATATTGCCAAAAATGATGTTGCCAAATATATATTATAACTTCATGATAAACAAGAACTTAATTCTTATTCAAATAAGACTGCAATGAACAAATCTTAACTACTCATTTGAATTCAACTTATTTACACTCAAGTCGATATACTAACAATAATTCTACACAAAGTTTGCTTTTAGTGGAGTTGGGCGGAGTCTGCTTACGTGGCACCCATATTTTAAAAAAAAAAATAGACATGACATAAACAAAGCAAGCGCGAGATGGGTAGAGAGAGAAATTCATTTTTGCTTTCAAAACCTGGTCCTGCGTTTTGGAGAGAGAATCTCCAGCGATTACCTGCGATGATCATCTGCGATTCCTTCAGTCATTTGCAACAAACTCTGGTGACATTCAATCCAAACCCTAGGGTTTGGGTTTTGGCCTTTCAAGTTTCAACTCCTGTGCGTTGCAAAGAGAAACCCCTGATTGATCTTCGGCCTTCACTTCGATGAATCTGTCTGGCCATTCTCTCCGATTATCTATCCGGCCATCATCACATAGTAAACCTCTAGTCATCATCTCACAGTAAATTATCGGCCATTACTCTAACCCCCAAGTTCTCTTCACCAGGTAATATTACAAGTCTTGATTTCTTATAGATAGTGCCCATTGTTTTTTTTGGTTTAAAGGTGTAAGTTTCTTTGTTTGGGGGTTTTGGAAAATGGGGGTTCTAGGGTTTTGATTTAACCACACAGAAATTGTTTTTCACATAGACCAAGCACTGTTTGGAGATGCATTAGTATAAATTTAAGCGTTCTTTGTTGTCTAGATGGCTATATTTAACTATTGGCTTGGTATGATTGGGAGCATGCTGCATTAGTGTAAGCTTGATAAAGGCAATTATTATATGTAGGGCTAGTCTCTAGAGATTTTACTCAGGATGCATTAATATTAGTCTAACCTTATGAAATGATTTCTAGTGAAGTGAGCTGAACTGAATACATGGGTGGAGAGTATTTTTTTTATCTTTTAGTTAAGGAGGAACTTCTTTTAGATCTAATGTTCCCTGCTATTGTTCAATGTTTCTTTCAATGTCAAGATTCAAAAAATACCCTATTTTAATTATTTATTGGTTCGCTTTCCTACTAAATTCTATGTAATTTAGTTAAGTTGTTAACTTGCCATTAACAAGTGTCTTGCAGTTAATGTACCGAAAACACAAAGATGCACATTCATTTTATCTATAAGCTTGTTGATTTTTATGTGCACTAATATAGGCATCTGAAGTCATGCTTGAGCTTGAAATTTTTTATCATCTTATGTTTTGTGTCAGGATATTTGATGAAGTGTGGAATGCGTATTTAAAATGCAGGACTTTAACGTTCTCTACTGTAGTAGACGTTTTAGGTATGTGGCTAATGTCGTTTAACTAACTTTGGGATGCAGCGGGTAGAAATTTGAGTTAGAAGGGAAAATTAGGTCATTTAATCACCACCTTATACCTGCAGCGTGCACACACACACACCTCACACACGAGCACTTCATTCTCTTGATGCTTCTACCTGTTCCACTCACTCTCCCTCTTCTTTCAGGTACAGTCAGATCAATGGCTGGGAGAGGCGAATGGCTAGCAATAAAGCTAGGGTTTCGGATCAACGGTGGTCGAGGAGAGGTTAAATAAAGAGGTGAATGAGAAACGAGAGGAGGATAGAGAGAAATTAGGGTTGGAGTTTGCTTTTCATTTTCTTTCCGGTGGTTTCTGGATTTGGGGATGTCCCCCTTGAGTTTTATGTTTCTGTTGAGGATTTCAATCCACATGAGTGGCTAGAAATCCGGGGTCTAGGTCACGGGAACCTTGTATGCCCAAATAGATTTGGGGCTTTTGGTTCCTTTAAGTTTTATTGCATTTAATCCAGGTTTATGATATCAACTGCATTATTTAAGATTTTCAGTGAGGTTTATACATACATCTTTGATTCTCTGTTGTATCTCAGCACAGTGAATGCTTAGGGTTTGTATGCCTTATATTGATGTTCTAAGGGTTACCTGAGCTGTATTTGATATTATAGAAATTTTCTCTTTTGATTATCATTTCCATAAGGGCTTAAAGTTTAAATGATCCATGTGTGGTGGCCACGGCTGGTACCTCATTTGAAGGAGTACTTTAAGAACAACCTTTAGATTGTTTGGGAAACCAGGGAACCAAGGCTTAGATCTTTCCTTTAAACCAAAAAAAAAAAAAAGGAATTATTTTCGTAGTTATATTTTCTTATAAAGCCTTCGTTCTATGCTTGAGAGGTAACATATTAAATTCATTTGTTTGTTGAATATTGTGCACCACATTCTCATCACCATTGCTTGATTTCCATGGCTGGTATACCTTTGGTCTCTGTGGATCGACCTTGAGCTCTTGATATTACAATTGACCCTTTTATACTTGGGAGGTGCATTTGTTAAAAGGAGACAAGTTTTTGGCGCCATTGCAGGGGACCAATGGTTTGCTGAACAACCAATTGTTCCATTTTAGTAAGAGAGTGATTCAGTGTGAACCTCTTCACACTATGGTGACTTCTAAACTGAATTTTTTTTTCTGTTTCATTTTTTGTAATTATTATGTTTGTTTTACTGAATTTTTGTTTTATTTGCATTAGTATTGTTGGTTAAAAAAAATAATACTAGTGCACAGTTGGTGTTTGGGGAGTTGGGCCTAAGTTTGTATGTCCGTTTGGGACAAAGATCACACTGATAGGTTAGTCAGAATAGATTTAATTAAGAACTCAGACCCTGAATCCAATATTTTGAGTCATCATCTGAGAGTTTTAGCAACATGGCTGAGAATGAAAATGATGGGGAGATGTTTAACCAAAACAGGACACTTAGAGACTATTTGCAAACTATTAGGACTAGCACTTCATCATGCATAATCCAACCCCTTAATGCTAACAATTTCAACTTCAAACCCGGAATGATTCCACTCCTTCCCCACTTTCATGGAATGGAGTTAGAAAATCCCTATTTGCACATTAAAGAATTTGAGGAAGTTTGTTCCACCTTTATGGAAAGAACATGTACTGAAGAGGTGATTAGGCTTAAACTTTTCTCGTTCTCATTAAAAAATAAAGCCAAGACCTGGTGGCTGAATTCAATTAGGCCTAGTTCTATAGGGACTTGGCATGAAATGCAAACTGAGTTCCTAAAAAAAATTTTCCCCATGCATAGAACTAATACATTGAAGAGGCAAATCATGAATTTTACCCAAAAAGACATTGAAACCTTTTATCAGAGTTGGGAAAGGTTTAAAGACCTATTGAATGCTTGTCCTCATCACGGGTACGAAAACTGAAGGATCATTAGTTTTTTTTATGAAGGTTTACAACCCAAGATGAGGTCATTTGTTGAAACAATGTGCAATGGGGAATTTTTCAATATAGAGCCCAAGGAAGCTTTCGAATATTTTGCTTAACTTCCTAAAAATGCTCAGTCCTAGGATGTATCTGACATGTATGACAGATCTGACCCTATTAAGACTTCCACTTGGGGGGGGGGGGGGAATACAACTTGAAAGAAGTAGATGACTTGCATGCTAGGTTCTCTTCAATTTCAAAAAAACTGGACAGCATAGATAATAAGAAGTTGAATGATGATCAAGCTGTCCAAAGAGTTGTAGAGAAATACAACATATGTGAGGATGAGAAACACTCAAATAGTGACTGCCCAACTATCCTAGCTTTTAAAGAAATTTTGCTAGATCAAAATAATTCTGTTAATATGATTTCTAAACCTTTTGCAGGCCATTTTTCGAACTCTTACAATTCAAATTAGAGAAGTCACCCCAATTTCAACTGGAGAAATAACCAACCAAGTCAACCAGCCTTGGCCAGCCCAAGTTCATCACAAATGGTGCCCAATTCAAGTAGAGCACCTTCCTATGGGTAGAAGAGGAATTTGGAGGACATTGTCCACCAAATGGCAGCCAACTTCCAGCAATTCATGCAAGGACAGGCCACCATTAATTCACAAAACTCTCAGGCCATAAATGACCTGAGAGGGGCTGTTACCAGGGGCGGACCTGCCCCTGGTCTAGGGGGGGCTACCGCCCCCCCAAATTTAAAAAAAAAGTATATATAGTATATAAATATATATAATTTTTTTATATAATTAAAATTTCTATATCAATTTATCAAAAAATAAAAAATTTGTCCTCCCAATTCTTAGACCTCTAAAAATTTTACTAAAATTATTTTTTTAAATTTTAATTCTTACCTAATCTCTCTCTCACTTTAGCTTGACGTGCTGATACAATTAATTTTTAAAATATGTTGAGATTATCTAAACTATGTAGATGACTAAAAATATGAATTTTTTATATATCATTTACTAATTTATATTGAGAAAAAAATTGTCAATAATTTCACTTTAGAAATGATAATAGATGAATTTTATTTTATAAAAGATCATTGTCGAGCTTAATTTGTAAGAGGAATCTTAAGGTCTTTTTTTTTTTTTTTGTAATGGGCTCTAACAAATTGCAAAAATTAAAAAAAAATGATTTATAAACATATATTTTTATATATAATTTTATAACATATGATTATTATTTTAATATATAATCATGCGTAAATAAAAAGATTTATATTCACATATACTACATATTTTATCAACCGCCCCCCCAAATATCAAATTCTAGTTCCGCCCCTGGCTGTTACAAGGTTGACAACTGCCATTAGCACCTAAGAGAAAGGAAAATTTCCTGCACAGTCATAGCCGAATCCTCAGATGCAGATTCATCAGATTTCAGATGGATCTGAGGATTCGCCACTAAAATCAGTGAAGGCTGTGACTACTCTCAAAAGTGAGAAAAATCTGGTAGACCCTAACTCTGAACCAATTAACTGTGGTAATGATTCTAAACCCGGAATCTTGGTAGAATAGGGAGTAGTATACTCACCACCTGCACCTTTACCTTGCATAAAGATAAAAATCATTATGAAATTTTAGAAATTTTCAAACAAGTGAGGATTAACATACCATTGTTGGATGCCATCCAACAAATCCCCACTTATGCAAATTTTTTTAAAGATTTGTCCACTATTAAGAGAAGATTGAGTGTTAAAAAAAAGGCATTTTTGATTGAACATGTTAGTGCGATCATTCAAAGCAACATCCTCCCTAAATTTAAGGATCCTGGATCACCCACCATAGTATGCATAATTGGCGATAAAAAAATTGGACATGCATTGCTTGATTTAGGGTCAAGTATAAATCTGCTCCCATTCTCTGTGTATGAAAAATTAGGCCTAGGAGAGTTGAAATCTACATCAATTACTCTACAACTTGCAGATAGGACTATTAAAATGCCTAGGGAAGTAGTGGAGGATGTGTTAGTGCAAATTGATAAGTTTTATTACCCGGTAGATTTTGTGGTACTTGATATGCAATTACCGACTAATTCTATGTATCAAGCACCAGTCATATTGGGTAGACCATTTTTAGCTACTTCAAATGCTTTGATAAACTGTACGAGTGGGGTTCTAAAATTAAGTTTTGAGAACATGACCTTAGAGCTGAATATTTTTAATTTATGCAGGCAACCTCAAGAGGTGGAGGAAGTTCAAGAAGTTAACTTCCTGGACAACATCATTCAAGAAGACTGTTATTTAATTTTTCAAACTGAAAATTATTTTTCAGATTTGGAAATCTGTGATAAACATAAGCCGAATGATTGCCATATTTCTTGCATTGTAGGGATCCCAGGGGAGCAGCACTAGAAGCTCAAGCTTCAGAATTAAAGCCACTGCCAGCAGGGCTCAAGCATGCATTCCTAGGACCTAACCAAACTTTTCTAGGGGTAATCTCTTCCTTATTAACTAGTGAACAAGAGGGAAAATTATTGACAACTTTGAGGGAACATAAAAAGGCCTTAGGATGGACTTTAGCTAACATGAAAGGGATAGACCTTGTAGTATGCAATCATAGGATTTATTTAGAAGAGAATGCTAAACCATCTAGGGAAATGCAAAGGAGGCTTAATCCTACCATGAAAGAGATAGTTAAAAAAGAAGTTATTAAGCTGTTAGATGAGGGGATTATATACCCCATCTTGGACAGCAAATGGGTGAGCCCAATTCATGTGGTTCCAAAAAAGTCTGAGTTGACAGTGGTGAAAAATGACAAAGGGGAATTGGTACCAACTAGAGTAATCATGGGGTGGATGATGTGTATTGACTATAGGAAGATTAAAACTTCCACTAGGAAAGACCACTTCCCCCTTCCTTTTCTGGACCAGGTTCTAGAAAAGGTGGCTGGAAATGCATATTATTGTTTCTTAGATGGGTTTTCAGGGTATTATCAGATTATATAACCTCCGAAGACTAAGAAAAGACCACTTTTACCTGCCCCTTTGGGACTCTTGCCTTTAGGAGAATGCCTTTCGGACTTTGTAATGCTCTAGCAACATTTCAAAAGTGTATGATGAGTATTTTCAGTGATTTAATTGAGATTTGTTTGGAGGTATTCATGGATGATTTTTCAATTTTTGGGATTTTATTTGATGACTGTCTAACTAACTTAAGGGCTGTCCTAGTTAGATGTGAGGAGAAAAACCTTCTCCTCAACTGGGAAAAATGTCATTTTATGACTCAACAAGGAATAGTCTTAGGTCATGTGGTTTCTTCCAAAGGAATAGAAGTGGATAAGTCAAAAATTGACTTAATTTCCAGCTTACCTAACCCTAAAACTGTCAAGGATATCAGATCTTTTTTGGGCCATACAGGATTTTGTAGGAGGTTTATTAAAGGATTTAGTTCCATTTCTAAGCCTTTGTGTAAATTGCTTATGCATGATTCTGTTTTTGACTAGAAGCCGGAACATCGAGATGCATTTAATAAGTTAAAAAAAATGCTCACTATAGCACCTGTTTTGCAATCTCCTGATTGGTCATTTCCATTTGAAATTATGTGTGATGCTAGTAAATTTGCAATAGGAGCTGTGCTAGGCCAGCGTAGAGATAAATTCCCTTATGTAATCTATTATGCTAGTAAAATATTGAATGGAGCTCAGAAAAATTATTCTACAATTGAAAAAGAGCTCCTAGCCATTGTTTTTGTTTTGGATAAATTCAAATCTTATATATTGGGTTCCCCTATTGTTATATTTACTGACCATGCAGCATTGAGACATTTGTTGACCAAGAGAGACTCCAAACCTAGGCTGATTCGATGGATCTTACTGCTCCAAGAATTCAATATCATTATCAAAGACAAGAAAGGGGTGGAGAATGTAGTGGCAGATCACTTATCCAAACTGAATCACTCGGTTCTGATTTAATTCCTATTTCTGACTCTTTTCCTCACGAAAGCATTTCTTCAATAGAATCAGTTCCTTGGTTTGCTGATATTGTGAATTTTCTAGTCACAGGAAAAACTCCTGCACAGTGGATAGCTCAAGACTTAAGGAGATTCAAATCAGAATCCAGGTATTTTTTTCTATGATGATCCTTATTTATTTAAGTACTGTGTACTGTTCTAACCAAATAATCAGAAAATGTGTGCCTAATGATGAAATTTTTTCTGTACTTACTGCTTTTCATGATGAACCCTGTGCAGGACACTTCTCTGCAAAGAAAACAGTGGCCAAAATCCTCTAGGTAGGGTTATATTGGCCACATATGTTTAAGGATGCTCTAGAGTTTTGTAAGAAGTGTCAAAAGTGTCAAAAATTAGGTAGTGTCACCAAACGGAATATGATGCCCCTACAACCAGTCCTAGTATTAGAAATATTTGATTGTTGGGGTATAGACTCATGAGACCTTTCCCTCCATTTGGTTATTTGTACATTTTGGTTGTTGTAGACTATGTTTCTAAATGGATAGATGCTATTCCATGTAGAAAAAATGATTATCAAGTAGTCACCAAATTTTTAAAGAATAACATAATGTCTAGGTTTGGGATGCCTAAAGCCATCATTAGTGACAATGGGACACATTTTTGTAACAAATCCATGGAATCCCTACTCAAAAAGTATGGGATTACTCATAAAGTGCCTACTCCCTACCACCCACAAACCAATGGACAAGCCAAGTTGGCCAATAGGGAAATTAAAAATATCCTTGAGAAAACTGTCAATCCCTCTAGGAAAGATTGGTCATTGAGATTAGGAGAAGCGTTATGGACGTATAGGACAGCCTATAAAACCATATAAGGGATGTCTCCTTATAGGCTGGTTTATGGCAAAGGTTGTCATTTACCTGTGGAAGTGGAACATAAGGCTTATTGGGCTATTAAGAACTCCAATTTTGACATGGACAAAGTAAGAACTTTGAGAAAGTTTCAATTGTCTGAGTTAGAGGACCTAAGGAGAGATGCATATGAGAATTCTAAGTTAACCAATGAACACATGAAAACATTGCATGATAAAAATATTCTTAGGAAAACTTTTGAGATAAATTAGCAAGTGTTATTGTACAATTCCATATTACATCTTTTCCCAGGTTAACTTAGATCTCGATGGAGTGGACCCTATATTGTGAAATCTGTATTCCCACATGGTGTAGTGGAAATTGATAACCCCCAAAATGGAAATTCCTTCAAAGTGAATGGTCAGCATTTGAAACCTTTTCTCACATATGTTCCTTCTGAAATTTCAACTTAGGAGTTGCAGGAACCCACTTATTCTACTGTTTAAATTGCTAACTTGCTTGTTGATTTTTAAGTGCACTAATATAGGCATCTCAAGTCATGCTTGAGCTTGAAATTTTTTATCATCTTCTGTTTTGTGGCAGCATATTTGATGAAGTGTGGAATGCGTATTTAAAATGCAGGACTTTGACGTTGTTTACTGTAGCAGGCGTTTTAAGTATGTGGCTAATGTCGTTTAACTAACGTTGGGACGCAGTCGGTAGAAATTTGAGTTAGAAGGGACATTTGGGTCATTTAATCACCACCTTATACCTGCAGCGTACACACACACCTCACACACGAGCACTTCATTCTCTCGATGCTTCTACCCGTTCCACTCACTCTCCCTCTACTTTCAAGTACAAGCAGATCAATGGCTGGGAGAGGCGAATGGCTAGCGATGAAGCTAGGGTTTCGGATCAACGGTGGTCGAGGAGAGGTTGAATAGAGAGGTGAATGAGAAACGAGAGGAGGATAGACAGAAATTAGGGTTGGAGTTTGCTTTTCGTTTTCTTTCTGGTGGTTTCTGGATTTGGGGATGTCCCCCCTAAGTTTTATGTTTCTGTTGAGGATTTCAATCCACATGAGTGGCTAGAAATCCGGGGTCTAGGTCACGGGAATCTTATATGCCCGAATAGATTTGGGGCTTTTGATTCCTTTAAGTTTTATTGCATTTAATCCAGGTTTTTATGATATCAACTACATTATTTAAGATTTCCAATGAGGTTTATACATACATCTTTGATTCTTTGTTGTATCTCAGCACAATGAATGCTTAGGGTTTGTATACCTTATATTGATGTTTTAAGGGTTACCTGAGTTGTATTTGATATTATAGAAATTTCCTCTTTTGATTATCATTTCCATAAGGGCTTAAAGTTTAAATTATCCATGTGTGGTGGCCACGGCTGGTACCTCATTTGAAGGAGTACTTTAAGGAATCAGAACAACCTTTAGATTGTTTGGGAAACAGGGGAACCGAGGCTTAGATCTTTCCTTTAAACCAAAAAAAATAAAGAATTATTTTCATGGTTAGATTTTCTTATAAAGCCTTCGTTCTATGCTTGAGAGTTCACATACTAAATTCATTTGTTTGTTGAATATTGTGCACCACATTCTCATCACCATTGCTTAGTTTCCATGGTTGGTATACCTTTGGTCTCTGTGGATTGACCTTGAGCTCTTGATATTACAATTGACCCTTTTATACTTGGGAGGTGCATTTGTTAAAAGGAGACAATATTCTTAGAAACTTCTCCAATTATGCAGAGAATAAAACCTTTGGTATAAACTTCCCCAATAAGTCAAGCGACAGGGGGTCGAGCTGAACTCCATTTTGTATAAACATTTTGATTTAAACTTTATAGGTATAAAACTTTCCTTTTATCTTAGAACCTCCTTGAATTATTTGTTGATATCCATTCAAGTTCCTTTTAAATGGTTTAAGTGCAACCAATACAATGGTCATGCCACTTGAAGATGTATAATGCCAGTTTCATCTATACTCATATGTATTTCGGTTAACATTTTGCTTTGCTTGGTGATTTTTGAAAGCACCTAAAAGAATAGGAACTCTATTAACCTTTAAGGTGCTAGAAGAAAGTTCCCAATTTGGATATGTATTATTATTAACATTTTTAATGAACACTATGTAAAAGAGGTGATGGGCTTAGTCTGATGCTATGGAATCATGTACAAATGTTAGTAACTTTAAACAGTAAAGACTATGGTAATCCATGTGCTTTTTGCTTTTCACTTCACGGTGGATAGAAGTGGTTAAAATAAATGTTCTCAAAAGTACATGAGCTGCCTTTTCTTTACTTTAGAATGGCTAAAATTTTATAATATTATTTTATTGATAACACTAGCGTGGATGATCATCCCTTTGTATTCTTACACTGATGTGCTTTTGGATAAACACTACAAGAATATACAACATTTGGGGCTATATTCATTTCCGGCGGTAGAAATATTGTGGCAAAAGGCCACTTTTGCTCATTTAACTTTTTCCTTTGTGTCAACTAAGTTAAGCCGCCGGAACAAACTAAGAAAATAAAACCTAAAATTAAATCCCCCCCTAAATTCACCCCCCCTCCCCCAAGCCCGCGACATTCCCCTTCCCCCCCCCCCTCTCCTCCCCTTCTCTCTCTGCAGTGGTTTCTCATTGCTAGCATCGCCGTGATCTCGTCGTCTTCCTGTCGTTACTTGGACCGCCGTAATCTCGCCGTTGCAGCTTCGCCGAAGCCCTCTGTTAGATTCAAACAAGGCATCGTGTGTGTTCTACGCGAATCCCTTCCCATGTTTCCAAATTTGGTATGTGATTTGTAGGTTTTTCGTTGTTCGCATTCATCCATGGATGTTGTTCATTTCTGATCATCCAAAATATGACCGGCAACTTGTAATGATTTACATGTTTTATAGCTAGCTAAGGTTTTCTCACAGTTGGCTAAGGCAACTTGTTGTTTGGCTTTCAAAAATTCGCACGATTCTGGAGGAAAACATCCATCCATCCGTCCGTGGAACCCAATTTACAAAGTCGTTTCTCTTCTCTTCTCACCAATAATTTTCTTTCTATTGATTTTTTTCTCTTTTCTGTCTGTCTACATTGGAAAGTTGATGAAGTTCTTTCTCATTTTCCCTCTCTCTCTCTCTCTCTGGTACTGCACGGGGGTTTCCGATAACCATGGCTAATACTTCTGAATTTTTTGTAGCAGTTAGGTGTGAACATTTTACAATACTTCCATTGGCAATAAGTGGCGTCATGTGCTTCGAATCAAATTTTCTATCGCCATGGGGCTTTTCTCTTAAGAAGAGTCCTGTTCTTTGGGAACACATTGGATAAGGATTTAAATTCCCCAGAACTTGAAGCGTTTGGTGGAACACAGAGACAACCACAAGCAATTGAATGATTGGCCTCAGGTACGTAGTAACTTCTTTACAATTGAATGATTGGCCTCAGGTACGTAGTAAGTTCCACAAGCGTTTGGTGGAAAATATGAATTTGAAGTCCAAGCTTATATAGTTAGTTTTATGTGGTAGAAAGCAAATTGAATCGTTTTAAGTTTTGTACTCTGCAAATGCGGGTAAGGTTTCGTTGGTACAAACAGTTATGCCTGAGAGAAAGAGACGAGAGAGGGCTAAGAATGGCTAAATCCTACCCATAGCATCCAGTTACATTTACTAGGCCAGTCACATCACACCGCCAAAGAATGTTATTTTAAAATAATAAAACTACAAGCCTATTGCCCATAAGTTCACTGCTTCCCAACCAAACCAATGCTGAAGAAAATTCGAAGTTATTGACCCAGACTGATTGCAAAATTTTACATATATAAATAAATCTATGATTTATACAAGCAATTCAATGAGACAAGCACAAAAAAAGGCCTGCTTATCTTCCAAGATAATTGGAATACTTCTGTACTTTGTAAAATGATGCAACTTGAAGCTTTGGCTCATAGTTGCAACAACATTTTAGAAAGGTATAAAGGTGGTGCAATTCCTATTTTAGCCCTATTTTCAATTCCTGTTATAAAGGTATAGAGCTTTGGCTTATTTCTGTTGATTCTACATGCAGCAAGTTCTATTTTCAATTCATGGTTCCAGTTTTATGTATTTTCATATTCTAGGTTGCTATATTCATGTCAGCTATGTTAATGTGCAAAGAAAAACGTGAGATGCAGCTCCTTTGAGGATGTAATCTTATAGTCCTGGATGGAATTCAAAAACAGCCTATTATCTTCTCTGATGAGGTGAACATCTTGATCACTATGATTTATTCCCAGCTTTGAGATGGTTAAGGACTAACCATGTTATTTTTTATTTTATAGAGAGTCATGCCAAATTGTTGATTTCTTCTCCTACAATTTTGGGTGAGTCGAATTTCTTGATTCATTACTCTTCAACTCGAGATAGCTAATATAAATAATTTTATTAATAATGTTTCTCCATCATGCCAGAATTTTCTTGGTTGACTAGGTTGATGCGAATTTCCCTGTTAAAAAGAGTTCAGGATCTTGACTAAGTTGAGTAATGTTGTTGTGCGCATCCCTCTTTTCTCTTTCCCCTACCTCACATCCTTTTTTGTGCGCATTTTTGTTTTATTCAACTGAGGTCCAGTCACAACTTTTGCGTTGATATCATTCTCTTGTGCATAATTTTAGGAATTGCTGCCTATTTATACAAGTAAGCTCTCTATCTTACTGAATCAACTTAAAAATTTGAATTAGTCTTTGGTATATATGCTTCCACTAATTTGTAGCTAGCTACGTCCTACGGAACAGACTAAATTATTAATTGACTTTTGCCCAATCATTCATCTTAGTTCAGCTTAATATTTCAGATGGATTGAGCAACGGATTGGGTGGTAATTAAAAGCTAGGCCAAGGTATAAAAATCTTGCCAAGGAAGTGTAAGTACTTGTTACCACTGAAGAGTTCCAAGCTGGATGGATAAGCACAAAGATATATATCCTGTTGCAGTACCAACCATTTTATTTGAGATAGTAATTGGCTGATGTGCGATTATGAAGGAAAGACGAACAAACTTTTTATGGTATATTGGTTTTCATTTTCATAGTTAAGAAAACATGAATTTTTTAGTCATGCGATCGAATAATATTTAATCACGTGCAGTACTGATCTACGAACACTACTACTCACAAGGCAGGCAAGAGGTTATTGGTTTTGACTGATTGTGTTTTTCTTTGGGATTCCTATCACAGACAACAATGCGTCCAAACATACCAGAGGCCAGAGGGAAAAGCTAGCCCTTAATATTCCACCTTACACTAGTTGGGCTGTTTCAAACTAGCGTTTCACCTTTTAAAAATATTTGGATGGAATATAGTAAAATTTCCATGCCATTTTTATAGCCTCGTACTGTACCAATAATACCTTATATGAGTAATGACCCCGATGTATACCCTTGTATCACTAATAACTAGTATTACTAATAACACTTGGTTTCAAGTCATTGTTGGTAAACTGGCTGAGATTACTTTAAACTAGTGTACACCTCTCTTCTATATTGGGTGAAAGCTCCAGAATTTCTTGAAGTTGCCTCCAGTCCTCCAACCTAAGTTGCTTTAATCCATTAACTCTTTTGATGGATCTGGGAAAACTAACAATATCACTACTTGATAGATCTAGAAAAGCAATTTAGTACTTGAATGAAATCTGATTTTGATAAGGGGCCACTTTCATAATTCACATGTGGTAATCTGATTTTCCGTTCCCCTTCACCTTCTTTGGAATCTTACGAAGACTTGAACAATCTGCAAGTGAAAAAGTCTTTTGCTACAACGATGGGGGACAAAATCTCAAATCTGGTTTTTCGTGAATTTCTATTGGCTCTGAAGAATGGAGTTGCAGTGAGAAGAGAAAGATCCATTCTACATTTTATGTTTGCGTGCTTCGATCACTTGTCTACTGCCTCATCATTCATTCTAGTTGATCAAAGTATGATATCTTCTTGAAGTCAGTAAATTTTATTTTTCTACCAAAGGAATACATTATTCTACTATTGCGCCTCTGTGTTGTTCTTATACATGCAGAAAAAAGAATCTGCTTTCCAATTACAAGGACAGACAAAAAAAAAAGGTTCCAAGTGCAATAATCAAAGTTATTATCGTACATGTGCAGGGTATGAAGCCTCTCAAGTAAGAGGTTCTTGGATGCTAATTGCACTTGTCAGGTGCAATTCTCTATTTTTGATCTTTTCATGCTAAGACAAACTATCTGCATGGAATTTGGTCTTGTAGCTTAAAACCCCATATCATCTTTACTGTTAAAATTGAATGTGGAATTCGAAAACTGCTTTTAAGCTCCTCATTTACATCTAGGTTAATTACTGAAAATATAATTGATGCAGGATTTTCCTTTGACCCCATATTGTATAGTTTTCCTTTCATTCCTTAAATGTATGTAAAGTCTCTCTTATCGGTGGGAGCTTCCATCTAATACAGGACTTTGAAAGAGGTTGCCATGGCATCACCTGATATATGGTTTGACTCCAAATTGAAAAAACTTGTGTGCGGCAGTCAGAGCATGTATACTACGGAAAAATCTTATGTGGTGGAATTCTTACCAGTCTGATTCTGATGTTCTGCATTACTACTAATGCTTCGAAATTAGAGAGGCAGACATGGTAGAATGCCATTCAGATTTAGCTAAATGTGTCAAGCTAGAGGAAGGTTTTTTTTCCATCAGTGACAATGTCAGTGATGGTGATTGGGTTTGAAGTGGTGGAGAATGGGCGGTGAATGGGAGAATGCATGTGATTGAAATTGAACAATGGCAGGTTCAGTTATAGCTTATTCTGTTTTGTAAAGTCAAATTTGAATGATATAAAAGATTTTTGTTAGGCTGCCAACAGCAATGCCCTATTGAAGACAACTTAGAAGTCGTGTATGCAAATCACATAATATTTTTTGATATTTGAATGATGTGTAGACATGTATGTTGGCAAGTAAATATAAATTTTTTCAAATCTAGCATATTTTGATTTATTAGCAAGCAAATATCATAAAAGTGATAAATATCAAGAAAAAAAAATCATGAATCACAAAATAGGGAAAAAAAAAACTGGTTTAAGCATTTCCAGCATCACAAAAATTATATGGGGGCGAGAACACGTTATTTTGATAAGTCTTTTTGCAACCAATATTTGCTTATTTGCGGCGATTTATTGTCGCAGGAAAAAGTATTCATTTCTGTCAAATTTTACTGTAGCCGTAAAAACGTTTTCTTGGCTGATTATCAGCGGCTACTGTTGGGCGACGGGACTTAGCCGGAATTCCGTAATTCCGGCGATTTTGTACAGTATTTCCGGCAACTTTGATAGCCGGAAATAAGGTTTTTTTTTGTAGTGAAAGCTGGTGGCTTGACTAGGTGAACTTGGAAGCTTTATTTATGGCCATAGTCATAGCAAGCTTATTTGTGGCCATAGCCATAATATCTTAATACAGATTTTGGTTGTGCGCGCCTCATGCACGTTTACAAGATGTGTAATTCTATGGTACTGCTTCATGCGTGCAAATGAAAAGTTTACAACATGCATGTTTACAAGATACCTATTGGATGTATACGGTCAAACATTTATCATGTTACCTATTGGACGCTTCATTGAATTTTTGAGACCCTATTTGATGCCTTATTTGAAACCGCCTGGGTGAATTGGTGATCCCATTTCATTCAGGTTTCTTTGAGAACATAACAATTTCATTCATAATAAGTTCAATACCATATAATTACAAATCAGCATCCACTAAAACTGTAAACTATTAAAATCTTGAAATTTCATGTCACCACTGAATAGTGACATCCACAAAACGAGCATATCTTGCAAGTGTGATATCAATAAAGCAAGTTGGCTATCCAAAGAACATAGCTATCCAAAGCTTGTTCGGTATCATATTTTGCAATATCAAACTAATTCAGTCAAATTAACTAAAAATTGGATAAACTCAAAAGTTGGCTAATGCCAAATTAATCTATATAATTCAGCCAAAATACATCGAATCCAAAAGTTGAATCTAGCATACTAATATTACAAAATTACTGCACAAACTAATTCAACATAATTACATGGAAACCAACAGCCAAATTACATAGAAACCATTAACTAATTCAGCCAAATTTACATCCCATCTCGGCCACCCGCTTACGGAGCTCAATCTCCATCTTTTTTATATCACCAACAGTGATGATGAAGAAATTTCTAACAAAGAAGAGACACAATGATTAGGTGCCTACTTATCAAAGTAGTATGAGAGAAATTTTTAAAGAAATTTTTTTAAGGAAAAAATGCAACAAATTGGTCGAGCCATTGTATCGCAAGGGATATACAATATCTGTTCTACTCTTTGAAGAATGAAAAAAAAACAAAATCATTGATCACAAAATCAATACGCACACCAATGTTTTGAATACCGTACCGGTACCGGTACCGGTACCAGTCCAGTCACTGAAACAAAATATTTCGGTATCGGTACTGTTTCGTGTACCGTTTCAGAATAATTTATACATAAATAAATTATATATATAAATATATATAAATTATAAAAAGATAAAATTATTAATTATTTTATAATTTATACAAACAAAATATACATTTTATATATTTAAAAAGAATAAAAAATTACAAATATTAAAAAAAAAAATTCCGAAATTCGAAATCTGGTATCGGCCGAAATATAGTATTTCGGCCGGTACCGACCGAAACGGACGAAATTTTGACCGAAACAAAATATACATTTTTCTGTACCGGTTAGCGGCCAGTACGGTGCATTTCGACCTGTACGGGCGATACCGGTACGAAATAAAAACATTGACGCACATAACATATCGCAGTGGATAGCTACCAATCAACAATATGGAAGTATATCCACCATTTCACTAACTTCCAACTAGTATTAAAGCAGGTTGTATTCTAATTCCAACCATCAGATTAAATAGTTTTCTAACTTCCTTCCAATACCATCTCTGATTCGCTATATATACGCACACAAAGACACTAATTTATGCATAACCCCATTGAAGTAAACAGCCCCAAAAGTATACACAAACTCAGAGAGACAGAGTGAGAAATTCTACAACATGGTCTTAACCAAAAAAAGAAATTCTATTGAAGGATTGGTTCTCTGATTCCATTCACTATAACCAAACCCAAATGAACATCCACTACCTTTTTAAACCCAAATTCTATACAACCTAGTCTTAGCCAAAAAAACAAATAAAAAAAGAACAATTGATGTGTTCGGTCTTATCATATTCATATGAAATGAATACATTCCAATTTAATGAGTGAAAAGTCAAACATGTCAAATATAAAACTACAATGATATTTTTAGCAATTTCATATGAAATGGATCGAACAATTCATAGAATAATATCCTGTAACACATACATCATCTTCTCATTTCAAAAAGAGACATAGGCAGGCATACATGCACGAATACACCAACTTGAGTAGTACAAATCAACTCGTCTAGGTTAGTTGTGCCTTGGCATTAACGTGCAGGGTAGTCCTTAAAAAGAGACAAAATGAGAACAAAAATTATTCTTAATTCGGCAACTTCAAGAAATCAAATTTGGAAAGTATGATGAAACACAGTTGTAAATACATCCTATCCAAATAATCAGTTCAAATAGAAAAAAAAACTGAATTTTATTGCCTACACAATCTAGAGAACTTAAGTTCACAGCAAACTAATCTCAAATTTTTAGGGTTTGGGAAAAAACTAGTTATTTAAAGTCACAAGAGTGTATGAGGTCAAGAGTTTGGGATACATCTCAGATTTCTAGCATTTGGGAAAGACCAGTCGTTCACACTCATAGGTGTCTATGATTTTAAGAGTTAGTACCTTCGGTTTTCTAGGGGTTGGGATACATAATTGAACAAAACACTAAAATGCTCGAAATTGAAGAGAAGTGATGAACCGTAAAAGTTAATTACCTCTAGAGTTGGGTTGAATGTAGTCGGAATCTGGGTTTCACAATGATCGGCATTTGGTGTGCTGAGGACCCAAATCGCAAGATTCATTGGAGTGAAGGCCGGAGATCGATCAGGGATTTCTCTTTGCAATGCACGAGAGCCGAAGCTTGAAAGGCCAAAACCCAAAACCCTAGGATTTGTATTAAATGTCGCCGAAGTTTGATGCAAATGACTGGAGGAATTGCCGACAAGAATTGCTGGAGATTCTCTCTCCAAAACGCGGGACCAGGTTTTGAAAGCAAAAATAAATTTCTCTCTACCCATCTCGCTTGCTTTGTTTATGTCATGTCCGTTTTCTTTTTTTAAATATGGGTGCCACGTAAGCAAACTCCACCCGACTTCACTAAAAGCAGATTTTGTGTAGAATTATTGATATATTAATCATCAGTCTATCATTAACGACGTGATGCACGCTTTGTGGCACTACTGGCGACCATTAATTACAAGTTTCAACAATGGATATTATAATATACTTCCAGCTAGCCTGTATAATATAATGTTGACACATGGAATTTATTTAAGTTAATTAGAATATTATATTAGTATATATTTTATACAATAATAAGTATAGTACAAACAAGTCATGATATGATTAGATGTATTCTAATACAATATCCTAACAATTTAAAGACATTTCTCATATAATGCCTGCATTCATGGTGGAAAAATATGGAATGTAATGTTATATTTGGAAAATGCTTCTAAGATGCTACGGATTCCATTTTTTATTTATTTAATAGCTAAATTAGAGAAGTATATCTCTTTTAATGAATTTATAATTTTATTTTTTTTAAATGTTTAAAAGAGGTTAAAATAAAATGTAATTTACACTATAACTAGAAGAAATCTGTGAGATTCTAAATTTACGTGTATTTTTATACATTATTTTATTCTTGGTATTAATTATTTTAATTTATTTTAATAATATTATTAGTCGTGTTTTATTTGTTTAAAATATTTATTTGATCTATTGATTAGTTAATATTAGTTTTATGTTGTTCTTATAATTAAATATTGAGTTACGTTACTTTTCTTATTAATTTTAATGTGAGGTAATTATTTTAATAATTGGAGTTAAATTTCTTTATTTTATTATGTGATTTTATTTGATAAGTTTTCTTAATAATAATTAGTGTCATATAATTAAATTGTTCTTTAAATTAAATTAGTTTATTGTTGGACTTTAAATATCTTATCTTATTGATATTGAATGATAGTATTTTCAATTGACTTTTGTTTAATTTATTGTATTTTTTTCTAGTAGTCCCATTTTTCTTATTTTTTTTCCTTTTTCTTTTTCTTTTCTTTCCAGATTTTGAAGAGGCTGAGCTTGTGGAGATGGCTCCGCCGTTGGTGTCCTGTTATTATAAATTGTTATCTTAGGAAATTATATTCTCCTTTTTAAAAATATGTATTCGTTAAATTGTATTTCGGATGACTGTATTAAATCTCTTGCGGGAGAATTTATGTTAAAATGATTTGTAAAATATTTCTAAAAATCCTGGTACTTAGATAATGACCTTATTAGCTGTTGCGACTTTTGTTTTATGTATGTCATGTGTGTACACGCATTTAGTACTTGTCGTTGGGATGTGTGATCCGTGTTATCAGTATTCCGACGTCTCGATTCTCGTATTTATTTTAAGGAGAATTTGGGGACGTCACAAAATCTTCTAGGATTTCTCGATGACCCTAACAACTAGTTTTCATTATATTTTTAGGGTGAGATACGTCATATAAACGTGGATGAATATTGACGTTAACTACTGATGCGTCATGATATACATCTCCAATGCTGGATTGAGATGGCCTATACTAATCGATATGAAATAATCAAACTCTCTTTAATTCTTAGGTAGTCAGATAGATCATTAACGTGCGAGTACTTCTACATGAGTCACATACGCCTTTTCCCGAATTCTTTTCCCGCCTGACGTGTAATACACTCTACTAACACATAATTAAAAAAAAAAAAAAAAAACAGAAGACGGAAGAGATGAAATAAAAAGCAAAAAACGTTTGAGAAGGCCATTCATCTTTGTAGACTTCATTCCCCTTTCATTAGTCCATTCAACTTCAGTAGTCCATTAACCGACGTTTGGCGATAGTCTAGTACTGGCCTACTGAATTTTCGGCATCTTCTTCCAGCTTGCAGCTCTCTCTGCCTAGCTCGCTCTGCATGTTTGTTTAGTTAGTTAGGAGGAAAAAACTTCTCCGAGGCTGGTATTTTGTTGTTTTGGAGATTTTCTTCTAAAACCCCTCTGCTAATTGGTTACTGCGAAACATATGAAATATACAAAATCTGATTTTCCTTAAAAATCTTAAGTGGCAACAATGAATTTATAATGTATATAAATTTCGTATATATTTATGCACACACAAAAAATTATGAATTTTACAACTAAGAAAAAGGTTAGGCAGAAAAATAACCCACAAACTTTCAGATTTTGTGTACCTAAGCAAAGAAAAGGGAAATCTTAAGTTTTCTGAAATTTAAAATGTAAGGGGCCAAGGGAAAGGGCTTCTACCGAGCTGGGCAGAGAAGAACCGTACCTTGCTTGGTCGAACAGAAGTGAGGAGACGTGATGATCCAGATGTGGGATTAACGGCACTTTTGAAATAGATAAAGGGGACTTTTGGAACTCAGCAGGTAAGGTGAGATTTGATGGTGTAGAACTTCAAAGAACTTTTTTTAATTTTATTTTTATTTTTATGGCTGCCACACAAGCATGCCACATCAGGCGGGAACCTAATTCGAAAATTTTTTCTCTTATCGTGCAGCTCAAGGTCGGTTGGTAGTCATTGAACGCAATTATTTAATTTCTAACCCTCTCTCTCACTCCCAGTGCGCGGTATTACTCAAAGTCCATCCATTAACCACAAGAGAAAACTTAGGGTCGTTCCCCTCATAAAAAGCAGCCCGTCGTCTTCGGTGGCAATGGACGACGCCGCCCACTCCATCGAGACTGGCGGGCTCCGATGAGCTTATTCCTACAATGGCGTATGACTCATTTCGGATTAAAGGTTACTGGCGGAAGGTGAGAGGTTACCGAGAGTCGCCGTCACAAGGGTGAGCTCGCCGGAACCTGCCGATCCCAATCGCGTGAGTGGTGTCGCCCACCGCCACCGACTACGGCTCCGTTCGGCTGAAAGTTGAATCTCCCTTAAAATCCATCTTTATTTTATTTATTTTATTGTGTTTTTATTATATTTTTTATTGTATTTTTTATTGTATTTACTTTATTTTATTCTATTTATTATATTTTTTATTGTATTTTTTTCTATTATATTTTTTACAAGTTTTTTATTGTGTTTATTATGTATTTTTAAAGATGGGATGCTTTTGACATTGAAAATAGCCCGATCGGTCTCCAACATCTCTGACAATGCACGCACCACGTGGATGCACGAGGCTAGCTCTAGATGATCATGATGCAATATCAAGGTAAATGATGTAGACACGTCTGGCCAATAAATTAATTAGACCTTGACTTGCATAAGATTATAATGTACATCGAAACTCAGTCCCTCTCATATCACTACAAGAATTAACGTCTTTTGCGGCGTTTTATTTTTTGTTGCAATAGATTTCGACGCGATAGCCTCTTAATTGCAGCGACATATGACTCGCCGGCCATTATTACAACTAAGTGCGAATCGTATATCAGGTTTGTTTGTTGTGGCGAAATTTAAAACCTTTTGCAACATAAGCTGTCGTCGCAGTAAAATATTTCTTGTTGCGTCATTATTGTCGGCAGGTGATGTTTAAACATTAATTATTAGAGGGGCAGATGCCGAAACGCACGAACTTCCCACTTTCTTCTTTCCCGCACTCTCATTTTCTTCTTCCCCATTACCCCCTTTCACCCTAACAAGCAATTCCACCCATTTGAGAGTGCATTCTACTCGGTCCTTTTCCGCATCCACGCTTCCGACGTCGATGAGAACTGCTACAGTACTTGATTTTACTTTGGCCTTGGATCTGGTCTTCGTCTCCTCCTCGTACGAAATCGGCGATGTTGCTTTCCATCTGTGGCCATTTTTCCAACAAAAATTGGCCATCGTCGTTGGGTAGAGCTCTATTTCAGGTCATAGTTCGTGTCCTCTTCCCTCTTCCTCTCTCTCTCTCGCTCTCTGTCTCCATTTTCAGTTTTATTTTCTCCAGCCCTTTTTCGGTTTTCCAAGCCTTCTCTTCTCTTTCTCTATCTCTCTCTCTCATCTATGTTCTTCTCTCTTCCCTCGCTAATCTCTGCATTTTCGTGTCTCTCTCACTCGTCTGGCGATGAAGGTCAGTCAGATCCGTACCTTCTATTGACCCTTTTTATTTATGTTGTGTCCGATTTCTTCCTAATTCGTTTAGATTCTCACTTCTAGAACTAGGTTTTTTTGTAACATATTTTCGTTTGAATTACAATCAGGGATTTATTTGCCGTGAAAATAGAGGGAAAATAGAAAGTGGAAGATAGTCTTTTTGTCAATTACCTTGTCAATTAATTCGCCCATGTTTCAGAAAAAATCGTCATGTTGACTTGACGCTCTCTTTCTTTGTTTTTCATTTACCTTTTCTTGATTGTTTGTAATTTGAGGTTCTGCTGTTAGGTTCCCTATTTAAATTTGAAATTTTGCTTGTTTTGTTTCTCATGTGCATATTTAGAACTCGGAAATGGATTGCAACTCAGTTTTCCCATGCTTGCAGGAACTCTTACCAACGGTATGCTCTTATTTCAGTGAAGAATTGGTATCCTAACTAAGGAATCGGTTAGTATTTTTTTTTAATCTGCTATTTAATTTTCTTCATTGTTGGGTCATGTATTTTGTTCTGTTTCTTGGTCTAAAATTGTATGGACGTTCTTGTGGAAGTTGGTACAGATTAATGTGCTAAAACTTTCATAAGTGCCTTGAAGAAATTAGAATGTAAATTCTATAATTGGAACTAAAGGAGGTTAGTGGTTCATGTAGTAGTTAGTACGATCTATAGATTAATTGTTGGAAGTTGTTATTGCTTAATGTTAGAGTGTTGTTGTGACTATTTCAGATTAGAATAGTGTGGCCTATATATGAACAAAATTATTTATTTGAAAAAATGAATATCTCATGCAAGTTGGTGCTTTATGATTACACGTTTAATTTGGTATGGTTAATTATCTGGGTTTGCAGTTGGAGCCGAAGCTGATGATGATAGGATAGACCTGGAAAAGGTGGAGGAGATCGAAGCCCAACCCTGATTATGTAAGCTCTTCATCTTGATGTACATCATTATCATTTTTCTCTGATTTTGCACTGCTTGTATTCAAATATTAATTGTAGTTGTGTCTAGTTGCATACTAAATTTAATTAATTTACATATTTGAATTTATTACATTCTCAAACTAACCCTCTTAGATCTTTCCTGCCCATGTTAATGTGATTCGAATAGTGATGAAGGTGTCTGGCTGGTTGACATTGTTTCTTTTGTTTTTTGTCTTTTGTCTTTTTATTTTTTATTTTTGCTGGGATAACTGCTCAATTTAATCTCTCAATTTTTTTTTGCTGGGTTTGCAGCTGGGATAACTGATTTTGAGAAGTTGTTATGTGATTTTTCTTTTATATATTTTGTTAGAATTGTATATTTTGTTAAAAATGCATCCATCTAAAAACTGCTTTGTTTTCCAACTTCCATTTAATATATCACGAGGATTTTGGTTATGTATGGCGTGGAAGTCAGAAGGTGTCCAAGATAGCTATTGCGATTGTCTCCATCGTGTGGTTTTTTGCTGATGTTTGTACACTTTTATTGATAGCTCTGCCAACTCATTCTTGGCTTCGGCTGATCACCAACTCTATAATTAACTTGTTCTCTTTATGTTTTTATACCTTGAATTATATAGAGATTGTCATTAAGGCAGTGATGACAACCCTGCTACTGTACTGTTTGATGATATCTACACCTGATATTAAATGGAGAAGAAATGAGTTTAACCACAATGTAGGTATGTCAAGGCTTAGATATATATATATATATTCTTTATACATTAATAAATTCTAGACAGAAAGTGATATACTAAATTTAATCATTTACATCTACCTCAACTAATATGAGTAGTCTGTACTGGCATCTCAACCCAAAGTTTCTTGAGGAGTGGCTTGTGTGTAACATGTTCAGATAAAAATGGTGTGATACTTGAGTAATATGATGCATACTCAGGTGGGGTCTTGGGATACTCAAGCTAATGTGGGGACATTAGCTTCCAATACTTTGTATTGGAAGTGTTTCAGGTGGGGTCTTTTTTCCTTTTTCCAATTATAATTTGTACCATTAAGTGTTTCTATAGTACCTCTTCCAATACTTTTTGAGTGTTGAATATTGTAATTTGCAAGTTAGATCTCTTTTGCAGGAATTTTGAACCATGGGTTGATTTCTGAGATGGTAGATGGACAAAGAGTTTCCCGTATATAGAAGAAAACCGACATTCACAACAATATGCCTCACTGAAGTAGATGCAGACCTGCATATCAAAGCCAAACAGAAACATGGAGTGCTTTTAAAGTCCAACCAGAGTTGTGGAGGGTATAATTTCACTTGCTCAATGGCTGCCATCATTCTACATGTTTTATAGATGGAAAAAATGCACCATTGTAGTAATTGCCTTGGGACCACTAGCTTGTTAATCATGTACTTCAGACATTTGGATGACTGAATGAATTTCCATCTATGCTTTGCAACAGTTTGAATGGTTTATTTAATATAGATCCAGTCGAAGGAGTGCAAAATAGATGTGTGGGTGCAAAGTATTTATAGTTGCTTGCCTTGGCTATAAAACTGCAATAGGTGGGGAAATGGTCAAAAAATTCTTTAAGTTGCACATATAATATATAGTTATTGATTCCAGATTACAAATGCATTTTTTGGGTCTAAATTTTTATGTTAGTCAAGTCACAATATTGTAGACAATTAATGAGTGATTTTCTAGTATGGTTTTATTATTTGAAAAATCAAGTTGTGAATAAATAGGAATTATAAATATTTATTATTATATTTATATTGGTATACAAACTGATCATGAAAAACAGCAAAAATAATATTAAAGCACCAAATTGTATCCAGGCTCAATTAGGAGATTTTGGCACAGTATGGTATTTGCGGCGACCAAAAAACGCAGCAAATACTAAATCAATTGCAACGAATTTTTTTTTTTTGACGAAAAAGCGCAAAAAAATGCATACTGTGCCAACCGACATGCAGCCATCTTAATTTGACGGGAAAGATCTATTGCAGCATGTTTTTGGGCTTTTGCGACGATAAATGACGTCGCAAAAGGGTGATTCTCTTGTAGTGCATTGTAAATTATGATATATATGCATGTTAATTTATAGACAACAAGTTACGATTCAAACAATTTAGAATATTACGTTTTAGCTAGCTACATGATAATATATATTATATATTTGTCTACGCATGAACATGTATTATGAGTCCAATATTATATATATTGTGTGGATCGTAGCGTCACACTAAAACATATTAATGCAATATTTTTAAATTGCAAAAAAATGTTTACTTGTATTCAAATCAATATATATAGTACAGCGTTGCGATTCAAAATTGGAGGATTTCCGGCATTTAAATCAATTAACTACTTGTACGTGCAATATATTTTATAATTTTACTACTTACAAATCGGTGTTTAATCACACTCCTTGTTAAATTATGATCAATTATAGTTATTAGAAAAGAAATTTTCTAAACACTTGAGAGTTTTTTTTTTGTTAATTAATTATATATTGATATGATAGCTAGGTAAATATTCATATCATTAATGATCATGTGTTTATCCATAAAGAAAATGATCATGTGTTTAGCGGATGAATCTGCAGTAGATCATTAATAGTTTTTCCTATATTGCTTATGCGGGTCGGCGTTTCCAATCATATATTGTGTATATGAACTTTTGTGTGTCAACAATATGGCAAAATAATTCATAGTTTAATTAAAATATTACAAAGTCAACAAATTATTTAAATATAAATTTTTAGTACTTTTTAAATTTAATTGTATTATTTTTTATGTTTTGTTTGAAAGTTTGAGTAAGTTCTATTAAATTTTTTGTTTGGATAATAATTGTGTAAAGATAGGGTTTCTAACCCTCATGCCCCATAACGACATCGTATTTGTTTTTTCTTTCCTTCCTCAGCTGGGCTACCACTCAGGCTGGACCTACTACACATTCAAAAGTGCCCCCTTAACTTAAAATCTTGGGCTTCACAATTACTGTTCAAACACATGTATTACTATCATCCAAATTAGTAATATTTAAAATCATTTAAATTCAGAGATGAGATAAATTAAAATAAATTTTAAAAATTAAATAAAATATTATCTTTTAACATTATGTTTGTTTTAAAATTTAAAAAAGTTGAATTGAAATTTAAAAAAGTTAAATTGTTTATTATATTTGTATATGAATTTGAGAAAATTATAATAATGAGATTGAGATGAGTTGATCTCATCTTGAGTTGAACTTATCTTTGAATCCAAATGGAGCTTATTCAAATGGATATTTGGTAATAGGCAGGATGGTACTCTGTTAAATATTGGATTGCTTAGATGGACTTAAAGTTAAGGGATGTTGAAAACACTTACGAGAAAGGGTGAGGTAATTTTAGATTATTTGAACTTGCAAGTTAAACCTATGAAAGATTTGTCTTTAACTATGGTTCATTGGAAACAACAGAAACAAGGTTGGATGAAATTAAATATAGTTGGTTGTTCTCTTGGGAATCCAAGACCCTCTAGAGCAGCTTAAGTGATTAGAAATGATAAAGGGGATTTTATTTGTGGGTTTTCACTTCCAACAAGTTACTTTTCTAACAATTATGATGAGGTAATGGCTTTATTATATGGACTGAGATATATTGGTATGTTGGGTCTACTGAAAGTGGAAATAGAAATGGATTCTATGTTGGTGCTTTGTTAATTGGATAAAAAGGGATGTAGGCTTTGGTACATGGAAGACTATTGGGATGAAATCCAAGACAGAATGGCTGGTTTCACTTGTTCTTGTGGTTTGTCTTGGCTTGTTTATGTTGCATTTCACGCAAATTTTCTTACTCTAAAATCCACGTTTTTGTGCCCCATTTCATCCATAAAATACCCGTTGACCCTTGCAAAATCGCTTTGGCTCTAATGTTTTTCTTCCACTAAGTGGTTGGTTTTAGAGTTCATTTTTCTCACTCAGCCCAAACGCTAGTTTCTCCTCTTCAAATCTTTGTAATCCGAAAATTTCAAGAGAGTTTTTAGTAGTGTTTTAACTACCGTATTTCACCGTCTTGAGGATCTTTTGGTAAGCTTTTAATCTTTTAAATTGATTAATTTATTTATGTGGGTTATTTATTTATGCTTAATTATTTTAAATATTGTTCATAATAATTTTTGTTAATTACAGTGATTTTTGGAGATTTATTTGGAGCTAACTTTTGGGCATTAAATCAGGTGCATGATCTTTCATATATTACTTTTAAAGCACTGTAATTATTTTTCAAATAAATTTTGAGATTTAAATATATTTTTTATTAACAACTCTGTATTTGGTTGATGATTAGATTTATTGATTGTTGGATATTTTGTACATGATAATGCATATTGTGTAATTGCACGCTTGATCCTGTGTATATTTGATATTTGGGATTTTAATATAAGACTTGATTTTTGGTTTATTGAAACGATTTGGTTAAATGATTTTAAAAGATAGGTACTGTAGGGATGGCGGTAGAGTCCTACCTGTGATTCTCTACCTACAATATTATTGGATTTGTAGATTTTAACAATTTTGAATGAATGATACTGCGAGAATGGTGATATGGAACACCCGCTATGATTAGAATGTGTATGTCATAATAGAGATGACGATACGTAACGCCCGCTATGATTGAAGTGTTTATGTCATCACGGGAACGGCGATACGTAACGTCCGTATGACTAGCATGAATATGGTGGTAAGCAGGGATGGTGGTAAAATCCCGCTTGCGATTCTCGCCTACAGTATCAATTGGTTTTATGGGTCATTTTCTAGGAAAATAGCGAGTTTCGATAAATGATTTGAGTATCATTTTCTCAAAAAATGGTAGTTGTTTTTCAATGGATTTTATTTTGGGTCAAATGAGATTTTGGCATGTGTGAAAAATTATGCATTTTGAGAAAGCTTATTTTGGAGTCTCATGCATATGGTATCATGTTCATGCTTTTTGTTATTTCATGAATGTATTTATTATCTTATGATTTGTTTGGATTTTTACTTACCCACGGTACCATTTTTGGTATCGTAGATTTTAATACAAATGATGAGAGGACTGAGCCTGAAGAGGCGGTTCCGCTGTTGGAATAGCTTGATGTAGTTTTAATTTTGGAAAACATCTTCCCGCTTCCAATAATTATGTATTTTAATGTTTTTACTTTGGGATGACTGTTAAAACTCCTGTTGGAGAATTTGTGTTAAACTATTTTGCAATATTTTAAAATTCTGGTACTTAGTGTCGATTGACTAAACTTGTCTGCTGTGCCTTTTAATTTTACATTTGTCACGTGTATACACACTTTTAACACTTGACGTTAAGATGCGTGACCCATATTGTTATGATTCTGATGTCTCGATTTCTGTATTTTTTTAAGTGAAAATTGAGAGTGTCACATTGCTAGAGCTCATACTCATGAGCTAAAGAATACACATGCAAGGGTTAGATGGACACAGTTTATATGCCAAATTTTGCATAAAACTATTGTCCTGGGGTTGATTTCATGACAAATATGCATATTTGTTTTTGAAAAGAAATTTGAAAACCTCGGTTATGTGTTTTCTGTCATCACTAGTGTAAACATGAGTAACTTTTAACATTCAATTTCTGATATATGAAAGAGCAATTAATACTTTTGATATTAGTGCATATTTATATGAAGATGCTCTGAGTTTGTTTTTGAATATGTGAAAATGATCAGAATCTTGTTTTGCACTTTATTCTAGACATGATGAAGCATCTGATCAAAACCTAAGGCATGACATCCTGATGATGTGTCTGATTCGCATGTTTTTGCTCCACTCTGATACTATCACAAGTGTAAAATTATGATCACTGTTTGAGTTTTTACCAACTTCTTTATTTATGAGAGCACCGACTTTCAAAACAAATTTCTTTTTGGATAGTCTTTTCTACGTGTATATTCGAAACTCTAATGATAATAAGGAAAATATTCATTTCTGTCTTTGTCCGGCTTTAGAATTTTTCCAAACCTCAAGTTTTTGTTTCTTAACATGGTACTGCTCATGCAACAGATGGCGAAGGATCGATATTATTTCTTGCCTTTCTTTTCTTTTATTTCTTCATTAATTATGATTTGCAGTAGATGTGGGCCAATTAACTCATGATAACAATACAAAAGGAGTTAGGTTAATAATTCCTTTTATAATAGTACGTGTACACAGCATTTATCGTACAAGCTGTGGCAGTAAGAATGACCTTATTATTAATTGGGGGATAATATTAATACACACAATTAACACAGCATAGCCATTGGCCTTATTGTTGATGATACAATTAGCAGCCTCTATGTTACATATAATTGTAATAGAACATCTGCGTTGGCCTTAAATATATTGATAATACAAGCACACACAAACACAAATACATATATATATATAGCAAACACACCATATATTATATATATAAATACATCTGATTGCTGGCCATTCTGTTGATCATTCTTCACAATATTGGCGGCATTATGGCCATGTGCTGGCTACGACAAGAAAAGGAAACTTCACGATTAGAAAATAGAAAATAAATTCTTCAGAAAAGAGAGCTATAAGCTACCACATTCATGCGGACAGGAGAAGACTCAAGTATTGTCAACATATATAATAATGTAATGTCGGTTGTGTACATCGTGTACGTACTACACTCTTCCACCTTAATTTTCAGTCTCTCGATCACGGTGCATGCACAGTCGACTGATAAAGCTCAAATTAATTAAATGGCATCAACTAATTAACAAAAAATATTTATCTATAAGATAGAGAATATTTTTGTTTTTCCATTGTGGCATAATTGGCTAAATAATTTTTTGTGGCGTAATTGACGCCTGTCTCTAATGGAATGCGAGCAAGAAGAAGTAGTGAACGAGGGGAAAGCCTTCGACAATGCTATAGCAATGGGGAATTGCTGTTTGTTTGGAAAGCTTTTGACGGTGAAACACTACAACCGCAAAGCCTTGGTGAGCATGATGAAGAGGATATGAAGAACAGGATGCAGAGTGTGGTTTCGTGAGTTGGGCTATGTCACATTTCAGATATTTTTATATATTATATATTATTTTTATTTTTATTTTTGTTTATTTTAATTTATTTTAATAATATTATTGATTGTCATGTTTTATTTATTTAAAATTATTATTTAACCTATTAGTTAGTTAATATTAGTTTTATGTTATTTTTATGTTTAAATATTGAGTTATGTTATTTTCCTTATTAATTTTAATGTGAGGTAATTATTTTAATAATTAGAATTAAATTCTTTTATTTTATTATGTGATTTTAATTAATGTACTTTCTATACATTAATTATTGTTTTATAATTAAATTACGCTTTAGTTTAATTTATTTTATTGTTGGATTTTAAATATTTTGTTTTATTGATATTGAGTTGTAGTATTTTCAGTTGATTTTTATTTAATTTATTGTGCCTTTTTTTTAGTTGGACTTTATTTTTTTTTCCCTTTTTCCCTTTCTCTTTTTCTTTTTTTTTTTCTTTTTTTTTTTCTTTTCCTTTTCTTCTTTCTTTTTCCTTTCTTTTTTTTTTCCTAGTTCCCTACCCCCCCCCCCCCGAGCGCCCGTGTGACCAGCCCCTCCCCTTATCTGCTTTCCATTCGGCATTAAGCCCTAGAGCGCCACCGCCGGCCACCTACCCTTACCACCTACGTCGCCGGTCTCCTCACCCTCCAGTGACTTTCTCTGCACCCGTGGTGCACTTCACGGCAGCCACTAACTGGCGCATGAGTCTCAAACCCAAAATGGGTTATCTTAGCTTTTCTTCTATTTTCCGACACCACCACCGGCCATCTTGGTATCCAACTACCCCCACCTTGTTCCCCATTCTCTGGCGACCCTTTAGCCACCTCTAGCAACCCTCTAGCTCCTCTTTTCTTCCTCTACCCGAAATGGGTCTCCAATTGAGCCTATCTTCGCTGCGCCGCAGTCCGACCACCGGGGGTCTCACCTCCACCACCAAAACATTCCCCCACCTAAACCGACCATCCCCTAACTCAGCCCCTCCATTCTCGGCCCCATTTTCCTTGTACAACCCCAAATTCAAAAATGGGTTTTCACCCATTTTGAGTCCAATTCGCCACCTTCTGGTGGTTGCACCGTCTCACTACCACTTTCATGAGATTCTACACCTTTTAATGAGTACTTTTCTAAATTTTGGTGTCAAACCGAATACCTTAACCCAACGTACGAAGTGACCGCTACTAGCACTGTGGATTGGCGCTTGTTCAAAGATGTATGTTTTTACCCGCTGTAAGTATTTTCCAAATGAATTTTAAGATTTAAATATATTTTTCCATCGACAGATTTTGTGTTTGGTTATTGTTGGGATTTGTTGGTTGATGAGTATCTTTTGTGCATGGTTATATACATTGTGTATTTACGCACATGTTCATGGTTATTTTATGAAAACTGGATTTTTAAATATGTTAATGGTATTTGGGTGCGTGTGTATCACGACCCTAAGCTGAGATGGGGTATTATCTCGTTGGAACTCATCTGGTCACTCGGGAGCAGAATATACTGAATGAAGTCCCTTGAGTTGTCGTCGGGCAACAATGGGATCGAATGGGATGGTAACGCTCTCATGCAGATTTTGTGGCTCCTCTGCTAGCGGGGACTAGGGGATGCCTGGTCATAGTACGTGCTGGGAGCGATTAGTTAGGCATTGCCTGTTTCGAAGTCACATGCGTGGTCGTTACCTTCGGTGTGATAATAAGAGCCAAGGTGTGTGGATGGTCCTTAAGGGAGATCATGGTGTATACGGTTAATAAAATAGATATTTAAGCAATTTTCTGAGAATATGGTGGGTTTAAATTATTGGTTTTACATTGACCATTTTCTAAGAAAATGGTTGTGGTTTAATGAATTTACGTGTATTATTTTCTAAGAAAATGATAGATGTTTTTAATGGATTTTACGTTGGGTCGAAATGAGATTTTGGTGTGTGTGGTTATTTTATTTATTGTGAGAAAGATGATTTTAAACTTCATGCATATGGTATCATGTTCAGGTGTATTGTTGTTATATGAATATATTTTATGTTTTATAGTTTGTTTGGGTTGTACTTACCTGCGATGCCATTTTTTAGCGTTGTAGACTTTGGATGCAGATGTCGAGGAAGCTAAGTTTGAGGAGGCGGCTCCACTGTTAAAATATTGTATTATAATTTATTATCTTGGAAAATATTTTCCTTTTTTTTTATAAATATGTATTTTTATGAGTTTTCTTTCGGATGATTGTATTAAATCTCATGTTAGAGAATTTATGTTAAACTTGTTTGATAAAATAATTCTAAAAATTCTGGTAGTTAAATATTGATTTCAATTATCCGCTACTTTTACTTATGTATGTCACGTGTTCACACACTTAGCATTTAATGTTGGGGGTGTGTAACCCGTGTTGTCATCACCCCAATACCTCGATTCTCGTGTTATTTTAAGGAGAATTTGGGGGCGTCACAGGCCAAACCACTATACTCATTGAATTCAAAGATGAAGGGGACAAACACAAGGTCATTAGGGAAAGACCTAGGTCCGTTGATAGGTGTTTGTTCTTGAAGTTTGTGTACTTAGCTAACTCTCTTCTTTATGGTTTTGAAATAGCTACACAACCTAGTTTGAATTTCACAATAGTTTGTGCCATTTTTGATATGATGCAAATAATATTTGAGGCCCTTCCGTATTTAACTTATATGGCAGGTAGTTGCTACCAAATGATATGGCAGTAACAATTCACATTTTTGTATTCAACTAACTATAGCCATTATTGTCTTGATATGGCTGCATCATCTATATTGGATTTCACCATAGCCTTATGCCAGTTTTCATATGAAAGCAAAAATATTTGATTAAGTATTGTTATGGGTCCAAAAAAACAGCCTGCATCATGTAGAAACCTTTAGTGTTACATACTTGGGGTTGGCAGGGGATAAGGACATTCAATGTTCTTTTGAAATAGTAGTTTGCTAAAATTGCAGTGATTTGACAACAATTAGCGTCAAAAGTAATGACTCGTTAAATTTAGACTCCTTGTATATGAAAAGGGTTTCAGATACGAACTCCTTTATAGGTTGGTTTTTACTTTATCAATGGGTAGAACTTTATCTAATCTAACCACTTAACTTACGAAGTAAACACAATAAGATGTCAAGGATTTTTCTAAAACCCTAATGTTAAGGGAAAAAGATTGTGGGTTTAGATAATGTAGTGAATTGTTGATATGTGTTCTGCACTCTTAAGTTGAATTGCAATTTCCAGTCCTAATCTGCAATAGAAAATATGGAGGGTTGGGTTCCTCGACCCTTAGAACTCTCCAAAACTTTTGTTAGAGATGAATGTGGATAGATTAAAGACTATAATCAGAGAGAGCTTGGATAGATGTTCATACCTTTTTCGAGTGACATATTCTTTCCTTTATATGGGCTGAAGTATTGATCAGATACACGTGTAATCATCCAGTAATATCGGGAACCAGATTAATCCCCTCTACATCCTAGGTTTCTTAAGATCATTTATTGGTTTTGTTTCTTCTCAATAATATCTCTATTAATATAATTACCTTCGAGCGATCAATAAATATCTTTGGATATTTATATCAATCTGCATTTAATGTGATATGTCATCCTGCCAAGCATTAAATGTTTATAGGATCTCTGATTATCACACTGTCAATGTGTCAGGGATAACTATGACGAGCTAACTAAATTTATCGTCTTTGTATAGTAGGAATTCACGTAGGAGGAATTTAGTTTGAGTAGGAAGGACTCAGAATTCAACTGAAGGAATCATACATAATACAATTCCTTCTAAGTCTCCGAAAGAGGTGTAATAGGCGGGCGCCACTTCGAATGGTGCCTACCACCTTATCCTCTATCGCAATTACCCCCTCATAGTACCCCGCGAATCTTAATCGAATATAATTTGATTGGGATTCATTTCATTCTTATGGCTTAAATTCGTGAAATTTTATCCCACATAAAATAAAATTTGAATGGGCGGAATAGGAGCATAATAGTCATGTAAGCACTTGTCGGCTTTCAGACAGGGACAGTTTGGCTTCTGCTTACTGAGCGTGGGAAAAGGAGGCAGTTTTCTGGCCATGATGACACGAAATATCGTGCGCTGTATTTATGGATTATTCCCATCATTATTTGCCTGGCTTTGCAATTTCCCAAATACTTAATTGTCAATTATTTCTTCATTAATTGAGGCGTGCCCTCCACGTGCTAAGTAGTTGTTTCATAATTACTCTCCATTTATCAGTCGTGTCGTTTCGCTTCCCAAAAATTGTGCTAATTATATCATTTACCTTCCCCTTGACAGTTACCATTTGTAATATAAATACCTGTTTTCCGTAATGGTTCACTTTTTACTACCGTTTTGCTGCTTGAAAATTTGTCTATTCTCTCTTTACCATCTCATCTTCAACCCGACCTTTCTTCGCATTTTTACCAAGCTTCAATGGGGGCTGGTTCTATCTATGCTGGGCATCAATGGGTACCATCTTACCCTCCTTCAGCCATTCAACACCTTCGAGATCTGGGTTACATTCCAGCTTCAACCAGTTTCGGAGTTATTCGAAAACATCCTTGTGACGCAGAAGGACGGACTCAGCATGTGCTTCTGTATGAAGCCATGTTCAAGAATGGGCTGCATCTTCCTTTCATTCGACCAGTGCATGAAGTCCTTCACTATTTGGGCTTGGTCCCGGCTCAGTTGCTACCGAACGCTTGGCGAATACTATTAGCTTCATGTATAGTATTCCGTTCGTTGCTGTTAGAGGCAGGAAAGGTGAATCTTGACCTAACGGCTCGAGAGTTCCTCTCTCTGTACCATCTGACTAGGAAACCTGCCTTAAGCTTGGTTAGTTTTCAGTTTCGGGACAGTGAGACTAAATTATGCACTCTCGAAAATAGGTATTCTAATGTAAAAGACTACCACAAAAAGATATTCTATGTGAATGAGACAAATGGCGATTTTTCGAGGATGAGACCAGAGGGGAATTCCCCATTCAGATGAATTGGGGCGAGCTGCCCCCAACCTCCCTTCTGGATATTGATTTAAATCAAAGGGAGAGAGCTCGGGTGGAAATAGTGATATGTTAGGCGTAGCGCCACTTTCACCGGCTGGAATCCGATCTTATCCTGACCGACCAAAACATCAACACTTACCTGATCGAGTCATGGCGGGGTTATGCTGAATTTTAGGATTTTTCCAGCATACTGGCTGCTGAAACGCCTGATCGCCCAGTTGTAGCTTGCAAACGCACTGCCCCTCCATTCAAAGAAAAGCGTACCAAATCTCGCCGTGAGGGTGGCGAGCAAGTCCCTGTGGAGACTTCTGAGTCTCCGGCTCTTACTTTTGCTCAAGAAAGACGAATTAAGACTCGCCATGATAGAAGGATTACTCGCCCTTCACAAGAAGGTCGAGCCCCATCCTCACCAGTACAGCCTTCTTAACCTTCCCCAGTACTCGTGGCGTCTGCTGGTGGAGAGGGCAGCCAGCACACCAAATCCCTTTTACTGGAAGGGCAGAGGGCCAGTACACCAGAACCGTTGGCAGTGTGTCTACCTTTAGATCGCCAGCCTCATCCGGATGATAGGCCTCTACCTTCGACCTCTGGGCAGAACATAGATGAGGTCGAGCTGGCCTTCCTGAATGTCCTATCGAATCCTCCCGCCTATGCTGCAGGAACTCCATACTTCCAGGCGTCCGTGCTGTCGTCTACGCGGGCTCCCCAATCAGCCTACCCTTCTTCGTCTAGAGAGGGTCGCCCTGAAATGGGCGGGGAACATCCTCCCAAGGAGGAGGATCCATCCACTCGGGGTTCTAGTGGGCGAGACGTGGCAACAGTCGAGCACGAGGAGACAGACCACCATTCGGGATTAAGGTCGCCCGCCGATGTCACACCCACAGCTTTCGGCTCTACACGTAGCCGGCAGCTCCAGTCCAACTCCGGGTATGATGCAGCCTCAGCAAATGCCACGCCCGCCAAAATTAACTAGAATATAAGACGGGAGTCTCTTCGTTCTGACGATGATGACGCCAGATCAATGATGGGCTCTTCTCCCCACCATGTGATACAACACCCTTCCCATCCTGCATCACCAGCTACCTCTACTCCTGAATGTTTCGAGCAGACGGGGATGGTAGTCGACTTACTTCAGTCACTTTTGGCGCAGGTACTCATTCAAAATTCCGTTTTAGTTCGAATTTATTTTGTTCGTCTAACTACTTGTTATTGTTTAGGCTTCCGACCAGATTGTTGGGTCAGTTGGCTCTGAAGTGACGAGGTTATTAAAAGGGAGTGCAAAAAGGACTCGGGAATAGCTTCAAAAGGCAGAGGTAAAATACCGAGAGCTTGGTACTATAGTCTGCCAGCTTACAGAAGATAGAGATCTTCTCAAAGCCAACATTATGGAGCTGGAGGAGGAGCGGGATCACTAATCAGAGATCCATGGATTCATGCTAGAGGAGGTGGCGACATTAAAGGAAAGGAATTGGTTCCTAGAGGCGAGCAAGGATGACCTCCTTCGAGGTCAAGAGTCCATTGGACAGACACTTGCCATTAAGGAGAACGAACTCTCCTTCGCCACTCAAGAGATGAGTAGCCTGAAGTCAAATTTGTCTATCCTAGAGCACTCGTGCGCCACTCAAGAAGAAGAGTTAGAGACCCTCCGAGCCAAAGTAGATACAGCTGAGCTCGAACGTGACTCTCTTTCTCGAGAATTAGGTGAGGTGAACACGGAGCTTGAGTTTCTCAGGCGTCAAGCAACTCAGCACTGTTCCCTCTGCATAGCCCCCTGGAGTCAAGGTTACGTGGAGGGTGTGAGGCAGCTAAGGCGAGAAATTGTTCGGAACCCGACTTTTGATGTGGCCGGCATGGGTTCTCGACACCTCGTTCCTGATCCCGTAGCAAAGGCAGAGGTCGCCAAAATTGGCACACTAGAGTGCCGCATACACTTGCCTCCTTAATAGTCAATTATATTGTACAGACTTGTATAAAATTTTAGCTGTAAAGAGTATTAGATAATACATCATTCTTTTCACTGTATGTTTATCTTTGTATTTGTTGTTGGATCGACTCGCCATATCTTAATAAAGATTGATGTATTTATACACGTTGATGTGCCGCATTCCAGATATCCATATTAATTTGAACATTGTGATTAATTTTTAAAAAACCGAATATGATCGTTTGTTGGAGACTGTACTACCTCGCAAATCTTTATGAATGTATGCAAATGAGCTAGTGACAAAGATTTGTAATAATATGCGTGTTCTTACTATTATCCGATCGCCACGAAGATTAGGCGAGTGAAGTTTAAGCGAGCATGTACCTTGTTAACCAGTGAGTGTGATGATGGGTGGGCGATTCGTGGGTAGCATCATCTTGCATTGTTATTGAGTCCTCATTCAGAAGATTTGGTGAGTTGTGATGGAGTTATCCTTTCTATACCGACTCAAAGGGTGAGGTGAAAGTAAAAGAAGGTTATCTTCTTTTACTGATCAGGAACCTTTCGATGAGGGAACCGAGCGGCGAGGCTTGGAACTCTGGTGACCCCCATCTGAAGTAGGGTAAAGGTGAAGGAACAGATTCCTTCCCTTCGGCGAGGGAACCGAGGGGCAAGACTTGGAGTCCAGGCAACCCCGTGGTCTGAAGACGGCGAAAGCTAAGGAATAGGTTCCATCCCTTCAGCGGACGAATTGAGGGGCGAGGGTTGGAGCCCAAGTGATCCCACGGTCGAAAGACGACGAAAGCGAAAGAACAGATTCCTTCCCTTTAGCGAGCGAACCGAGGGGCAAGGTTTGGAACCCAGGCGACCCCAAGGTCTGAAGACGACGAAGGTGAAGGAACAGGTTCCTTCCCTTCGGCGAGCGAATCGAGGGGCGAGGCTTGGAGCCCAAGCAACCCTGCGGTCTGAAGACGGCAAAGGCGAAGGAACATGTTCCTTCCCTTCAGTGAGCGAACCGAGGGACGAGACTTGAAGCCCAGGCGACCCCGCGGTCTGAAGACGACGAAGGCGAAAGAATAGGTTCCTTCTCTTCGACGAGCGAACCGAGGGGCGAGACTTGGAGCCCAGGCGACCCCGCGGTCTGAAGACGACAAAGGCAAAAGAACAGGTTCCTTCCCTTCGGCAAGCGAACCGATGGGGGAGACTTGGAGCCCAGGCGACCCCGTGATCTGAAGACGGTGAAGGCGAAGGAACAGGTTCCTTCCCTTTGGCGTGCAAAAGGAGGGGCGAGGCTTGGAGCCCAGGCGACCCCGTGGTCTGAAGATGGCGACGGTGAAAGAATAGGTTCCTTCCCTTTGGCGTGCGAACCGGGGGTGAGACTTGGAGCACAGGCGACCCCACAGTCTGAAGACGGCGAAGGCGAAGGAACATGTTCATTCCCTTCGGCGAGCGAACCGAGGGGCGAGACTTGGAGCCCAAGCGACCTCGTGGCCCATGAGGCACCTGTAAAATGACTGAACATGTTTGCCATAAAATAGTAATTCACAATTATCATATTATATATAATTCCAGTAAGGCAAAATCGAACTATACATAATACTTCTTCAAATGTTCCGTATTCCATGGATGAGAGAGGGCGTTGCCTTCACAGTCTGTAAGTTTGTATGATCTAGGTCGAGTACTCCTGATAACAACGTAGGGTCCCTCCCACTTAGGTCCTAACTTGCATTCTTCAGTTGTGGTTACTCCTGTGAGCTTCAACATTAGGTCGTTAGGTTTAAAAGATCTAGGGTTGACTCGCCTGTTGAACCACTTTTCAGCCATGCGTTTATAATGTTCTACTCCCACAGATGCTTCTGCTCGCCTTTCTTCTATAAGGTCCAATTGTTGTAGCAGTTTTATTTCATTGTTATCCGGATGAAAATTCTTTACTCTGGAAGTAGGGACTCCTATCTCCGTCGGGATGACAGCTTCGTTACCATATGTAAGGGCGAAAGGGGTCTCTCCTGTGGGGATTCGAACAGTAGTACGGTAAGACCATAACACTCCAGGGAGTTCGTCTGCCCATGTTCCTTTACAGCCTCCCAGCTTCTTTTTAAGGATAGACAGAATGGTCTTGTCAGTTTCCTTTGCTTGACCATTTGATTGCGGTTGTTCAGGCGATGAGTAACGTACTTCGATTTTCAACTCGGCGCACCACTGTCGATAGTGTGAAGAGTCAAACTAACCTCCATTGTCGGATATGAAACACTGGGATATGCCAAACTGGCACACAATAAATTTCCAGAGGAACTTAGTAATGGCTTGGAAGGTTATAGTAGATAATGCTTTCGCCTCTACCCACTTTATGAAATAGTCAACTGCTACCATAATGAACTTAACTCCACCTTGTCCCACAAGGAGGGGGCCTATAAGATCTTACACCCACTGAGCGAAAGGCTAGACTGCCACTATAGATGTCAAATCTGTAGGCGGAAGGTGCAAGATATTGGCATGTATCTATCATTGTGGACATTTTTTAGTGAATTCTTTTGAATCCCTGAGAAGGTTCGGCCAGTAATATCCCGCTCGACCTACTTTGTTAGCCAAAACTCTTCCTCCAGAGTGACTTCCGCAAATACCTTTATGGATTTCTGCTAATACATACTGAGACTCCTCAACCGATAAACATCTGAGTAATGGTTTTGAGAATCCCCTTCTGTACAATATCCCCTCCAAGATAACAAATCTGGTGGCCCGGTTCTTGATCATTTTGGCTTCATTTGCGTCATTGGGTAGTTTACCCTCTTGCAGAAATTCTATTATCTCCTTAGCCCATCCGGGTTGGCTTGTCTCTACTTGGAACATTTCTTTCCTGATAGAAGGGATATCTACTTGTCTTACTTCTGTATTTTCAGGAAGAAGGACATCCATTTGTCCGGAAGCAATTCTAGCTAGGCGGTCGGCTTGGCAATTATCGACTCTCGGGATTTGTTGAATGGAAGAGTACTGAAAGTAATCTCTTGCTTCACAAACCAACTGACAATACTTCTTGAGTCGTTCTCCCTTAGCAGCGAAGGTGCCCGTCACCTGGTGAACCACCACTTGCGAATCAGCATGCACTATCACTTTCTTAGCCTCCAAAAGGTGAGCAACATTCAAGCCCATTAACAGTGCTTTATATTTTGCCTCATTGTTGGTAACCTTGAAAGTGATCTTAACGGCATTCTTGTATTCTCTACCATCGTCAGAGATGACATGGATACCTGCTCCTCCTCCCGCTTTACATGCCGATCCGTCAACACATACCATCCAAGGTTTGCTGGGGGGTGTTTGAACAATATCTTTCGGAAAGCCAATGAGCTCGACTACAAAGTCAGCGAGTACTTGCCCTTTGATCATCTTTCTAAGAGCGTATTGGATGTCGAATTCGCTAAGTTCTATGGCCCACTTTGCTAATCTTCTCGAGGCCTCTGGTTGTTGTAAAACAGCTTTTAAGGGCTGGTTGGTAAGTACTTGTACGGTGTGAGCTTGAAAGTATGGCCTGAGTCGTCTAGTAGCTACCACTAACGCGAGAGCCATCATTTTCAGCTTTGGGTATCTGGCTTCTGCCTCCCGAAATGCTCGACTTATGTAGTATACTGGTTTCTACCCGGTCACCGTGTCTCTCACTAGAACAACAGAGATTGTATTGGACGAGATGGCCAGGTATGCAGTCAATGTTTTGCCGGGCTCAGTTTGGTTGAGCAGTAGCGGGTGGGTTAAATATTCTTTTAGCTCATCCAGGGCGTTGTCACAAGAAGGGTTCCATTCCTTTGCTTTCCTCAATACTTGAAAGAAAGGTAAGCATTTGCCAGTGGATCGAGCTATGAAGCGATTCAAGGCAGCCACTCGGCTTGCCAATTACTGCACCTCGTGGTGATTTCGAGGCACTACCATGCAAGATATGACTTTCACCTTCTCAGGGTTGGCTTCGATTCCTCTCTCAGAAACCATGTAACCTAAGAACTTCCTCGATCCCACTCCAAAAAAACATTTACTTGAGTTAAACTTCATCTTGTATTGATGTAAGACTTCAAAAGTTTCCCGCAAGTCCTCCACATATTGCCCGGGCGTTTTACTCTTGACTAGCAGATCATCAACATATACTTCTACATTCCTCTCAATCTACTATTTAAACATCCGGTTGACTAGACGTTGATATGTAGCTCCTGCATTTTTCAACCCAAATGGCATTACCTTGTAGCAATACAACCCCCGGTCGGTAATGAAAGCTGTTTTGTCCTCATCATCTGGGTTCATCCTGATTTGATTATACCCCGAGTATGCATCCATGAAGCTGAGCAACGGATGACCGGCCATTGAGTCTATGATCAGATCGATATGAGGGAGTGGGAAGCTATCTTTCGGACATGCCTTGTTTAGATCGGTGAAGTCCACATACATCCTCCATTTACCGCTCACCTTCTTTATCAGCACTACATTAGACAGCCATTCTGGATACTGGGCTTCTTTACTAAACCCCGTTGCTAGTAGGCGGTCCACTTCCTCGGCTATAGCAGTATATTTCTTTGCGCAAAAGTTACGTCTTTTTTGTTTAACCTTCCCAGCTTCCTGATTGACACATAAATGATGCTCAATAACACTATTATCTATACCTGGCATATCTTGATGGGTCCAAGCGAATATGTCTTGATGATCAACCAAGAATTGTTTGAGTTCTTGTTTCAGGGTAAGCTCCAAATTGGCACCTATCCAAACCTTCCGCTCGGGCTTCGCCTGGTCGAAGGTGATCAGTTCCAATGGCTCTCCGAATTCTGCTTGCTTGATGGTTTGTTCATCTCGAAAATCTTCATCCCATCTTGTCAAAGGTGGTGGAGGTGGCAACTCAGCTGCCCTTTCGCTGTGTCTCAGACCCTCTTTGGCGACACCGATCATTATTTGGATTAGAGGCTTTAGCTCGCAAGAGTAACATTCACGAGCCACGGATTGCTCGCCTCTGACTTCCCCTATACCATTTGGAGTTGGGAACTTCACTTTTAGATGGTACGTTGAAGTCACAGCTTCCAGGCAATTCAAGGCAGGACGCCCCAGTATGATATTATACGAATAAAGGGCTTTGACTACCAAAAAATCAACCATAACCATTGAAGTTTTAGGCACCTCATCGACCATAACTGGCAAAGTTATGACCCCTTTGGGTTGTATAATCTGGCTGGCAAATCCCCTAAGGGATGTTGAGGCTCTCCTTAGTCTGTCCCGCCCGATCCTCATTTTGTCAAAGGTGTCCCAATAGACGATGTCGGCCGAGCTCCCGTTATCGATAAGGATTCTTTTGGTTATGAAATTGGTGACTAACTTGGTGACCACCAAAGCGTCTTCGTGAGGCTGCATCACTCCTTCATCATGTTTATCAAAGACAATTGGGACATCTTCAAAAGGCCGTTTGTCTTGAGTGAATTTTGACATGACGAACACCTCAACATATCGCGCTTCTCGGGCATACACCTTCCTTGAAGCTAAAGTTTCGCCTCCTCTCGGTACTCTTCCAGAGATAGTTCGTATTTCGCCTAATGGTCCCCCCTTTTGGGACAAATCTTTGGCATTCCTCTCTCTCCGGGGGCTCGGACTGCGCTTACTGTTAGGATATCCCCCATTTCTCTGCGACTCTTCCCTTTCATCTTCATTCCTTCTCTTCAAGGTTCTACAATCCCTGGTATTGTGCCTAGTTGATTTATGATATTTACAGTACATGCTTCCCGGTCGGTACTGGTTCTGCTGGTGATACTGTCTTTCCCTAGGTTCTCTATCTACCGCCAAATTGTTGTGAAAACGCGGTCTGTACTGTGGGCTCCCATGAGACGACGGGCCTCCTTGTATGTTTCTTCTCTTTGGGTTGGTTGTACCTCTTCTTCTTGCGGTCAAGTTGGCTTCAGTTTGATTGGCATGCTCTATTTCTTCCCGCCTTGGTCCTATAAGCGCTTGTAAGGTGTCTTCAGCGTTTATATATCCGTCCACCCTGTCCATGAATTCTGCCAAGGTGACAGGAGTTTGTCTAGCAATCTCTGTTAAGAAAGGACTTCTGGGCCATATTCCGCTTAATAGGGCAGCCAGAGTAATCTTCTCATCCTGATCCCCTACCATCATCAGTTCCTTGTTGAACCGGGAAAGATAGTTTTTGAGGCTTTCTTGACTGTCGTGTTTAACCGTGAGGAGATACGCAGCTGGTCTTTTCCTCTTCCGACTTCCTAAGAACTGGGTTATAAAGAGGCGAGCTAGACAGTCAAAGCTGTCTATCGTGCCAGTAGGAACCGTTTCGAACCAGGTACGGGCTACTCCTTTCAGGGTGAGAGGGAACATTCGGCATGCTACTTCATTAGGATAGCCATGCAGACTCATGTGCATTCTAAACGTCTCTATATGCTCATAAGGGTCAGTACCCCCATCATACAGCTCCATCTGAGGTGCTCGAAATTTAAGAGGCAGCGGTACTACCATGACACTTGCACTCTAAGGAGTGCTGAGGTTGTTGCGTAATTGTCCAGTAATGGAAGGGGCTTCGATGCGCCTGGCTATGTCAACGTACTTATCCTCCAATTCTTTGAGTTCCAGTTGCATCTTATATCTCTCTTCATCTACTTCTTCATGACTAGGATCATTAATTCGGTGAGACTCCGCACACTTACTAATGGAAGGTTCTTCACGAGCCGTCAGTTCTTCATTATTCTTTTGCAACTTCTCATTCTCTCTAGTGAGCTCCCTTATCGTTGCTTCCAATGTGGCTAGTTGTTCTTCCATCAAGATGTACTTGGAGTTGCAGTTATTACTTAGTAATCACAATACGACCGGTTTGCAGAGAACACCAAAAAGCAATCCCACAGACGGCGCCAATGTTGATGTGTGTTCTGCACTCCTGAGTTGAATTACAATTTCCAATCCTAATTTGCAATAGAAAAGATGGAGGGTTGGGTTTCTCGACCCTTAGAACTCTCCGAAACTTTTGTTAGAGATGAATGTGGATAGATTAAAGACTATAATCAGAGAGAGCTTAGATAGATGTTCATACATTTTTTGAGTGACCTATTCTTTCATTTATATGGGCTGAAGTATTGATCAGATACACGTGTAATCATCCAGGAATATCGGGGAGCAGATTAATCCCCTTTACATCCTAGGTTTATTAAGATTATTTATTGGTTTTGTTTTTTCTCAATAATATCTCTATTAATATGATTACCTCCGAGCGATCAGTAGATATTTTTTGATATTTATATCAATCCGCATTTAATGTAATATGACATCCTGCCAGGCATTAAATGTTTATAGGATCTCTGATTATCACACTGTCAATGTGTTTGGGATAACTATGACGAGCTAACTAAATTTATCATCTTTGTATAGTAAGAATTCACGTGGGAGGAAATTAGTTTGAGTAGGAAGGACTCAAAATCCAACTGAAGGAATCATACATAATACAATTCCTTCTAAGTCTCCGAAAGAGGTGTAATAGGCGGGCGCCACTTCGAATGGTGCCTACCACCTTCTCCTCTATTGCAATTACCCCCTCACATGAATAATCTAGTATTTCAAATAAATTCCTCATTTAGCCCACTCTTTAATGTGTATACTAATGCCTTAAACAAATGGTGAGCATATTATACTATTAGTGTAGCATATTTTTTATGGAGCCTATTTTTTATATAGGTGGTAGAAATATCACCATTTCATATAGATGAGATTTTTTTATGGAGCCTATTTCATGAAGTGATTTAGAATTCATTGTTTGTGCACATGGATGGATTATTAATGAAAGCTGGCTCAACTCTAGGTTGAAGTGATGTTAGAGATCTCACCCACCCTTGCAAGAATGCATGTATGACATATTGTACCCTGATTATTAACTACCCCCTATTAAATTAGTAGTATAGGGAAGGGTTAATATGGCTCAACACATATGCTGTTTGTGTAAGAGTTACCAAGGTGTTAATACAGATGTTTGTGATAAATGGAATCCTTCCTATACTTGTTCATATAATGTAGTAAATTTGTTATCACTTAATGTTAATGTAATGGGATGTTGTCATTGCATGGACGCTTAATTCTCTTGATGTGTAAACCACTTGACCAAGTGCATGTGATCATGTTTAGGTTGCTTGGGTATGTGCAGGCCTTAGAATCTAAAATTGTTATTGGTACATCAGGATATAAGTTTAAATTACTACACATTATATGGTATGTTAGTTGATATTATTGGGATTAACGATATATGTCTTTGGATTACTATTCAATGAGAAAATTGTATGAAATTCACAGCCGTTTTAGGTAATACATTTTTTTTTAACTAACATTTTTAACCCAATTGGAGTAACCATTTTAATTTCCCTCGGTTTTTAATTAATACAAGTATATATTATTGAGCAGAAGTTTCTTCAATTTGACCCAAATACGTGAACATTTGGCCTACACAATGAAACCCAAGAAAATTAAAAAGAATTAGATTTTGAGAAGGTGAGAATCGGTGTTTATTTGTAGTGCCCAATTAACATCTGGATATGTGAAAAATATAGGTGGCAATCAACTTATCGCAGCATCAATTTTGTTGCGGTGGCCGTGTATTATGCAAATTTGACATTTACATTTAAATAATCCAATGAGGATGCCAAGAGTGACCAGATTGAGCTTTTACATTAATTATTGTACCGTTCGAAAGTAAAACACGCATTGCTATCATGGTAAAGCTTTAAAATACGGGTATTAACTTATCGGGTATTTAACTGCGTGCATCCTATCAGTTAAATTCAATAAAATCTATCAATCTATCGGTTAGTTAAAGTCAATAACATAAAAAGTCCCTAGCTGCAAAGTTTTGCACGCGGAAATATATTGGAATTTAAATTCTGTAAGACCATCAATTTCACCCGGCCCTTCGATCATATTATAAATTTCTTACAGTAATTAAGGACCATCTTAATTAGCTTTTATTCCCTCGAGCTCTTTCTTGCTAGATATTCTCCTGTTTCTTTTGTATGTTCAATTATGATTCGTACGTACGTAGTAGCTAGATGCGGGCCAAACTCATAATAAAACAAAAAGAAGTACTTCCTTTTATATTACACAACAAATATAAATTATAGTACAAGCTGTGGCCATAAGAATGACCTTATTAATTGGGGATAATATTACACTACACAACCTATATGATAACATTACACACATTAATTAACACACGCAGCATAGCCATTGGCCTTATTGTTGATAATACTCTCACACACAAACACATACACACATACATATTTATAGTAAACACACCATATCTGATTGCTGGCCATGCTAGCTGATGATTATTCTTCACAATAGTCCAGGCAGCGATTAAATCTTACCCGCTGGCCAGTTTGCCCCAGGCCCAAAGGCTATGACAAGAGAAGGAAAGTTCATTAGAAAATAACAAATAAAATTTTCAGAAAAGGGAACTAGCATAAATATATCCATATATATATATATGTATATATTACATATATGTAATATTATATATGTTATATTACATGTAATATATATACATATATATATTTATACCGAATTAAAATGATGGAATCGTGATTTTTAGTGCACGTATAATAGCTAGTGAGTTTTACAGTACTCATGTATATAAGTCAAACTCAAGAACTACAGTAATCATGCTTCGCGGTACTACAATTGAATTTGGAAATCGGTACTAAATGGGTATTTATTAATTAATATATAATTGCGTTCAAGATATATATGTAGGATAGGATATTGAATTCATGGATCAGCTAATTACCTGCACGAGATAGAGTCCATGTCTCGTCGTCAGCGCCCACATGCCATGCAAAGCAACCGCGCAAATTTCTTTGCTTAGCAATTGCCTCATTAACCTTTGTTGAGATGCACCTTTCATCATCATAACCCACCCAAGTCCTCTCGTTATGCGAGAAGGAAGCAACATAGTTGCTAACATGTTTGGTTCGATATGCAACACTTCTATCATTGACAACTGCATGGATGTTTTTGTAATCTTTATGTGATGGATAAGCCTGTGCAAACAATCCATTTTCAGCAGTCTGGTCCGTTAGATTCCATTCATACCCAGAAAATGGAAGGCCAAGGACTAATTTTTGGGTCGCAACTCCCTCCTTAATCCACTCGTCAATGCCTGCTCTTCCGCACCTGTTTCCATCTCGAGGATTCGACCAGGCATGAACCGGTCCAGTCTCCGTGGGTGAGTTGGAGGGAGTATAGAAGTCAACGGCCAGTACATTGATCCAGTCCAAGCAGTCAGAAATAGCTTGACAAGGATATTTGTAATTGGTACCGGCTCTATCAGTAATGACCGGGTGGTGAAACACCGCTGCGGTTAGCAACAACCGATTTGCACGATTTCTAGCATCGGCATCTCTCCCCACGGCATAACGCCATTCCCTAAGGAATCCATCAAGGAGGTTACCGTAGTCGGGCGGGCAGGACGGGTATAGCCAGCAGAGGTCAAGGCCATCAAAACCGAAACGGTTGGCTATATTTATGGAGTCGCTTATGAATTTGGCACGTTTAAATGGATTGATCACGACTGAAGATATGTCAGAGCCTTCACCACCAATGGATAAAAGAGTTTTCACCCCACCATCGGATCGTTCTCGAACGATTCTGGTGAAGTCATGGAATTTGTCCGAGTATGTGCCAGGAATGTTGACCGCGCCATCATTACCGTTGACCTCTGCAAAGCCAGCATAAAGATGTGTGAAGAGTTCAAAAGGTAAATCTTCGAGCGGCCGGATTAAATAGTTAGGCCCGCAAAACCAGTATCCGGCTTTAACACGGGAAACAAGAGCACGGGAAGCCATTCGATCGATTGAGGAAAGGCGAAGCAGGTGTACTAGTGCGAGTAGTGGTAGTCTCTAGCCATGCATGCGTGCGTATTTATAGCCTTTTCAAACCCCTATACCAAGAAATAAGGTATATTAAATTTTTTATGTCAATCACCGGCTTTGCCGGTTCCCTGTAATGGCCCAGCAGGGCAGCAGTACTAATCCGACGGACAGCCTTTAATGGACCATCAATCATGAAAGAAGTGAACGTGATTACATGACGTCATGCTTCCACGCATGCATAGCGTCGTTGAGAAGAATTTTAAAGTGTTCATGGTCGTGTAATCAAACTCTTCCTTGCATTTTATTTTTTATTTTTTATATAAAATATATTAATTTTTTAAAATTCTAATACATATCTTTTAAATATTAATTCAGTGTTTTCAAATTTCAAAATAATAATAATGTGACACCTCCAAATTCTCTTTAAAATAAATACGAGAATCGAGATATCGGAATGCTGACAACACAGATCACACATCCCAACGACAAGTGTCAACCGTGTGTACACACATGACATACATAAATAAAGGCAGCAAATATTTAAAGTTAATAACTAAGTACTAGAATTTTAGAAATATTTTATAAATCATTTTAACATAAATATTCGAACAGGAGATTTAATACAATCATCCGAAATACAAATTAAACAAATACATATTTATAAAAATGGAAAAAATAATTTCCCGAATAACAATTTATAACAATAAGATATCAACGGTGGAGCTGTCTCCTCAAGTTCAGCCTCTTCAAAATCTGTATCCAAAAACTACGACGCCAGAATGGCATCGCAGATAAGTACAACCAAACCAAACCAAAATACAGAAATATATTCATGCAACAACAAAACTCAAGAACACAACACCAAATGCATGAATCTCAAAAGAACCTATTTCTCAAAATAAATAAGATAAACGCACGCCAAATTTCCATTTAATCCACGATAAAATTCCAATAAAATCATCCATCATTTCCCATAAAATAATATTCACAAATCCAATCATACTAGGCGTTACGTATTGCCGTTAGGGGTGTTAAAACGTGTTAACGAGTCGTGTTCGTATCGTGTTAGAGCGTGTATATAATGTTTAAAGGGTCAATACGAACACGACCCGTTAAGAATTTCGTGTCAAAAACTTCAACCCTAACACGACCAATTAAGATAACGGGTTGACACGACACGACACGACCCGACCCGTTAAGACATTTGACACGATTTGACACGACATGATACGACATAATACAAAACGATCTGACTCGTTTCAACCTGCAAACCCGTTAGTGACCCGTTTAAGTTTAACCTAATTGATTTTATACAAATATTAAAACTTAAATAATAATTATAAAACATAAAAAATTAATTACAAATATAATCTTAAAATTACAATTCAATAAGTAGTACACTATAAAATATAATAAATATACAAATATGATCTACACATTGTAAAATATTAAAATTATAACCTAAGCATATTAAATAATAATAGGTTAACTCGTTAATAACTTTTTAATAAGTACTTAAATGGGATAGCAAAGTGTCTAAGAGTATAAAACTAATTTTAAATTAAAATTTTTTGAAATTTAGTTCAAGGGTATACAAGTAAATTCAAATTTCTTAACATGTCTTAATGAGTCATAACGGATCAAAACCCGTTATGACCCGTTATCAAATCGTGTCTTAACGGGTTGACACGAATTGACTCGAAACCCGTTAAGAGTAAATACTAACTCGCTTTTATCGTGTCGTGTTCGTTTCGTGTTAACGTGTCATGTTACATATTGACATCCCTAATCGCCGTCTTCGATATGATAAACATATATCACCAATCATAATGGACGTTACGTATTGCCGTCTTCATTATGATTCTTACACACTCATTTCATATTGGGCATTACGTATCGTTGTCCTCGATATGAAATACATATCCAATGACCATAATAGACGTTACGTATCGCCGTCCCCGTTATGTTATCCACACACTGCCAATCATAATATGCGTTACGTATCGTCGTCCCCGTTATGTCATCCACACACTGCCAATCATAATGGGCGTTACGTATCGCCGTCCCCATTATGACTGACACACACATTGACCATAATGGGCGTTACGTATCGCCATCCCCGTTATGACTCAGTCAAAAACCATTAAAATCCATAAATCCAATTTAAAACTCAGTTTTCATTTCCAACACATGAATATTCAAAATCATGCAAAAACTCAATTTTCAAATATTTTTATGAACATGCGCGTAAATACACAATGCAGACAATCATGCACCAGATAGACAATAATTAATAAATTTCAACAATAATCAAACACAATAACTGGTGATGTCAAAAATATATTTAAATCTTAAATCTCGTTTAGAAAGTACTTACAGCGGATAAAAACGCAAATCCTTGAATAATGTCAATCTGCAGCGTTCATAGCAGTCACCAATACGTTAGGCTAAAATGCTCGGTTTGGCACCAAAATTTAGAGAGGTACTCTTTGAAGGGCATGGAATCTCATGGAGGTAGTGGTGTGGCGGCACAACTACCGGAAGATGGCGGATCGGGTTCTAAATGGGTGAAAACTCATTTTTGGGTTTGTGGTTATACCGGGAAGGTGAGACAACGGTTGGGGAAACTGAGTAAGGGGGATGACCGGCTGGATAAGGGGAGTCTTTTGGTGGCGGTGGTGAGGCCTACGGTGTCCAGACAGCGGCGCGGTAAGGATATACCCGTTTTAGGACCCATTTCGGGTGGATGAGAGAGAGAGAAATTGGGGTGACTACCAACGGTGGGTTATGCTCGCCGGAGGATAGAGAGTCTAGTGGTGGTGGTTGGAGGCCAAGGGGACCGACGACGGCGTTGGAAAATTGGTGAAAACCCATTAGACCCATTTTCGAGTATGTTCCGTGTGAGGGAGGTGGGGTGGCCGGAGGTAACACCACCGGTACCCGTGGACTCGCCGGCGTGTGGGGAAGGCTGTGGGCTGGGCGGTGTCGCCGGTGGGTGGCTGACGGCGGCCCTAGGTGGAGATGGGAGAACCGGCGAGAGAGAGGAGGCAAGGGAGGCTTACGGGTCTGGGGCCCAATCCGTGAGGAAGAAAAGGAAAGAAAATGAAGAAAATGAAGAAAAAGAAAAAAAAAAAAGAAAAAAAAGAAAAGGAAAAAGAGAAAAAAAAAAAAGACTAACTAGAAAAAGAAATACAATAAATTAATAAAAGCTGATTTGAAATACTGCAATTCAATATCAATAAAATAAAATATTTAAAGCCCGATAATAAACTAATATAATTTAAAGAACATTTTAAATATAAAACACTAATTGATATTAAAAAATCATATCAAATAAAATCACATTATAAAATAAAGGAAATTAAATTCTACTCATTTAAAATAATTACCTCACATTTAAATTAATAAAAAAATAACGTAACTCAACATTTAATTATAAAAACAACATAAAACTAACACTTACTAACAAATAGATCAAATAAATATTTTAAACAAATAAAACATAACCAATAATATTATTAAAATAAATTAAATTAATTAATACCGAAAATAAAATAATGTGTAAAAATATAGGTAAATCTGGGATCTCACAAATAATATTAAAAAAAATTAAACTCATTTCAACTCATCTTATCTCTCAATCCAAATCGAATCTTACATTATAGTAAAAAATATAATTTATAATTTATAATTTATAAGTTAGAATTTAAATAATCAATTTTATTATTAATTAAGAAATTATTTATTGTTTGATAATCATATATTTAAGAATAATGATAGGATTACTATTATTTTACTACTCATTTATTACTTATAATGAATTTGAAGTTTTATTATTTATCATTTTTAAATATTTTTTTAATATTCTTAATCATTAAAAAAAATAAAATAAAATTACTAATAGTCACTTTCTACCGAAGTAAAATAAAAAATTTGAAAAAAATTAAAAGAAAAACCAAAAGAAAAGGCTACAAAAGGATAGTAGAATGGTAGTAACCGGCCTGGCGTTTTCTTTTATTTGAAGTACTTTTTTCAATCTCAAATAAGATAAAATTTCCTTGGAAGAAAATCATCATTTTGAATTTTTCTTAAAAAAAACATGTAATTTAAATTTTAAAATGACAATCAATAGAATGAAAATATCTATACAACTTTAAGATAATTATAATTTTTAAACTTTAATCAATATGGTAATTGTTTGATTTGTACAATAATAAATATAATAGAAAATAAGTGATCATATTATTAAATGTATTCTAATACATTATTCTAACAAATTTAAAATTTTCTAATGCTAACAAGAAATCATCACCGTGAGCTTCATGATAATGATATTATATATATATGTATGTATATATATATATCTATCTATTTGATCAGACAGCACGTTTGATTATTTCATATATCATTATAATAGACAATGCATCTCAAGCATCATTGCAGGCTCAATATCATGGCGCATTAGCAAGAAATTTTACACAATTTAAGAATAAACCCATCCTGATATTTATATAAAGAGTTATTTCCCTCCTTCTATTAAATTAAAAATATGTGATTCTTTATGATATCAAAACATATTAAATACGTAAGACCAATAATAGACTCATAGGACTTGATCACAATGACGGTACTGAAAATATAACCTTACATGTGAGAAAATATGTTAAGAAGTCTCCCACAACTTAAAAATAAATTTACCTTAATTTTTAGAAGGAATTAGTTCTTCACTCTTATTAGGCCTATTAATGAGGACAAATGGGTGCTTCTACGTTATATCTTTGATAGACGTCCGCGCATCAGTAGTTTATATAGGATGTGATCAATTAATTATGTGTACGTAAAACGTGTCTGAACGACAGCTTGAAAATCCGAATTCTTAATGTGCCTAGTTTCTTTTGTAGATGAGATTAGATCATGAGTTAAATTGATATTTAAGTTAAATCTTGAGTAAAATTTTATTATAATAATTTTTTAAATATATTTTTTAATTTAAAATTTGAAAATATTAAATTATTTACTTTATTTTATATGAAAATTTTAAAATTTTATAATAATTAAATGAGAAGAGAGATGAGTTGAAAAAAATTATAATGATTCTGAGTCCAAATCATTGATAACTAAAAATCACATATTCCTATGCCAATTAACGTTAACATGCTAAATTAATGAGGAGCAGTATATAATTAGTTGGTAGAATTTGAATTTTGTGGGCTATATATATCCAGATTATTTCAAGATCAATTTTAACGTACACTAGGATTCAAGGGGCCTGAGAGAAATTTCTTTTGGAAATACTTTCGAAATCATGCAATCCTGGGGATATGTTTCCTAATTTTTTATAACGGTTAAATAATAATCTGTCATAAAAATACTTATTTGTGGCATATTTGTTATGATAGTAGCCATGACAGTTTGTAACACTTGTCAAAAGTCTTTCGTGATGTTTCCATCATTTTTATGACAGCTTTTTTATCTGTCACCAAAGCTCAAATATATTGTAATAAATATATATATGTATATATGTATATATATATATAATTAAATATATCTATCTGTATGTATCGTGTAAATATAGACCAGATATTACTATACAAATCAATGAGGAACAGTATAGTAAATCCTCATTTGTACAGTATACTGTTCCTGATTAACATGCTAAATTAATGAGGAACAGTATATAATTAGTTGGTAGAATTTGAATTTTGTGGGCTGAGAGAAATTAATGAGGTACAATTCAAGATCCATTTTAACGTACACTAGTATTCAAGGGGACTGAGAGAAATTTCTTTTGGAAATAAATAAATAAATATACTCTTTTTTTTTTGTGTCCAATAAAATACTATAGGCTTAACAAATAGATACATAAATTAATTTACAAAAAAGTACTCCAAGACAATTTTATATGCTATCACCCCCCTTATTGTGTCCAATAAAGTACTTGCTAAACTAATTTAAGCAGATTATGATTTTTGGATTTTCGTAGGACCCCTTTTAATTACTTTAGCCACTTCCAACTGTCATATTTAAAGACAAGTAAATAATAAAACATGCAACTTGGTGGTTATATCTAACATGAATGAACGTTGGGACACTACTTTAATTAATGTGATAGGTATAGGGTCGATTGGGCTTTATGTTACTGATGGAAGTAATTACCTGGCCACTTAATTAATTTCTTTTTAACGATAAAAGTATATTGCATTCATTAAAAGTGGACAATATAATTAGAATTAAAATTAAAATATACATTACAAATTTACAACTTTAAAAGCACCCGTATACACAAACGATTGGCATGGCCTAATCCTTGTTGCAACTTTCTCCAAATTATTGTATGAGAGACAGTATCACTCTGTCCAAAACAGAGTTGTAAATAACCTTTTATCCGTATCACTCTGTCCAAAACAGAGTTGTAACTTGTAAATAACCTTTTATCCGTTCTAGAATGGAGAAGTACACACCCTACATACTAGAAGTTCTAGAGGCCACTCTTTGGACAAAGGTCCAAGAAATTGTATTTTTTATGTCGAAAGAAACTTACGTCCGTTCTAGACATATTTAGATTTGGATATTGAAAAGTATTATTGAAAAAAATTATGAATAATAATAAAAAGTAAATAGAAAGTAATAATAAAATATTAAATAATAATAAATAATAATAAAAATTAATAAATAATAATGATAAAATAATAAATAATAATAAAATATTTTGAGAATGTGGGAGAGTGTTAAAGTCCAATTAACCCTACATCCGTTCTAGAATTAAATGTTGAAAGACTTTTACAAAGTCTATCAAATTATTTTAATTTATAAAATTATTTTTATATAATTCAAATTAGACTATTTTTTTTTGTCCTTCTTTTTAATTCTATCTGATGCACCTCATGGCACCAAAATTAATATTCATGGAGAAATGTGTTATTATGTCACATCTTATTTTGCTCACCCATTTTCATTCCTCATATATTTATTTATTTAAAAAAAATATTTATTTAAAAAAGTGATTATTAATGTATTAATATTTTTTTTATATATTTTTAAAAATATTTAAATATGTTTAAAAAATCTTTAAATAAAAAACTTAAAAAATATAAATATTTAAATATGCAACTACCCCAATAATTTTTCTTTGTTACTGATTATTAACGTGCGCATATATACAAACATATATATATATATATATGGCATTTGCTTAATTAGGAAGGCATCAAGTAGTACTTGTCTGTATATTAAAAACCATTATCGCTAATCTACAATTAATTCAATTGGTCCATTTTGTTGTCTAGTAATCCGTGCATGCATGCATGGGTACCGGTCATGCCTAGACAGCTTGCATGGTTGAAACTTAATTACATACATCGAGTTCGCATCAACACGGATAGCTATATATTAATAGAATTTAATAATGACAGCTTTATATATTTAACCTAATCCACATGATCCATCTTGGATGAGATACACGTATATTGTTCAGCCTAAAATGCAGGGGTACGTGACTATTTACTCTCATTCATAATTTATCCATTAACAAAATACAATGCATCACGTGGATGAAGCTCTCTAGATGATCATCATGATGCATCAAGGTACGTAAATTATGTAGACACGTGGGGTCAATTAAGTTGTTAGGCCTTGACTAGGAACTCTAATACGATCCGTTAAACTAACACGAACATGACATAATAATAACGAAATACAATGACGAAATTAACATTTAGTATTTGAAGGAGCGATCGATAAAATGTATGATATGTGCAAATATAAATAGGGCGGTACTACAGCCACCGCTGTATATGCACTGCTTAGTGCATCATTAGTGTAATTTTAGTTTTCAGTCTTATTTTTTATTTTTTATTTTTTATTTTTTTATTTTTTTGTGTCATTTTTTAAATATTCCAAAACATTTAAAAAAAATTCAAAATATTATTAAATAATATTTACTTAATAATTAAGTCTAAATAAAAAATAAAAAAGGCAACGGTACACACAAACGATGTACACCAAACGATGCCTTTAATATTATTTATATAAATAATATGTCTTTTTTACACGTGATTATATATAAAAATAATAATTATATGTTATAAAATTGTATTTACAGTAATCTCACAATTATATAAATTAGAGTGAGATCAAATAAAATAATCAGTCAATTTTGATAATTATATAAATTTATAATCAATTTAAAGTAACAAATAAGCAAGTTAATAATTAAAAATTATCTCATAATTCATAAATGTTATGACCAACAAAAAAAAAAGTGAAATTAGCCCATCAAAAATTCATAAATCCAAACACCAACGCAAAACAATTAAAAGAAACTTCAAAAATACAAAACATCAGTAAAAAAAAAAAAAAAAAGGGAGCTTAATCTGGAATTGGTATGTCCCACACGGCTTTAATTCAAAATGAATTTCTGCTCATGGGCCTGTGACACGTGCCTCTCTCTAACTGAATGGGTGTTCAACTCACCCAGAACCCGAGCTCACAAGGTTATCAGGCCCAAGACCCGTTATCTGCACCTGCCACCACACAGCGTCCGAATCCAACTAGGGAGACCGAAACCGGGAACGAACCAAGTCCCTGGTTATCCCGACTCGGGCAAGAGGTGGTTAAATCGATTTCGAGAACACGTTAAGGACAAAACGACGGCTCATGTACCGATATATCTCCTGGACCCGTCTCACATCAAGATCACTCCCGCATTTATGAACGACAGACAGCCGCCGGTCTACAAATCTCCCCCCCTTTAATGCGGAGACACTACAAACATACACAATTAATTGCTAAATTGACAAAACATACAGCGGCATTTAATGCCCCTTTCCAAAAGGGTCTAATTGAGCATTAATTGGAGGGATACTCAATTAATGTGATGAGACCGACCGAATCAGACCAGGTTTCCTTATCAAGGATGACGGTCAAGTGATGTCCCGATTTCTGGCACTTTCGTCACACAGACCCTCCTCCCAAGGGGACATCTATAAATAACACCAAACCAATGACGAAAAGACGGTACGCTCACAGATTCTCTTACTCCCTCTATCATATATTTTCTTCCCTACACTAACTTGATCGTCGGAGCGGTCCCGGACCCTGACCCCCCTTGTTCTTGTTTTGCAGGCTACTACCGTACGGGATTCGGTGAACAAGACTGCAGAATACGTCCTTAACAGTGGCGCCGTCTGTGGGATCAGTTTGTTTCTGATCAACGTACTTTCTGCATGTCTACTCTACCGTTGTCCCAAACGACCAAGCACGACCAGCAGACAGATCCGTCGATAGAAGAAAGACTGAAAGCATTGGAAGAAATGGTGAGGAAGTTGAAGGAGGAGAATGCCGCCCTCCGGCAAACACGCGAAGAGGCATCGGCCCGCGGTGAAACCAATCTGGGAGAGAATGTGAGCTCCCGACTCCCTGAGGAGAGCGAGGCCTCTGAAGGAGAATGACGCCGGATGCACACCGAGCTAAAGGAGTTGGGGGACAAGTACGCTGAAATGGCAAAACTGATCAGCCCAGCAGCAGGGCATCTCTCCTCGCAGGGAAGCATAGGAACACCCTACAGCGCAGACGTCCTGGCCGTCCCTCTCCCGCTCAAATTCAAGGTCCCACAAGTAGAACTGTATGATGGGTCTCAGGATCCTGTAGAGCACATAGAAGCTTTTAAAGTCCATATCAGCCTACATGGCTATCCCGGCGAGGTAGCGTGCCGAGCATTCCCTCTCACACTGAAGGGGATGGCTAGGACATGGTTCGGAACCATTCCTCCGGGATCCGTCAGTAGTTTCGAGAAGTTAGCCCGACTCTTCATCACCCAGTTTATGGCTAGTAGGAAACGAAGGCGCCCCGCGGCATACCTATTGACCGTCAAGCAAGGAGAGAAGGAAAGCCTGAAAGGGTACCTGACCAGGTTCGACGAAAAAAGAATGACCACCGATAACCAGGACGAAAAGATCACCCTAGCGGCCCTCCTGGGCGGCATATGGCCCAGGAGCCCCTTCATGGCGGAGATAGCTCGCAAAACTCCCACCACTCTGAACGGGTTCATGGATCAGGCTGACGGATTCATCAACGTCGAAGATACGTTCGAAGCCATAGTAGCCCCACGACGCGGGGAGCTCCGACAGCATGATCGAAAAACAACCAGTGCCGGGGAAGGTTACAGCAGGCATCGGGGGGGTAGGAGGTTCTCAGATGAGACGAGGAGAAGGGACCCCCCATGGGAACACAGACTGTCGTCATGGCCTCAATCCAGCTTGGCGGTGGAAGATCAGAGCCGAGCAGAATCAAGGCGAGAGTCCATCAGAAGAAGAAGAGGGGATATGTATTGCGAATATCACAAGTCCAAGGGCCACAACACCGAAGACTGCCAGGCCTTGAAAAATAGTCAGAGGGATGAACATATGAACGACCGAAGAGACAGAACCCGGTCGAGGACCCCTTGTCGGGAATGAGAGTCAAGCAGACACCGAGGCGAACCTGCATCCAGCCGCCCAGTAGGAGAAATCAGAACCATTGTCGGGGGACCATCCCGAGGAGGGACTACGTCCTCTTCTCAAAGGGCACACGCGCGGAGAGCCAGATATGGGGAAATCTACTCACTGGAGCAGGCACCGAGACAGGGCAACCCGGGTCCCAGAGGGGAATCAATAGTTTTCAACGAGCAGGATGGGAAGGGGATTGCCTTTCCGCACGATGACGCTTTGATGATATCAGCATTGGTGGCCAATTTCACAGTTAAAAGGATGCTGGTTGACAACGGGAGTTCAGCCGATATCTTGTTCTGGGAGGCCTTCGTGCAGATGGGGATCGACCCCCGCCAACTTCAGCCTATCTGAGCCCCCCTTAAAGGATTTACGGGTGAAGCAGTACACCCCGAGGGCCTAATAACTCTCCCGGTTTTGATGGGCTCCGCGCCCAGGACCACGTCCATCATGACCGAATTCCTGGTAGTGAAAGCTCCCTCCTCCTACAACGCCATCTTAGGGAGGCCGACCCTAAACAACTTAAGGGCAGTCACTTCTACCTACTACCTCAAAATGAAGTATTCGACCGACAGAGGAGTAGGCGAAGTCAGAGGAGAGCAGGTCACCTCTAGGGAATGCTACGCCCGGGAATTGAAACACAAGGACAGTTCCGTGGCTACGATCTCCCTGGAGGACGAGCATGTTGAGTTTCAGCTTGCACCTCCCCGAGCAGTATGGGACGATGAGATCAGGGACGAAGCGACACTGCGCCAAGCGGAACCCAACGAGTCTCTGGAATTGATTCTGGTCGATGGCGACAACCCGGATCGGACAGTGCGAGTCGGAACCAGAATGGATCCAGGAGTACATACGGAACTCAAGGCTCTCCTCATTGAGCACAAAGACGTATTCGCTTGGACACATGCGGATATGCCCAGAATCGATAGGTCTGTAATAGAACACCGGCTGTGTGTCAACCCGACTGCCCGGGCAGTTAGGCAAAAAAGAAGAAGCTTATGTGTTAAGAAGTATGCCGCCATTGCAGAAGAGGTGGATAGACTCCTGACCGTTGGGCTCATCCAAGAGGCTCACTACCCGGAATGGCTGTCTAACGTAGTACTGGTAAAGAAGACCAGCGGGAAATGGCGTATGTGCGTGGACTTCACCGATTTGAACAAAACCTGCCCCAAAGATAGTTTCCCTCTACCGCGCATCGACCTCATTGTGGATTCAACTGCTGGGCACTCTCTCCTCAGTTTCATGAACGCCTATTCGGGCTACAATCAGATCAAAATGAGCACGGACAACGAGGAAAAAACAGCGTTCATTACAGATCGCGGACTCTATTGTTACACTGCCATGCCTTTTGGACTCAAGAACGCGGGGGCTACTTATCAACGGTTGGTCAACCGTATGTTTAAAAAGCAAATCGGGAGAAACATGGAAGTTTACGTCGATGACCTCCTGGTCAAGAGCCGTTACCCTAACGATCATGTGACGGACCTGAGATTGGCCTTCTCTATCCTGCGACATTATCAGATGAAACTCAACCCCGCCAAGTGCACCTTCGGGGTCGAGTCCGGCAAGTTCTTAGGGTACATGGTCTCTGAACGAGGAATCGAGGCCAACCCTGAGAAGATACAGGCTATCCTCGGAATGGAACCCCCGAGGAACCTGAATGAAGTCCAGCGATTAGCTGGTCGAATTGCTGCTCTCAGTCGGTTCATAGCAAGGTCGACCCTTGTGGGACACATCGTGCGAGCAGGCATTCGAACAACTCAAAGATTACCTGACATGTCCCCCGTTACTTAGCCAGACAGCTCCCGGAGAGACCCTTGTGGTTTATTTGGTAGTCTCGCCTCATGCAACATCTTCAGTTCTAGTGAGAGAAACCGATCAGGGTCAGAAACCTGTGTACTATGTCAGCAAGGCACTTCAAGGAGCAGAGGCCAGGTACCCCCGTACAGAGATGATGGTATTCGCCTTACTAACAGCTGCGCGTCGGCTGCGTCCATACTTCCAAGCCCACACCATAAGAGTAATGACCGATCAGCCCCTCGGAACCATTCTCCAGAAGCCCGATACGTCCGGTCGATTAGCCAAATGGGCAATCGAGCTGAGCGAATTTGATCTAACGTTCCAGCCCCGAACAGCGATGAAAGCACAAACACTGGCAGATTTTGTTGCAGAGTACACTGGGTTTCTAGAAGAGATCCCCAGTGAACCTCGGGGGCAGGCATGGCAACTGTATGTTGACGGGTCCTCATGCCGAGCCGGGGGTGGAGCAGGTGTACACATCGTCACCGACCAGGGCGTCCAATACAACTACGGTATAGGCCTAACTTTCAAGGTAACCAACAATGAGGCGGAATACGAGGCCTTCATAGCCAGAATGACAATTGCTAGGGTCCTCGGGGCGACTGAGCTGGAGGCTCGAACTGACTCTCAAATAGTTTTTCATCAAGTACTCGGCCAATACATCACCAAGAGCGAAAAATTGAAAAATTATCTGGAGCTAGTATGCATCGAGAGAGATCGATTCAGTTACTTCCGTTTACTGCGGATCCCAAGGGAAGAAAATCATATAGCAGATCGACTGGCAAAAATAGCATCGGGAAAAGATGAACATCCGCCTCCAGAAAACACTGAGATCAGGACGATAGATACTCCCTCCACGGGCAGCGAAGTCAGAGTAGTGGCTGTTGCAGATCCCAACTGGGCGACCGATATCACAGCATACCTCCGGACAGGCACATTACCTCCAGACCCGGGCCAGGCCCGCAAGATAAAGAATAGATCGTCCAGATTCACACTGATTGACGGATCGTTGTACAGAAAGGGTTTCTCTGAACCATTGCTCAGGTGTGTGACGAAAGAAGAAGGGCAATACATACTGGCCGAGATCCATGAAGGAATCTGCGGGGCTCACACGGGGTCTAAAACGCTAGCCGCTCGCACCACCCGTACAGGGTATTACTGGCTGTGTTTGTTCCAGGAAGCAAAAGAATTCGTTAAGAGGTGCCCAAAGTGCCAAGAGTACAGCCCAGTGTTGCACTCCCCATCGGAGGAACTCACTTCGATAACATCCCCCTGGCCCTTTGATCAATGGGGACTAGACCTTATAGGACCATTCCCAGTAGGGAGGGGTGGGACTAAATTCATAATAGTGGCAGTGGATTATTTTACAAAGTGGGTAGAGGCCGAAACCCTTGTCAGCATCACTTCTCAAGCCATCACAAAGTTCTTATGGAAGTCAATTGTTTGCCGGTTCGGGATACCTCAGAGCTTCATATCAGACAACGGAAAGCAGTTCGATTGCGGTCATTATCGAGAATGGTGCTCCGAGTTGAAGATCAAGGTGAAATACTCTTCTCCCGGCCACCCGTAGGCTAACGGGCAAGTCGAGGCAACCAACAAAACCATCCTCAATGCGCTAAAGAAAAGACTCAAAATGCACAAAGGGGCTTGGGCCGATGAACTTCCAGGGGTCCTGTGGGCATATCGCACAACAGTCCAAACCCCCACGGGTGAAACACCGTTTGCCCTAACCTATGGCTGCGAGGCGGTAATTCCAATCGAGATCGGGATGCCTACACTACGAATCCAGCACTATGACACTGCTTCCAATGATGCCAAGATGATGGAACGCTTAGACTCCTTAGGGGAACACAGGGAAGAGGCCGGCATCCAACTTGCCAACAACAAATGCAAAGCAGAACAATACTTCAACAAAAGAGTGAAGCCGCGCAACTTCAAAGTCGGGGACTTAGTGCTAAGGCAAACGAGCATCACGACTCCAGCACAAGGAAAACTGGGACCAAAATGGGAAGGGCCTTACGTAGTGACGGCAACAAACAGACCTGGGTCTTACCGACTCAAAGACAGCTCTGGAGCCGACCTACCCTACCCCTGGAACAGTGAGAGGCTTAAGAGGTACTATGCGTAACATTTACTAATGTAATTTACTTCTGCTGATGTAATTTGCTTCTTGAAATTATAAAGAGCCCGATGTTATTCATATCCAATGCGTTATAAAGTCCTCAACAAACACTCGCAATCCACCCACGCGATGTATCCGCCTCGGAATCCCGCGGGGTCGGTCAATCCACCCACGCGATATATCCGTCTCGGAATCCCGCGGGGTCGGTCATATCCGCCTCGGAATCCCGCGGGGTCGGTCAACCCACCCACGCGATGTGAACGCTCTCGAAATCCCGCGGGGTCGGTCAATCCATCCACACGATATATCCGCCTCAGAATCCAACGGGGTCGGTCATCCCACCCACGCGATGTATCCGCCTCGGAATCTCGCGGGGTCGGTCAATCCACTCACACGATGTATCCGAATCGGAATCCCGCGGGGTCGGTCAATCCACCCACACGATGTATCCGCCTCGGAATCCCGCGGGGTCGGTCGTATCCGCCTCGAAATCCCGTGGGGTCGGTCTACCCGCCCATGCGATGTATCCGCCTCGGAATCCCGCGGGATCGGTCTACCCACCCACGCGAAGTAAGTGCACTCGGAAGTTCCCCGGGGTTAGTACGCTCGGTAAAATCTTTTCTTAAGTTTACACTTAACCAAAAATTTCGCAGGGTAAAGACAGATCGACCAAAGCGTCTAAATAAAGATTAAATTCAAATGTCATATATATTCAGTCATACAAACTCGCTCGAATCAAACTCGAACGTCATGTTCAGTTACAAAAAAAAAAAAAAAAACTTATACAGATCAAGCCTTAGGAGCGGGAGGAGGAGGATTCAAGTCGTCGAAAGGAGGGTAGCCGCGCTTCCCGATCTTCTTGACGAATCTCTTCGCAGCCCGGTCTGGACAAAGAGACGTCGGACTTATATTCCGAGGATCGAGCTGAGGGTCCGCCATAAGCTGGGCACCAATTCGGCGGAGGCCCTCGGCATAACCATGCCCCCAGGCGGAATTGCTAATTGCCACCACTCGGGATATCTGCTGCTCGAAACCAGCGATCCTCGAATGAGCCTCTTCTAGAGCACTCCGAGCCCCCACGAGCTCGGACTCCCGAGCAGCCCGGATTTCCTCAGACCGCGCCAGCTCCGCTTCTAGAGCCTCTCGGGCGCGCCTCAATCCGGCCAATTCCTCCTCTCAAGCAATCCGAGCCTGCTCGGAAATGGCTAACTCTTCTTCCCTCAGTGATAGAATCTGGGAAGAAGCAGCTAGTTCTGCTGTCCGAGCGGTTAGCTCGGACTGTAGGAGGATCTTGTCCTGCTCAGTGGCCGATCTCGCGTCTACAAGGCGGGCATTCCTCTGGTGGGCTATCGCTAGAGATTCCCGGGCCGCCTCCAATTCGGCCCGAAGAGAAGAGTTGGCTCTCTTCAGCCTGCCTTTTTCCGCCCCCAACTCCTCGACCGATTTGACCAGCCCCCTGCAGGTTTCCTGCGACTGCTCAAGCTGGTCCCGTGCCTGCTGCAACTTGTAGAGCCCGAACTTGCAGACACTTCCAAGCTCACTGTTGAATTCGGCGAGCTCAGTCAGCTCGGACCCCACTATCTGAGATATCTCCTTGGCGACCTGTACACCAAAAAAAAAAAAAAAACTTAGCAACTTGGAAAGAAAGGACCATGCAAAATTCGATAAAGTCTACCGGCCAAACCTGAGTCAGCAGAGGCTCCAGCATCGAGACCACTCGGGCAGAGGCATCTGCCCTTGCTTGTTCAAATCGGGAGGGCCGCTCTGAACCAGCTCCACCGGCCTGATCACCTCATTCTTCTGAATCTGACCCGAAGAGCCGACCAAGCACCGCGACCCCACTTCAGAATCGAAAAGGAGACGGGGGTCGGGGTGGAACGTCCAACTCCGGGGATGGGCGCACATCCTTGAAATCGACCCCCGAAGTCGACCCCCTCTCGAAAGTCGGGGGTGGGCGTTCAGGAGATGCATCAGGCTCGACGGCAGATTGGCCGCCTTCGTCTGAGGCCTCCGCATCGCTCCCTTCCACGGGAGTGCTAGACCCGCTCGACCTCTCAGGGACGGCCTTATCCCGGTGTCCTTCATCCGAGGGCCCTTGCCGACCGAATCCCTCGCGAGCGCCCTCAGAGTTGGCCTCACCGAGCGACCCTCGGAGGCATCCAAGTGATGCTCGGGAGATGAAGGCGGAGGGGTGGGCAATCGATTCGCCCTGGCGACTTGATCCTCTGACTCCTGTCGGAAGATCTGCGCGAAGGGCATGGCCCCTAGCGTCAAATCAGCGGCACGATCCAAAGCCTCCTGAAAAGCTCGGTCTATCTCCTCTCCATCTGAGGAGTCGACCCCTGCCAGATCAGCCGCCTCGATCTGGGCTTCCATGACCAGCCTCCCGGCCTCAGCCCTTACCCCTTCGGTCTGCAGAAACCGAAGCCCATCCGAGGACGACGTTAAAGAAGCCTCCTCGGGACAGTGAACGGGTGTGTCCGCGGGGGAAATCCGACCGTCTGGATCCTCGGTGCGTGGGCCCTTCCCCTTTTTCTATTTCTTGGGACGGGCACCACGGCTCGAAGTGGCCTCGCCAGCTTGGCTCTTGGTGAGAAACTCCTCAATGTTCTCCTCGGTGAGGAGATTGTCGGACCATAGCCGGTCGGGGTCCTCTGCCCCCCAAGAGAGGACGACCTTCACCCTCTCGGTCTCTTGGGCAGTGAGGACGATCTCTATGTGTGTCTGGGAGGGGAGGAAGCCCCAGTCTTTCTGAAAGGGGAAATCACTCCCCTCTCCCTCCGGGAACTCCCACTCCCTGCCCAAGACGAAGAAGAACCTCTTGTGGTAGTCTCGGGCACTCGAATGCCTCTCCTCCATTCGGATCAGCCTACACTTCGGCTTTATCTAGAAGCCAGCAACATTCTCTTTGCAGGCTGGCTCTGAGCACATGAGTTAGTATATATTTATCAAATAATATATATGTGTTCTAATTACTGTACTTGTAGTTGTAAGCCACCACCGAGGGCAAGGCATCACCAGGGGTGTCTGCATAGAGAAAGTCAGAAATATGGGTAAAATTAAAATTGATATATTAGAGGGTCACACTGGTGGGTACAGTGATTCACAAACATGACTTTCTACTTATATTGGTGTCCTCACTCGTACGTATGTTCTGATGTCATCAGCCTAATGGTTTAACGTTCCCGAAGATGTAAAAGATCACATAAAAAATCGATATTCGGTAATGAGCTACATCCCAAAAAAATTCAAATTTATTCTGTCAAAATTAAATATATATTGTTCGTAAACAAGCTTGAGCTCTCTTGTATAAGAAAAAAATGGTTGTTTCTAAATATAAAATAAAACACCATGTGTGAACGACACCTTGAAAATCCAAACCGTTAATAAATCCAAATGTTAATGGGCTAATTATTAAAATACAAATATTTGATAATTGAAATATTATAAACCTTTTTTCCCCTTTTGGAACCCTCTTTCTCACTCCAAGAAAAAAACATTTACATTTGAATTTTGCCGATAGAAGCGGCCTAAGCTTGCTGCTTTCTCTATGTATCCTTTCTCACTTGTCCTTTATTCTCCTCCTTCTCTCTCTCATTCTTTCATTTCATAGTTTATTTTTCTTCTTTCAAAGTTCATTAATTCATATTTAGGGGTGAAAAAAAAAATCGGTAAACCAGATTGGATCAGACTGAACCGATGGGTTGGATTTGGTATCGAGTTGAACTTGGTCCGATGCTGGTTTAATTTTATTTTTCTCAAAACCAATCAAAATCAATCCAATTTTACTTTTTCTTTGGGTAAAAATGGACTAGACCAGACAAGATCGGTTCATATATTTACATTTAAACTTTTTATATTATAATTTTTATATATAATATATATTCAAATAAGACTTCAACTGAATAAATATTAACTATTCATTTGATGCAAAACAAATGAATATAGACCCGGGTCTATATATATACGTGATGCAAAACAACAACGGATTGTTAATTACGAGCTTGATTTATAATTGAGGTTGGCGCGTATGGGATTTATTTAAGTTAGAATATTATATATATATTATAATTGATATTGATTGATTTATATAATAATAAATATAGTAGAAAATAATTCATATTATTAAATGTATTCTGATGAGTTGGATGATAATGATATAAATCATTCACCATCGCATGCATTATATAATGATAATGATAATGATATAATCACATAGTAGAAAAAAAGCCTTTTATCATTTAATGCTTAATTCCAACGTCCGACCTTGAGCTGCGTGCATGATAATGATCCATACCTACCTGCAAAAGAGCGTTTGATTATTTTATGATATGTCGATGATTATAAACCATTGATCTCAACCATCATTGCCGGGCTCTATATGATGTCGCATCATTAGTTAACGTCATTCATCCACATTTACATGACGCGTCAGACCAGAAAAATATAATGAAGGCTACCTGCTAGGGTCACCGAGAAATTCCAGAGGATTTCTTCTAACAGTGGAAATTACATTTTTATTTTTTTAACCTCTTTTAAGAATTTTGAAAAAATAAAAATTATTAATTCATCTTAAGATCAGATCATCATGTGCTTCTTAATTTAACTATTAAATGAAATATATATATATATATATATATATATATAAAATCCGTGTAGCTTCTCATCAGAACTCAGAAGCATTTTTCGAATATAATACTACGTGCATGCAAACCTTTGGATCGTGATCCATTGCATAAATTTCCACAAGGAATGCATTTATATATTTTTCTAACCCTCTGATCTCTAACTCCCAGCGGTATTTATTCAAAATCCATTCATTAACCACAATGCATGCATCACGTGTACATCGAAGATCAGTACCTCTCATATTGTAAATTAATGATAATTTACAGACAATAAATTATTACAATAATTCAAACAATTTATAAGAATATTACGTTTTGGCTACATGATAATATATATGACTACATGAAAAGATGTATTATATAATATGAGTCCGCAATATTATATATATGGGAGGGATCGTAGTCTTACTATAACATATTATACTAAAATATATTAATGCATTTTAAAATTATAAAAAATAATTACTTGTATTCAAATCGATAGAACTCATCATGTGTTCTGATTCAAAATTGGAAGATATAATATATCCTTTAAATCAATTAACTACTTGTGAAATATTTTTTAATTCTACTACTTAAAAATCGGTGTTTAATCACACTACTCATTAATTAATGATCAATTATAGTTATTAGAAAAGAAAAACTCAAAACACTATATATAGTGTTTTTTTTTCGTTAAATATTGATCATATATATGATAGGTTCCCACATCAATGATATATCGATCATGTCATCTTTAGTGGATGAATAAGTGGACTAATGATTTCTCCCTATATTTCTAATGTGGATCGATGTTTCTCCAGACTCACTCACCCGTATGTTTGTTTCTTTCTTTTTCCAAGTTCTCTTCCAAAATCACGATCTAGATTTAGGTTTTGTTTATTTTCGTAGATAAGATGAGTTAAAAATCTAAGATGAGTTATATTAATTTTATTTTAGAATTTGAAATAGTTATTTTGAGATTTTAAAAAATTGAACTTTTTAGATTATTTTATATAAAAGTCTAAAAATATATAATGTTAAATTTGAGATGAGATAAGATAATTTTAAAAAATAAATAAGGTCTAAAAGAAGAAAGATAAAATATTTTTGCTACGTGTACAGTGTATGGACAACTAGAAACTCGAATAAGCAAATATACGAAGTTTAATTTTGTCAACTAAATAATTATTTAAAATAGGAATTACGTTTTGTGCAGCGCATAATTAGATGAAAAGCGCTTTATTAAAAGTGCTTTATTAAAATTAAATATACGAAGGTTAATTTTGTCAACTTAATTTTGATGCTTTAATTGAAATGTAATTTTCAATTTTTTCAAAATTAAAAAGTGCTTTTCATTAATTAAATATTTTGGACTCTATACAAATATTTTTTAGATTTGTTACTGCAATCTCAAATAGAGTAATGTTTCTCTTATGCCAATACTAAGTTGATAGTCTAATGACATATAGCTCAATTATCTAAATAAAAAATCTGAATTTGAAATCCCAGTCCAACTCCAACCTTCTGTATATATATAAAAAAAAAAAAAAGTTTCTCTTGTGCAATTGTTTTTTTATTGCACCTCATGTGTGAATAATACCTAGGAAACCATACGTACCATCTATAAATTCTTAAAAGTAAAAACATAACAAGAACCCAGTAAGCATCTTGGAAAATAGTGGGTGTGCTATTTATCACCATTTTAACGTGTTGCTTTATTGGATAAATTGGATTTTCTAGAACGATTAGAAGCTCGAAAAACTAATGATTCTTGATTAGAGTGGCTGGAGGGATGTGGTTCGGTATAACTTAGTATAAAAAGTTAAAGGTGGTTCAGATATTTCATCAACTAGGAATTCAAAAAGGTAGGAAAAAGTTTAGGAGGATACAAAGAAAGAATTCTTTAATTTTTCTTAGCAACCAAACATAAAGTAAGTGGGAGAGGAGAAATAGAACGAAAACTCTGGAACCTCTAAAAGAAAATTGATTAAAGATGTGAAATCTTCATAAAAAAATCACGTTATCAATTTTCCAGTGCTTCAAAGAAGTTCTTCGTTCACGTAGGCTTGAGTTTGCATTCTCAGCAAGATTCTGTGAAAAATCAACTACATGCAATTTTACGATAGAATTTGAGGGAATACATGCGTGGCAAGATGTGAATGGCTATTTGTAAAATTAGTTTTTGTAGATGGTCGGACCGAAGCTTTACTCATTTAATTATATATATTATAATCATGAAAAATACATGAGGACATTGATCATCATCTCGTACAATTGGTCACAATGACATTAACTTTATTATTATTATTATTAATTATCACACACAACGTACGTACACATGATAGCCAGCAAGCCATTGGCCCGGCCTTATTGTTGATAATACAAGCAGCTTATAATCAAACGAGAAATCAAGGAGATAAAGAGTAGTGCGTCACTCAGAGTCATGACATTTAATTATGTAGTGCGTTATAATTAAGTACTGATTTTATGTCAACCATTTAAAAGAGCAAGCAACTTAAAAACAAGGATATAAAGAGTAGCATTACTCTTAATTAATACTCAAACGAGCATTATTTTTAAGTCACCGTATATTATATTACTAAATCAGTTAAAGGGTACGTATTTATTCAAAAAAATATAAATATAATTGATTAATTACGTAGAAAATAAGGGTATTCATTTAAAAAACTGTAAATTATGCAATTGATCGAGTAGTTATATATAATAAAATGACTGGGACACGAGACCCATCCATGGGGTTTGTACGGGATCGAGCAATGTTTTATTACTGTCCACTCATGCATCGTTCTTAAATAGTACATAAATAAAAATATGAACAATGCATTGAAAAAAAGTTATATACTTTGTGCAAAACCGTAAACACACCCGAGTATTAAAATAACATATTAAAGTACATCAGAGTATAGCAAAGCATGAGTAGTACTACTACGGTCGATATAAATTAGTCTAACAGATTCAGTAACCGAACCAGCAATTGTATTGAGAGACACCAACTTTTTTACATATTTATGTAAAGAATAATATTAGATATAATCGTTGGATATGCAAGCTTTACGCACTATTTTTTTTTTCTTTTAAAAAAGAGCATGGTTCATTGTTAAAAAATAATTTTTTCATGTAAGTCCTAAATTTACTTACTTTTTTCAAAAGAAGTGGGCAAGGCTTGCACATCTTAATATTGCCAACATTATTTTTCTTATGTAAATTAAAAAAAATTGAAAAATCATAAAAACATAACTACATATAAAATTATATCTCGATAATATTTAGAAATATATTATTCATATAAAATATTAAGGAATCTTTTATATTGTCATCTTTTCTTCTAGTATGTAAGCTACTTTATCAGATTTCATGCAAAATCTAGATATTTTCGTATCACATTAAGCATATAATGCTATAATTGAGAGTTTAAATAAATTCTTTTCTTGCTTAATGAACTCTAGAGGATAAAATCTCTCAATTTTTTTTCATATAAATCATCAATCTTAAATAATTTTTTTTTTTTATTTTCACTTTGGATTCCATATTAAGAAGTCTAATATTGTATATCAAAAAACTTTGGGATATATATATATATAATAAGCTTATTATTTCTCCCGAACTTATTTTTAATTTTAATCTTGGAGAGGTCACATCCTTGAAAATAAATCATGTATAGAAATTGAACAAAATTTCTAGACTATAAAAAAATGGAGAGAGATATTTCTAGATATATTGAAATTTTAGAGAGAATATAGAGATTATAAATTTTTTAGGGGGGTCCATTTTCCATATCTATATAATTACGTAGAAAATCTACGGGATATGTTGTATTTTTAAAAGTTTTTTTTTTAGGAGAGGGGGGGGGGGGGGGGGGGGGAGCCTCAACCATAACGTGGGTCTGCCACTGAACAGATTCATCACGATTCAATACCCACGTAATAGCATTTTACAAGTTAATTAGCACCCATTATGGATATTTAAAAAAAAATTAAGAAACTGATCAAAACAGGATACCGTGAAAAGTAAAAAAAAAAAATTGAACTCTCCCGTATGCTTGTTTCTTAATTCCTTATATATCCAAGTTCTCAGCTTGCACATTCATCTAGATTTTAAGTTTTTCTTATGCAATTATTCATTTTATTGCATATCATGTACGTCATGTGAATTAAGACACCTCAGAAATCGAAAACTACGTACGTTAATAAGTCCAAGTCCATATTAATTACGAGCATACTAATTATCATTTATAAGTCCGAGTCATCAACAAGAATCCATCTCATGATGTATGTCCATCATTCACGTGATGCATGCACACATTGTAGACAACAACATATCATCTTTCTATAATTGTTTGTACCCATTATGGATATATATTAAAAAAAGGAAAGGCTCAAAATGCTAGAAGCTTTCAATTTATGGTATATTAGATTCAGATGTTTTTTTAACTTTCCTAAAATTGTAAAAATATTTAAAATAGAAGATGTTTTCAATTAATCTCTTTTCTTTTTCTTTTTCTAATTAAGTGGCTCCGGAAGTCACTTTCTAACAGCTTGTTATATGCATTTATTTAGGAACTTAAAATACATTTTGTTGGGATATAATAAATTACTACATCTAGCGCACTATATGGCTTTTAGCGACAAAATCAACTACCTGTATTTCTCCAATATTGGGATCAATTCATAAGAGATAAACCCAAAAAATGCGTCACAATATGGAAACCCAGCTACCCGTATTTATATGAGATACGAACCTACCAAGATAAGTCCAAGCGGGATATCCTCGCAGGATGGGCGCTATCACAAACTGGGCAGTGAATTATTTAGATTTTAAAGATTATTTTCATGAATATGTCTAGCTGAATTTTCAACTAGGGTTGAGGATGAAACCTCATTGAAAATTGGTAATATTATTTATGAGATTACATTTCTCAATTAATTATATATCCAACGATATATTGTTCTTGCTTCATATCAATTGAGAGAGATAAAATTCTTGATATGAGTTCAATCTTTTTTTTTTTCACGATCTATTATAATATAAAATTCTTGATACATTATATTACTAAATCAGTTAATGGGTATTTATTCAAAAAAATATATAAATGTAATTGATTATTTATATAGAAAATAAGGGTATTCATTTAAGAAACTGTAAATGCAATTGAGTACGTAGTTATATATAAAATGATTGGGACACGAGACCTATCCATGGGGTTTGTACGGGATCGAGCAATGTTTTATTACTGTTCATGCATTGTTCCTAAATGGTACATAAATAAAAATATGAACAATGCATGAACAATATTAACCAAAAAATATATATTTTTTGTGCAAACTGCGAACTCCTAAACAAACCCGAGAATCTAGTACCCGTGGTGCTCCCATTACACATTACCCGTTAAAGAAATGAAGAGCTACATGCAGCAGCTTTCTTTCTCTAGACTCATCCGGCCGAATGTTTGTTTATTTCCTTTCCTAAGTACTTCACTTCCACATTCATGATCTCGATCTAATGTCTCTCTTATGCCAAGAATCTAATATATTGTTTAATGGCATATAGCTCGGCTCTCTAAATTAAAAATCTGGGTTTCAAATCCCCAGACCCTGACCTTTTGTATGAAAGAAAATGTTTCTCTTAAGCTATTATTTTTTTATTGCACCTCATGTGTGAATGATACCTAGGAAATCAAACAATTAATAATAAATTCAACGATCGATCCTTAACGTGCAAATTAGAGACCAAACCATCATGATCAACAAGAGGTTATCCGTTATCTTAGCTGATTGTAAATAAATAAATTGGCTACCAAAGATTGGTTTAATCAAACTCGAGTTTTACTCAATTAATTTATTAATCATCAAACTTATAGATAAAGTTAGAATATATAATACAAAGAATTAAATATATAGTTCATAAACAAGCTTGAACTCTCTTTGATCACAATTATACGTCAATAATTTTAATGATTATTATTCCATCATGATCACAATTATACGTATATGATTATCATTGATTTATGATGCATATATATATATATATCATAAATGATATTAAGCCTTGACGTGCATGAAATGAACTAATCCAAGAGTACCTCTCATATTATAAATTTTTGATATGGGACTACTCGTGAATTAGTTGTGCGATTCTGGTCTGAGAAGTATGTATCATAATCAATATGAGAACATCATAACTAGCATTAATTCAAAATTCATAAAAGTAGGTATTATGTCATAATCCATCCAACCACAATATTTCATGCATCATGAGGCCGATCGTTCTAGATCATGTTTCGTTAACTCTATACTGACATAAAATCCAGCCACGATTTCTCGGCAATTAACTCGTTCTGGAAAAATAATTAATTAACTAATTTTTCAGAATATCTAATTTGTAGTTCTTTAATTTTCATATTTTATTTTAGTACGTAAGTTACTTTTTCAAATTTCATGCAAAATCTAGATATTTGCGTATCACATTAAACATATAATGCTATAATTGAGAGTTTAAATAAATTCTTTTCTTGCTTAATGAAGTTTAGAGGATAAAATCTCTCAACTATTTTTCATATAAATTATCGATCTTAAATAATTTTTCTTATATTTTCACTTTGGATTCCATATTAAGAAGTCTAATATTGTATATCAAAAAACTTTGGGATGCATATAATAAGCTTATTATTTCTCCTAAACTTATTTTTAATTTTAATCTTGGAGAGGTCACATCCTATAAAAAAAAATGGAGAGAGATATTTCTAGATATATTGAAATTTTAGAAAATTTTAGAGAGAATATAGAGATTATAAATTTTTTAGGGGGGTCCATTTTCCATATCTATATAATTTTGTAGAAAATCTAGTGGGTAGGTTGTATTTTAATTTTTTTTTTTGGGGTGGGGGGGGGGAGGAGATGGCCCCCCTCAACTACAACGTGGGTCTGCCACTGAACAGATTCATCACGATCTAATGCCCACGTAATAGTATTTTACAAGTTAATTAGCACCCATTATGGATATTTAAAAAAAATTAAGAAACTGATCAAAACAGGATACCGTGAAAAGAAAAAAAAAATTGAACTCTCCCGTATGCTTGTTTCTTAATTCCTTATATATCTAAGTTCTCAGCTTGCACATTCATCTAGATTTTAAGTTTTTCTTATGCAATTTTTCATTTTATCGCATATCATGTACGTCATGTGAATTAAGACACCTCAGAAATCCAAAACTACGTACGTTAATAAGTCCAAGTCCATATTAATTACGAGCATCCTAATTATCATTTATAAGTCCGAGTCATCAACAAGAATCCATCTCATGATGTATGTCCATCATTCACGTGATGCATGCACACATTGTAGACAACAACATATCATCTTTCTATAATTGTTTGTACCCATTATGGATATATATTAAAAAAAGGAAAGGCTCAAAATGCTAGAAGCTTTCAATTTATGGTATATTAGATATATTCAGATGTTTGTTTAACTTTCATAAAATTGTAAAAATATTTAAAATAGAAGATCTTTTCAATTAACCTCTCATCTTTTTCTTTTTCTAATTAAGTGGCTCTGGAAGTCACTTTCTAACAGCTTGTTATATGCATTTATTTAGGAACTTCAAATCCATTTTGTTGGGATATTATAAATTAATACATCTAGCGCACTATATGGATTTTAGCGACAAAATCAACGACCTGTATTTCTTCAATATTGGGATCAATTCATAGAGATAAACCCAAAAAACGCGTCACCAATATGGAAACCCAGCTAACCGTATCCATATGAGATACGAATCTACTAAGATAAGTCCAAGCGAGATATCCTCGCAGGATGGGCGCTATCATAAACTGGGCAGTGAATTATTTAGATTTAATGATTATTTACAATTAAATATATAGTTCATAAACAAGCTTGAACTCTCTTGTATAAAGAAAATATGGTTGTTCCTAAATATAAAATATACGCGCATTGAGGATAAATTCGAACTCAATTCTTATTAATAATATAAGAATTAATTGAATAAGTATTAACAATTCGCTTAAATTCAAACTTGTTCCCAGTCTTGCTATTATATATCTCAATACATAGATCTGACGTCGGATTCACGTGAAGCACACTTTGTGGCACTGTCGAACTATCAATACAACAGCCACACCCATTATTCATGCATGCCTACTCATTTTCAAAAGGATTGAATTGATCAACTTGTTTTACACTCAAGTCGATATATAGATCAGTCCATTATCTCCGTGATGCGCACTTTGTGGGACTATCGAATCACTAAGTTACAAGTTGCAACAACAACGTAACGGATTATTCGAACCTCTATAATTAATATTATAGTTAGTACATGTGGAATTTATCTCAGTTAGAATATTATGTTAGCATATATTTTATAATTGATATTGATTGATTTGTACAATAATAAGTATAATAGAACATAAGTCATATTATTAAATGTATTCTAATACAATATTATCCTAACAGTTTAAAAAATTTCTAATATAATTTGGGGCTGAGCAGCGGCAGTACTTGCAAGAAAAATCCTTTGTCATTTAATGCTAACAAGAGACCACCGTGAGCTGCATGATAGTGATATGTAGATATAAATATATATATATATATATATATATTAATTTTTGTGTGTGTGTGTGTATATATATGTGTGTGTGTACATCTATTTGATTTGAAAAAGCTTTTGATTGTTTCATGTATGGATGATTATAGACCATTAATATCTCAATCACCATTGCATGAGTTGGGGTTGAGCATCCAGCGGCAGCCCTAGAAAAATCCTTGGTCATTTAACGCTACCAACCGATTGTTGGGATTGGCGGAAGCTTACAAATAATATAGAGACTAGAATTTAACGTGGTTCGGCCAATTTAGCCTACGTCCACACACACAAAGAGGAGAATTTGTATTAAACAACAAACCAATTATTTACAATGGTTTCTCTCTTCTAATCTCTCCAACGGACCTCACATCTGACTCTCCTTCTCGTTACAATCTTATATGTATTTATAGGAGAAATAAATAGTGTGAACGTGTAAAAGACGGTGGAACTCCAGCGGCCGACTTTATTGAATTTTTCGGCGGCGCCTACCTTCCAGCTGCTACTGACAGTGCCGTCTTCCAGAAGCCTCCAGTTTCTTCATCACGTTGCATGTTGATTTCCAACAATCTCCCCCTCAACACCAAACGGAGGATATCCTGGCACATTTTAATTCAAGGTACTTAACCTGGCTATGTTTCTACAGAGCTAAAGTTTTTCGTATATGACTACCTTCGTTAGCATGTCCGCTGGATTCTCCTTTGTATGGATCTTTACAAGCTTCAACAGCTGTTGCTCCATTACTTCACGTATCCAGTGATATCGAATATCGATGTGCTTTGTTCGGGAGTGGTACATCGAGTTTTTACTCAGATCAAGAGCACTTTGACTATCACAATAGATTCTGTACTCTTTTTGACTAACTCCCATTTCTTGGAGGAACCTCTTTAACCACAACATTTCCTTTCCTGCTTCTGCTATAGCAATGTACTCTGCTTCTGTTGTAGATAAAGCCACACATTTCTGCAGTTTGGACTGCCATGATACAGCTCTACCTGCAAATGTATAAATATATCCTAATGTAGATTTTCTACCATCAAGATCACCTGCCATATCAGCATCTGTATAGCCATCCAAGATTGGGTTAGCTCCCTCGTAGCACAAGCACAACTTTGATGTACCTTTAAGGTACCTGAGAATCCACTATACTGCTTTCCAGTGTTCTTTCCCTGGATTTGAAAGAAAGCGGCTCACAACTCCAACAGCGTGAGCGATGTCAGGTCTGGTACAAACCATAGCGTACATTAAACTTCCTACTGCTGAGGAGTACGGTACTGTAGCCATTTCTTGAACCTTTTCTGGTGATGAGGGACATGAGCTTTTGCTCAATTTGAAGTGATTAGCCAGTGGAGTACTGACTGGCTTTGCTTTCTCCATATTGAACTTTCGTAGTATTTGTTCAACATATTTTTCCTGTGACAGCCATAGCTTCTTTTTCTTCCTGTCACGAGTGATCCTCATGCCCAAAATCTGCTGGGCAGGTCCTAAGTCTTTCATCTCAAAGACTTTGGAGAGATCCTTCTTTAGTTTCCTGATAATGGATGGATCTTTTCCAATAATCAGCATATCGTCAACATAGAGCAGTAACATTATGAAGTCACCTTCTGAAAATCTTCGGATGTAAACGCACTGATCTGCAGCAGTTTTCTTGTAGTCATGACTCATCATGAATGAGTCAAACTTCTTATACCACTGTCTGGGAGCCTGCTTCAAACCGTAAAGGCTCTTTTCCAACTTGCAGACCAAATGTTCCTTTCCAGGAACTTGGAAGCCTTCTGGCTGCTCCATGTAAATTTTCTCATCAAGGTTGCCGTGAAGAAATGCTGTCTTCACATCCATCTGTTCAAGCTCCAAGTCAAGACTTGCCACCAATCCGAGTACCACTCGAATTAAGGTCATCTTCACAACAGGTGAAAATACCTCATCAAAGTCGATTCCTTTCTTCTGCTGGAATCCTTTGACGACCAAGCGAGCTTTGTGCTTCACCTGCTTGCCATCATTTTTCAGCTTGAACACCCATTTGTTTCTCAGTGCTCTCTTATCGTTTGGAAGTTCCATCAGCTCATAAGTCTGATTCTTCTGTAACGAGTTCATCTTATCCTGCATAGCCTGCATCCATTTGTTACTATCTGGATGAGATATTACCTTGTGGAAGTTTTCTGGCTTCCCCTGATCTGTAAGAAGAATATAATCTGATTCCGGATATCTTCGTGACGGAATCAATAATCGCCCTCTAGAGGATCTGTCCTGCTGAGGTTGATCACCTGACAACTGTGGAAATTCTGCAGTTTCTGATGGAGAAGGCAACTGCTCCCCCTGCTCAGTGGTGGTTTCTCCGTTGTCAGTATCCTCTTTTTCTTCTGGAGAAACTTCCTGTCTATCTTCAGTGTTTGAAACAGACTGAAGTGGTAGTGAACTCGGAGCTGGTTCTGGAGCACTTGGAGTTGTTTATTCTGATCCAAACATCTGGTCTTCATGGAACACTACGTCCCTGCATCTGATGACCTTCTTCGCTTTTGGATCCCATAATCTGTATCCAAACTCTTCATCTCCATAGCCGATGAAAAAACATGGAGTAGACTTTTCATCAAGTTTCTATCTTTTCTCCTTGGATACATGTGCAAATGCTTTGCACCCAAATACTCTTAGATAAAAGTATGAAATCTTGCGGCCTGACCACACCATCTCTGGGACTTCGAACTGCAATGGAACTGACGGTGTTCTGTTGATCAGGTAACAGGCTACTTTTACTGCTTCACCCCAGAATGGCTTAGGCAACTTTGCCATACTCAGCATGCATCTGGTTCGTTCCACAATGGTCCGGTTCATCCGTTCTGCTACACCATTGTGTTGTGGGGTGTAGGGGACAGTCTTCTCGTGTCTGATGCCATGTATGGAGCAGTATTCTCTGAACTCTCGAGAAGAATATTCACCTCCATTGTCTGTCCGGAGGCATTTCAGCTTCTTTCCAGTTTCTCTTTCTACCATGGCATGAAAGTTTTTGAATTGCTCAAAAACTTGATCTTTCCTTTTTAGGAAATACACCCACACTTTTCGTAAAACATCATCAATAAAAGTAACAAAATATTTGTTACCTCCAAGTGATTCAACTTCAAAAGGACCGCAAACATCAGAGTGTACCAAGCTCAATAACTCTGATCTTTTTCCAGCAGATGTCTGGAATGAAACTCTATGCTGTTTACCAAATAAATAGTATTCACAAGGATTGAGAGCAATACCTTTGTTTACTGTAATCAATGCTTTCTTTGCAAGCATAAACACCCATTTTTCTCCCATGTGGCCAAGTCTCCGATGCCACAAGTTTGGTGATATATCATCTTCAGCTACATTGAGACTGTTTGCACATATCTTAGCACTTGATTTGTACAAAGTGCCACAGACATGTCCCCGTGCAACGACCATTGCTCCTTTCTTCAATTTCCAAGCATTGTTGCTGAAGATGCTCTCGTAACCCTGTTGATCAAGGGTTCTTATAGAAATTAGGTTGAGTCGAAGATCGGGTACGTGCCGAACGTCATTTAGCACCATAGTACAGCCAACACTGGTTTTTATTCTGACATCTCCAATGCTCACGATCTTTGAGAAACTCAAATTTCCCATCTTGACTGTACCAAAGTCTCCTGCCTTGTAAGTACTGAAGAAAATCTTACAAGGAGTGGCATGACAGGATGTTGCTGTATCTATTACCCACTCAGCTTCCTCGCTTGAAACGTGCAAGCAAGATTCTTCACCAGCGGAAAGGAGTACACAATCTCCAGAAAGCGTCACTGCAGCTTCGCCTTCTTCGTGCTTTGATTGATTGCTTGGTTGATTTTGCTCCTTCCTTCGCTTTCGGCATTCTCTTTTAAAGTGGCCTTCAATACTACAATAAAAGCATTTTCCCTTCTGTCGCTGTTTACCGCGACTTTGGGATCTCCCTTTACTTTGACTTCTGTTCCTTTCTCGACTTCTATCTCTACTATTTCTCTGATGCCTTCCTTCTGTTACAAAGGCATCTGTCTCGTCTCCTCCAATCTCCTTTCTTCTAGCCTCTTCATTAAACAAGGCGTCTATTACCATTGACATGGCGAGTCGGCGCGTGTGGAGCGTGTAGCTTCGTCCGGTGTCCGTTTGAGACGAAATTTTCACTGAAATTTTCGTCTTGATCTGAGGAATCTGATGGTATTCTCCAAACTTGATTTCGATCAAGTTTAAAAATGGGTCTTTTACGAATATTCACAAATCCGGCCTCCTACCGGCTCTGATACCACTTGTTGGGATCGGCAGAAGTTTACAAATAATATGGAGACCAGAATTTAACGTGGTTCGGCCATTTTAGCCTACGTCCACACACACAAAGAGGAGAATTTGTATTAAACAACAAACCAATTATTTACAATGGTTTCTCTCTTCTAATCTCTCCAACGGACCTCACCTCCGACTCTCATTCTCATTACAATCTTATATGTATTTATAGGAGAAAGAAATAGTGTGAACGTGTATAAGACGGTAGAACTCCGGCGGCCGACTTTCTTGAATTTTCCGGCGGCGCCTACCTTCCAGCTGCTACTGACGGTGCCGACTTCCAGAAGCCTCCAGTTTCTTCATCACGTTGCGTGTTGATTTCCAACACCGATCCCTTGAGCTTCATGATGATGATCTATATCCAGTACGGTACCTGAGAAAGAACGCTTGATTATTTCATATATTGATTATTAGAGACAATGCATCTCAATCATCATTGCAGGCTCTATACCATGAAGCATCAGTAGTTATTAGTTATACCGACTTCAACTCGGAGTCGGAGTCGGAGGTAGCGATATACCGACTTCAACTCCGACTCAGAATTGATCGGATTGACTCTGATATTGTACATATTATATATATAAATATATATTTTTGATTTATTCAAGATCATATATATATTATAGTTATAACTTATATACTAGTTAACCAAATTCAAAAATATACTGGAGTAAATTATTAACATAAAACAATATTCTTATTATAATATAAATTGATCACTAATAATAATTTATATATATAAACATCAAGCTATTAAATATTACTGTAATACTTGATATTACTGTAATACTTATGTATAATAAGAATTAATGTATATATACTAGAAATGCATAATTAACATGTAATACTAATTTTTGGATGATTTAGGAGGCCTTTCGCTGCAACTACCCCGATATTAATATTTTTCCTTGTTTAGACATTACCGATCACGTACGCATACGTGGCATTTGCTTCAATAGGAGGATATCAAGTAGTTGTCTGTATATTAAAAGATTGCTTTACAATTAATTCGATTGGACGTTCATTTTGTTTTCTACTCGTGCATGTATGCATACATGTTTGGATACCATCAGTCCCTAGTAGGGGTGTCAAAACGTGTTAACGAATCATGTCAAGGCGTGTACATAATGTTTAAAGGGTCAACATGAACACAACCCGTTAAGGGTTTCGTATAAAAAATTTCAACCCTAACACGACTCGTTAAGACAACGGGTTGATACGACATGACCCGTTAAGACACATTAAGACCTTTGACACTATATGATACGATATAACACGACAAGACATAACACGATCTGACATGTTTCAACCTGCAAACCCGTTAGTGACCCGTTTGAGTTTAACCTAATTAATTTTATACAAATATTAAAACTTAAATAATAGTTATAAGATATACAAAATTAATTATAAATTACAATTTTAAAATTATAACTCAATAAGTAGTACACTATAAAATATGATAAATACACAAATATGATCCACACATTGTAAAATATTAAAATTATAATTCAAACATATTAAATAATAATGAATTAACTCGTTAATAATTTTTTAATAAGTACTTAAATGGGATAGCTAAATGTCTAAGAATATAAAACTAATTTTAAATTATAATTTTTTAAAATTTAGATCAAGTGTATAAAAGTAAATTCAAATTTCTTAACATGTCTTAACGGGTCATAACGGGTCAAACACATTATAACCCGTTATCAAATCGTGTCTTAATGGGTTGAGACGATTTAATCCGAAACTCGTTAAGACTAAACACTAACCCACTTTTATAGTGTTGTATTCGTTTCGTGTTAAAGTGTCGTGTCATATATTGTCACCCCTAGTCCCTAAACAAATTGGTATGTCTAGTCCGTGCATGCACACAAGTCGGGTACGTGACTATTTATTATAATCCTCCCACACATACTGCGGTGTTCTTATTACACATTATACCCCTTAAAGAAATGAAGCTGCATGGAGCAGCTTTCTCTCTCCAGACTCACTCATATGTTTATTTCTTTTCTTTTTTAAGTTCTCTTCCACATTCATGATCCCTAATGTTTTTTTTTTATGTCAAGAGTTTGGTTGTAAGCCTTGGTTCTCTAAGTGAAAAACTAATAGATTCCAAAACCCCCCATCCCGGCCCTTTTTTTTAATTGTTCAAAAAATGTTTCTCATGCAATTATTTTTTTATTGCATCTCATGTGTTAATGATGATACCTAGGAAATCAAACAGTTAATATAAAATAAATTCAGCGATCGATACAAATTAAAGTGCAATTTAATAGAGACCAAATTACCATGATCACAAGAGGACGTTATCCGTTATTTTGTAAACAATTGATAGAGACCAAATTAAGTGTAAATATGTTTCTCTTATACAATTATTTTTTTATTGTACCTCATGTGTGAATGATTCAAATAGTAATAAATCCCGATCCTTAACGTGCAAATTAAAGCCCAAAGTATGGTCAACAAGAGGTTATCCGCGGTTATCTTAGGATTGTAATAAATATATAAGTTGGCTACCCAAGATTGGTTTAACCAAACTCGAGTTTTAAACAATTTATTTAATAATCATTAAAATTATAGATAAAGCTAGAATATATATATACAAAGAATTTATTCAGTCAAAATTAAATATATATAGTTCGTAAACAAGCTTGAGCTCTCCTGTATAAGAAAAAAATTGTTGTTTCTAAATATAAAATAAAACACCATGTGTGAACGACACCTTGAAAATCCAAACCGTTAATAAATCCAAATCTTAATGGGCTAATTATTAAAATACAAATATTTGATAATTGAGAAATTATAAACCTTTTTTCCCCTTTTGGAACCCTCTTTCTCACTCCAAGAAAAAAACATTCACATTTGAATTTTGCCGATAGAGGCCGCCTAAGCTTGCTGCTCTCTCTCTCTGTCTCCTTACTCACTTGTCCTTTATTCTCCTCCTTCTCTCTCTCATTCTTTCATTTCATAGTTTATTTTTCTTCTTTCAAAGTTCATTAACTCAGATTTAAGGGTGAAAAAAAACCGTTAAACCGGTAAACTAGATTGGATCAGACTGAACTGGTAGGTTGGATTTGGTATCGAGTTGAACTCGGTCCGATGCTGGTTTAATTTTATTTTTCTCAAAACCAATCAAAATTAATCCAGAAAAGATCGGTTCATATATTTACATTTAAACTTTTTATATTATAATTTTTATATATAATATATATTCAAATAAGACTTCAACTGAATAAATATTAACTATTCATTCAAATTCAACTTGTTTACACTCAAGTAGCTAAATAGACCCGAGTCTATATATGTGATGCAAAACATCAACGGATTGTTAATTACGAGCCTGATATATAATTGAGGTTGACGCGTATAGGATTTATTTAAGTTAGAATATTATATATATATATTATAATTGATATTGATTGATATATATAATAATAAATATAATAAAAAATAATTCATATTATTAAATGTATTCTGATGAGTTGGATGATAATGATATAAATCAATCACCATCGCATGCATTATATAATGATAAGGATAATGATAATTATAATGATATAATGACATAGTAGAAAAAAATCCTGTTATCATTTAATGCTTAATTCCAACGTCCGACCTTGAGCTGCATGCATGATAATGATCCATGTCTACAAAGACTCTTTGATTATATGGATAAGAGTCCTGCACGCTATCGACATTAATAAAAGCCAGTTTTTGGACCGGATCACTATAATCTTTCTTATTTTGTTAAACATCTTTAAATATTTCAAAAATGTAAAATTTATTAATAATTACTTTTTTAATTATTAAGAGACTCTATAATTAATGTTGACGCATAAGGAATTTATTTCAGGTAGAATATAATTGATAATTCACATTATTAAATGTATTCTGAGCTGCATGATAATTATATTGATTGATCCAATACCCACGTAATAGCATTTTACAAGTTAATTAGCACCCATTATGGATATTTAAAAAAAATTAAGAAACTGATTAAAACAGGATACCGTGAAAAGAAAAGAAAAATTGAACTCTCCTGTATGCTTGTTTCTTAATTCCTTATATATCTAAGTTCTCAGCTTGCACATTCATCTAGATGTTAAGTTTTTCTTATGCAATTATTCATTTTATTGCATATCATGTACGTCATGTGAATTAAGACACCTCAGAAATCCAAAACTACGTACGTTAATAAGTCCAAGTCTATATTAATTACGAGCATCCTAATTATCATTTATAAGTCCAAGTCATCAACAAGAATCCATCTCATGATGTATGTCCATCATTCACGTGATGCATGCACACATTGTAGACAACAACATATCATCTTTCTATAATTGTTTGTACCCATTATGGATATATATTAAAAAAAGGAAAGGCTCAAAATGCTAGAAGCTTTCAATTTATGGTATATTAGATTCAGATGTTTGTTTAACTTTCATAAAATTGTAAAAATATTTAAAATAGAAGATCTTTTCAATTAACCTCTCTTCTTTTCCTTTCTAATTAAGTGGCTCTGGAAGTCACTTTCTAACAGCTTGTTATATGCATTTCTTTAGGAACTTAAAATCCATTTTGTTGGGATATTATAAATTACTACATCTAGCGCACTATATGGCTTTTAGCGACAAAATCAACCACCTGTATTTCTCCAATACTGGGACCAATTCATAGAGATAAACCCAAAAAACGCGTCACCAATATGGAAAACCAGCTAACCGTATCCATACGAGACGTATGGATACGAATCTACCAAGATAAGTCCAAGCGAGATATCCTCGCAGGATGGGCGCTATCACAAACTGGGCAGTGAATTATTTAGATTTTAAAGATTATTTTCATGAATATGTCTAGCTAAATTTTCAACTAAGGTTGAGGATGAAACCTCATTGAAAATTAGTAATATTATTTATGAGATTACATTTCTCAATTAATTATATATCCAACGATATATTGTTCTTGCTTCATATCAATTGAGAGAGATTAAATTCTTGATATGAGTTCAATCTTGTTTTTTTCATGATCTATTATAATATAAAATTCTTGATAAATTATATTACTAAATCAGTTAAAGGGTATTTATTCAAAAAAATATATGAATGTAATTGATTAATTATATACAAAATAAGGGTATTCATTTAAAAAAATGTAAATGCAATTGAGTACGTAGTACTTATATATAAAATGATTGGGACACGAGACCTATCCATGGGGTTTGTACGGGATCGAGCAATGTTTTATTACTGCTCATGCATTGTTCCTAAATAGTACATAAATAAAAATATGAACAATTCATTAACAATATTAACCAAAAAAATATATATTTTTTGTGCAAACTGCGAACTCCTAAACAAACCTGAGAATCTAGTACCCGCGGTGCTGATCTTATTACACATATTACCCCTTAAAGAAATGAAGAGCTACATGGAGCAGCTTTCTTTCTCCAGACTCACCCGGCCGAATGTTTGTTTATTTCCTATCCTAAGTACTTCACTTCCACATTCATGATCTAGATCTAATGTCTCTCTTATGCCTAGAATCTAATATATAGTTTAATGGCATATAGCTCGACTCTCTAAATAAAAAATGTGGGTTTCAAATCCCCCAACCCTGACCTTTTGTATGAAAGAAAATGTTTCTCTTAAGCTATTATTTTTTTGTTGCACCTCATGTGTGAATGATAACTAGGAAATCAAACACTTAATAATAAATTCAACGATCGATCCTTAAAGTGCAAATTAGAGACCAAACCTGCATCATGATCAACAAGAGGTTATGTGTTACCTTACCATATATTTTATTTCAGTTAGAATATTATGTTAGCATATATTTTATAATTGATATTGATTGATTTGTACAATAATAAGTATAATAGAACATAAGTCATATTATTAAATGTATTCTAATACAATATTATCCTAACAATTTAAAAAATTTCTAATATAATTTGGGGCTGAGCAGCGGCAGTACTCTCAAGAAAAATCCTTTGTCATTTAATGCTAGCAAGAGACCACCGTGAGCGGCATGATGGTGATATATATATATATATATATATATATATATAAATTTATGTGTGTGTGTATATATATATATATGTACATCTATTTGATCATAAAAAGCTTTTGATTGTTTCATGTATCGATGATTATAGACCATTAATATCTCAATCACCATTGCATGAGTTGGGGTTGAGCATCCAGCGGCAGCCCTAGAAAAATCCTTGGTCATTTAACGCTACCAATCGATCCCTTGAGCTTCATGCTGATGATCTATATCCAGTACGGTACCTGAGAAAGAACGCTTGATTATTTCATATATTGATTATTAGAGACAATGCATCTCAATCATCATTGCAGGCTCTATATTTATGTGACGTGTCAGACCAGAAAAATATAATGAAGGCTAGCTGCTAGGGTTACCAAGAAATAAAACAAAAATTCGAAAATTTAATTCCGACTCCAACTCTGCACCATTTCGCTCTAGCTTGTCTCTGATATATCAAAAAGCAAAAATCTGTGATAGATTATTTACAACGAAAATAGACACATTTTGCAAGAAAATAATCATGAAATAATTGATTATGAATAAATAATTTTCTTATAATACATTCTGATAAGTCAAAGACGGAGTTAAAATTTTTTCACCAAAAAGATCAAAATCGGAGTCGGAGTCGGAGGTAGCGATATACCGACTTCAACTCCGACTCAGAGTCGATCGGATTGACTCTGATATTGTACATATTATATATATAAATATATATTTTTGATTTATTCAAGATCATATATATATTATAGTTATAACGTATATACTAGTTAACTAAATTCAATGATATACTGGCATGAGCAAATTATTAATATAAAACAATATTCTTATTATAATATAAATTGATCACTAAGAATAATTTATATATATAAACATCAAGCTATTAAATATTACTGTAATACTTGATATTACTGTAATACTTATGTATAATAAGAATTAATGTATAAATACTAAAAATGCATAATTAACATGTAATACTAATTTTTGGATGATTTAGGAGGTCTTTCGCTGCAACTACCCCGATATTAATATTTTTCCTTGTTTAGACATTACCGATCACGTACACATACATATATGGCATTTGCTTCAATAGGAGGATATCAAGTAGTTGCCTGTATATTAAAAGATCGCTTTACAATTAATTCGATTGGACGTTCCTTTTGTTGTCTAGCCGTGCATGTATACATGCATGTTTCGAGTGTCAAAACGTGTTAACGGGTCGTATCAGGACGTGTACATAATGCTTAAAAGGTCAACATGAACACAACCCGTTAAGGGTTTCGTATCAAAAATTTCAACCCTAACCTGTTAAGATAACATATTGATACGACACAATCCGTTAAGATACGTTAAGACCTTTGACACTATATGATACGATATGACATGACACGACACAGCACGATCTGACATGTTTCAACCCGCAAACCCGTTAGTGACCCCGTTTGAGTTTAACCTAATTAATTTTAAACAAAATATTAAAATTATGATAAACACACAAATATGATCCACACATTATAAAATATTAAAATTATAACTCAAACATATTAAATAACAATGGGTTAACTCGTTAATAATTTTTTAATAAGTACTTAAATGGGATAGCTAAGTGTCTAAGAATATAAAGCTAATTTTAAATTAGGATTTTTTAAAATTTAGATCAAGTGTATAAAAGTAAATTCAAATTTCTTAACGTGTCTTAACGGGTCTTAACAGGTAATAACGGGTCAAACCCATTATGACCGGTTATCAAATCATGTCTTAATGGGTTGATACGATTTAACCCGAAACTCGTTAAGGCTAAACACTAATCCTATTTTATCGTGTCGTGTTAACGTATTGTATCACATATTGTCACCCCTAGTCCCTAGATAGCTTGGTATGTCTAGTCCGTGCATGCACCCAGGTCGGGTACATGACTATTTATTCATAATCCTCGCACACATACCGCATTGTTCTTATTACACATTATACCCCTTAAAGAAATGAAGCTGCATGGAGCAGCTTTCTCTCTCCAGACTCACTCGTATGTTTCTTTATTTCATTTTCTAAGTTCTCTTCCACATTCATGATCCTTAATGTTTTTTTTTATGTCAAGAGCTTGGTCGTAAGCCTTGGTTCTCTAAATGAAGAACTAATTAGATTCCAAAACCCCCTATCCCGGCCCCTTTTTTTTAATTGTTCAAAAAATGTTTCTCATGCAATTATTTTTTTATTGCACCTCATGTGTGAATGATGATACCTAGGAAATCAAACAGTTAATATATAATAAATTCAGCGATCGATAGTAATTAACGTGCAAATTAATAGAGACCAAATTACCATGATCACAAGAGGACGTTATCCGTTATCTAAGCTGATTGTAATTAAATAAGTTGGCTACCAAAGATTGATTTAATCAAACTCGAGTTTTTCTCAATTACTTTATTAATCATTAAATACATAGTTCATAAACAAGCTCGAAGTACTCTCTTGTATAAAGAAAATGGCCATTACTACTTTCTAAATGTAAGGTATAATTAAGTTGACGATGGATAAACTCGAACTCAATTCTTATTAGTATAAGAATTAATTGAATAAGTATTAACTATTCGCTTAAATTCAAACTTGTAATTCTCAGTCTTGCTATCTCAATACATAGATCAGTGGGCCATCATTCACGTGATGCACACTTTGTGGCCGGCCTGTAGAAATATCAATACAATAGCCATGGATCATTCATGCATGCGGCCTACTCTTTTTCAAAAAGATTGAATTCAACTTGTTTACACTCAAGTCGATATATAAGGGGTAGTACTGGTCCCGAGATAGCTTGGATGAAACTTACAACTCATCGACGCATCAACATGACTGTGTGAACAATACTTCGAAACTCCAAGTCGATCGTTAATTGATAAGTCCAAATATGCTCCTTGTTGATATTGTAGACTTTTGCATATTATAAATAATCATGTGGACAAGAAATTAAGCCTTGGCGTGCATGAAATGGACCAATCCAACAGTACCTCTCATATGATAAATTTTTGATAGGGGACTAGTTGTGTAGTACTTGTGATGACATTTATATGTACACAGAAAATTAACCAATTTCAAATCGTTATATATAACGACATTCGCTACGACAACGAACGATGTTAGTCGGCCTCCCCAGCTTCAGCTCACGTACATGGTGAATGCGTACGAAGTCATGAATCTTTAGCATTAATTCACAAGTCATAAAAGTGGCTATTAATATTTCGCAATATTCCATCCTGCAACTTATGCAATGCATGCATCACTGCATCCATTATGAGCAATGTTGTCAAACTCGAGTTAATTTACTCAATTAATTTAATCATTACAATTATAGATAAAGTTAGAAAATACAATACAAAGAATTTACTATATGTCAAAATTAAATAAATAGTTCATAAACAAGCTTGAAGTACTCTATTTTATAAAGAAAATGGCTGTTCCTAATTCCTACATATAAAATATAATTAAGTTGACGTTAAACTCGAACTCAATTCTTATTAATGATTTCGGATATTCGTGTGTGGAAAATGGAAATTGAGTTTTTTTTGAGTTTATGGATTTTAATGGTTTTTTGTTGAGTCATAACGGGGACGGCGATACGTAACGCCTGTTGTGATCAGCGTGCGTGTGTGGATGACATAATAGGGATGGCGATCCCATTATGGTCATTGTGTGTGTGTCACTCATAATGGGAACGGCGATAAGTAACGCCCATTGTAATTGATAGTGTGTGGATGACATAACGGGAATAGCGATACGTAACGCCCGTTATGGTCATTGGGTGTGCATTTCATATTGGGGACGGCGATACGTAACGTCTGGCATGAAATGAGTGTGTGTGAATCATAATGGGGATGGCGATATGTAACGCCCATTATGATTGGTGTGTGTGTTTATCATATCGGGGACGGCGATACGTAACGCCCGGTATGATTGGTTTTGCGGATATTATTTTATGGGAAGTGATGGATGATTTTTATTGGAATTTTATCATGGATCAAAATGAGATTTTGGCATGTTTTTATCTTATTTATTTTGAGAAAGATGTTCTTTTGAGATTTATGCATTTGGAGTCGTGTTCATAAGTTTTGTTGTTGCATGAGTATATTTCTGTCTTTTGGTTTGGTTGAGTTGTACTTACATGCAATGCCATCTTGGCGTCGTAGTTTTTGGATGCAGATTTTGAAGAGGCTGAGCCTGCGGATACGGCTCTGCCGGTGATGTATTATTGTTATAAAATTGTTATTTAGGGAAATTATTTTCCCTTTTAAAAAATATGTATTTGTTTAATTTGTATTTCGGATGACTGTATTAAATCTTCTGTTGGAGAATTTATGTTAAAATGGTTTGTAAAATATTTCTAAAAAAATTATGGTACGTAGATAATGATTTTATTATCAGCTGCGACTTATATTTTATGTATGTCACATATGCACACACGTTTGGCACTTGGCGGTGGGATGTGTGACCCGTGTTGTCATCATCCCGAAGTTTCGATTCCCATGTTTATTTTAAGGAAAATTTGAAGACGTCACAATAGGTGAAATACTCAATATTATATTATTGGGTGACTTAGGATCATAAGTCTTTCCAAGATGTTTAAGTCTCTAGCTACAACTACCATGTCCATGTTCATATCACACAAACACACACACACACACACACATATATATATATATATATAATAGACATTATCGATCATTAACGTACGACATTGGTTTAAATTCATTATTACTTTTCTAAGAATTTGATAATTGTGGGGAATGCGCCATTGAATGGGTCATTTCGTTGTTTAGTTCACGGCTGCATGCATGCATGTGTGGGTACTGGTCCCAAGATAGCTTGGTTGAAACTTACAACTCATGATCCACGCATCAACATGACTGTGTGAAGTGTGAATGATACTTTGAAAATCCAAGTATTCGATCGTTGATAAGTCTAAATTATATATATTAATCCTTGTTTTTATTCCATCATGATCGCAATTTTACGTATATGATTATCATTGATTTATGATGCATATATATATATATATATCATAAATGATATTAAGCCTTGACGTGCATGAAATGAACTAATCCAAGAGTACCTCTCATATTATAAATTTTTGATATGGGACTACTCGTGAATTAGTTGTGCGATTCTGTTCTGAGAAGTATGTATCATAATCAATATGACAACATCATAAATATTTCATGCATCATGAGGCCGATCGTTCTAGATCATGTTTCGTTAACTCTATACTGACATAAAACCCAGCCACGATTTCTTGGCAATTAACTCGTTCTGGAGAAATAATTAATTAACTAATTAATTAACCTAAAATTAAGGATATATATAGATCTAATGTTACTCTTATATCAAGAGTTGAATGGTCTAATGGTATATACCTGGTTTCTTCAAATGAAAAATAAATCTGGATTGAAAACCCGCCACCCTCGGCCCTTTGTATAAAAATATGTTTCTCTTATACAATTATTTTTTTATTGTACCTCATGTGTGAATGATTCAAATAGTAATAAATCCAGATCCTTAACGTGCAAATTAGAGCCCAAAGTATGGTCAACAAGACGTTATCCGCGGTTATCTTAGGATTGTAATAAATATATAAGTTGGCTACCCAAGATTGGTTTAACCAAACTCGAGTTTTACTCAATTTATTTAATAATCATTAAAATTATAGATAAAGCTAGAATATATAAATACAAAGAATTTATTCTGTCAAAATTAAATATATATGGGAGGGATCGTAGTCATACCATAACATACTATACTAAAATATATTAATGCATTTTAAAATTATAAAAAAATAATTACTTGTATTCAAATCGATAGAACTCATCATGTGTTGTGATTCAAAATTGGAAGATATAATATATCCTTTAAATCAATTAACTACTTGTGAAATATTTTTTTATTCTACTACTTACAAATCGGTGTTTAATCACACTACTTGATAATTAATGATCAATTATAATTATCAGAAAAGAAAAACTCAAAACACTATATATTGATCATATGTATGATAGGTTCCCACATCAATGATATATCGATCATGTCATCTTTAGTGGATGAATAAGTGGAATAATGATTTCTTCCTATATTTCTAATGTGGATCGATGTTTCCAATCATATATAGTGTATATGAACTTTTGTGTCAATAATTTAGCAAAACGATTCAAAGTTTAGTTAAAATATTATAAAATTAACAAATTATTTAAATATAAAATTTTAAAATTTTTTTAAACTTGAAAAAGTTGTTTTATTTTTTGTGTTTTGTAAGTTTGGATGACTTCTATTAAATTTTTTGTTTGGATAATAATTATGTACAGATAGGATTTCTAACCCTCATGACCCTAAATGACACCATATAGCTAGGGATTATAGGTTGGGCCTTTTCTTTATCTTTCACAGCTGGGTTATCACTCGGGCTGCTTTCTTTCTCCAGACTCACTCACTTGTATTTTTGTTTTTTTATTTTTCCAAGTTCTCTTCGAAATTTTCAATCTAGATTTAGGATTTGTTTATTTTTGTAAATAAGATGAGATAAAAGTTAAAAAAATAAAATATTATTATAAAATATTTTTTTAATATTAATTTTATTTTAGAATTTGAAATAGTTGTTTTGAGATTTTAAAAAAATTAATTGTTTAGAAAACAAATAAGACCTAAAAGAAGAAAGATAAAATACTTTTGCTACGTTCATAAAAGAGGAAAATCCAAAAAAGAAAAAGAGATAATGTGACTTTGTGGTGATCATGGAAGCTAAATGCAAGGGGCGGAGAAGAAAATCACTGAAACAGTTTTTGAAACATGATGGAGAGAGAAACGGAAGACAAAAGAATTAAATAATAATAATAAAAAGTGAAATAAAACTTTAAAAATATACTTGACACAATACTTTATGAATTTTTTTTGTGAAATTAGAACAAAGCATTTACAATAACAAAAAAAATTATATAATTTTTGTGCAAATATGGAACCGACTTGAGAATCTTTCAATGCTTAATTCTAGAAGGCTCATTAAAGAAATAGAATTAATATAATATTTACAATCGTGAAATGAATACACAAGCGTCTCTTAATTAACATTTTTTATTTTCAAAATGAGGTTACATAAAAAAAAAAAAAAAAGTTAAATATTGAACAATAAATGAAGCAAAGAGTCGAATATTACTCTTAAATAAATAAAGCAAAGAGTCGCAATTTCTTTCTCAAGATAAAGCATGTTTTTTAAATTCCCTTCAACATTTATCTAGATATATATTTTTCTTATGTAATTTTTTTTGTTTATTACACCTCTTGTGTGAACGACTAGGCATCACCTCCCCTATAATGAGAACTCCCCGTAGATTGATTGACTTACGACACCTTCAAAATCCAAAACAGTTAATAAATCTAAATTCTTAATGTGCAAATTATTAGAGTCCAATGAATAAATCTTAACTATTCGTTTGAATTCAACTTGTTTACGCGCAAGTCATATCTAGATCATCAGTCCATCATTCACGTGATGCACACTTTGTGGCACTACTGTCGAACCATTAAATTACAAATTTCAACAACAACAGAATATATATAATATACTTCGAGCTAGCCTCTATAATATAATGTTGACACATATGGAATTTATTTAAGTTAGAATATTATATTAGTATATATTTTATACAATAAAGAATATAGTAAAAATAAGTCATGATATGATTAGATGTATTCTAATACAATATGATCCTAACAATTTAAAAACATTTCTCATATAATTTGGGGCTGAACACTAGAGGGCACTCTTAAAAAAAAAAATCCTTTTGTCATTTAATGCTAACAAGAGACGGCCTTAAGCTGCATGATAATGATCTATATCTATTTGAAAACATTTCTCAAGATTGATAAACTTAGATCTAGGGGTGAAAAAAATTGATAAATTGAACTGGATTGGACCGAACCGGTGGGTTGGATCCGCTATCGAGTAGAATTTGGTCCAATACTAATTTTCAAAACCAAACCAAATCAGTCTAGTTTCAGTTTTTCTTTAGCTAAAACCAGATCGAACCAGACAAAACATGTTCATATATATATACGTTTAAATTTTTTATATTGTAATTTTTATATATAATATATAGCTATATATAAAATAGTTTTGTATTATTTAATAAATTACTAATTAATATAATAAAAATTTTAAAATCGTACATCACTATAATCTACTGTATTAATAGCTATACCAATATTATACCACTATATATTATAATATACTACAATATATTATTGCTATATTATTTTATACTATAACATACTATATTATATATATATATATCATATAATATATATAATATAGTATGTTAAAAACAAAAAATAGGAACGAACCGAACTAAAACCGGTAAAACCAAAAGTATCAATTTAAATGGGTAATTAAGACATAATCAATTTTTAAAATGCAAAACCGCTATATGTTGGCTCTATTCTAAATTTTGTTCAAAATCAGACTAAATCAAACCAGTTACACTCCTTATTAGATCTACAATTTTTCAAAAAGCCTCGAGGGACACGCAACACAAGAAAACTCTCGAGTTACAAATCTTTTGGATGATATTGGTGGTTTTGCAAAAATTACCACATATGGTCCTCTCACGCCATTCCTTCAGCAGCTCTTCTCTCCACATATGCCGAATCTTTGGAATCGCTATCTCCAAATCATTCAAATCTAACTTTTGTGGTTAAAAAGTGACAAGCTTTGTTGCCTTAACACACTATCAACGTTTATCGAAATTGATCCAAACTATAATCCATAATTTTTCTTTCATGTTTTCCTTAATGCAGTGCAGAAAAATAAACAAAAGAGTTTGGCTTTTAAATGGTTTCTCTATAAAGGTTGAGTCTTCCATTTCTATAAAGAGTGAGGTTAGGTCTCTATTTAGATAGAGTGTTGTCTCTTAGATATTTATCCGTGTAAAGTATCAGTAGTGGTGAAGTTCAAACCAGCCCATTAATATAGTTGTGATCCTGTGGGGGTCTAAATAGTTGGTATCAATATATCCTCGCATGAATCTATCTAGTCACATATATATAAATTTCTCTTGATAAATGAATGAATGATGATATTTTCTTTAAAAAAATCAATGATAAGTGAAAATCATCAATGTACAAGAGGTTATTTTATGATTGCAGATAAATAAAGTTTCTCACCGCTTGAGATCCGTTTAATATATCAAGCTCAAGTTTAAAACCAATTCAATTTATATTTAATCATTAAAATTATAAATAAAGTTAGAATATATAATACCAAGAACTTATTATGTCAAAATTAAATAATTCTTAAACAAACTCAAACTCACTTGTGCAAAAAAAAAAAAAAATTAATGTTGCTAAATATAAATTATAACTTCACCATAAACTAGTCAAACTTAATTATTATTCAAATAAGACTTCAATGAATAAATATTAACTATTCATTCGAATTGAACTTGTTTATACTCAAATTGATATATAGACCTGGTGTGAGATTCTAGATTTACGTGTATTTTTACACATTATTTTATTCTCGATATTAATTAATTAAATTAAATTTAATAATATTATTAGTTGTGTTTTATTTGTTTAAGATATTTATTTGAGCTATTAATTAGTTAATATTGAGTTACGTTGCTTTTCTTATTTATTTTAATGAGTTATTATTTTAATGATTGGAATTTAATTCTTTTATTTTATTATGTGAGTTTATTTGATCTGCTTTCATTATATTAATTATTGTTTTATTTTTAATATTACGTTTAGGTTTAATTTATTTCTATTAGTGGGCTTTAAATATCTAATTTTATTGATATTGAAATTATAATATTTAAGGTCGGTTTATATTTAATTTATTGTACTTTTTTTTCTAGTTAGTCTTTTTATTTTTTTTCTCTTTTTCCAGTTCTTTTCTTTTCTTTTTCTTCTTTCTTTTTCTTTTTCTTCTTCTCTTCCTCTGCTTCCCAGAACCTTGACCCGCGAGCCCCTGCCTCCTCTCCCTCTCGCCGGTTCTCTCATCAGCCTCAGGGCCGCCGTTGACCACCCACTGGCGACACCGCACACACCGCCAGCCTCCCCACATGCCGGCGAGTCCACCAGCACCAGTGGTGTCATCTCCAGCCACCCCACCGCCCCTACACGGTCCCCTACCCGAAATGACTATTTTAACTTCCTTTGCATTTTCCGGCCACCTCTTGGCCTCCGACCACCATCACTAGACTCCCCACCCTCCGGCGAGCATAACTCACCGTCGGTAGCCACCCATCTCCGCTAGTTACCCCTCTACCCAAAATGGGCCTTAAACGGATCAATCTGGGCCGCGCCGCCATCTGGCTGCTGTGCATCTCACCTCCGCCACCAAAAGTCTCCCCTCGCCCAGCCGGTCATCCCCCTAGCTCAGTTTCCCCATACACAGTCTCACCTTCCCGGTACAACTCTTGTGTAAATTTTGAGGAATTGATGATGACTTGAAAATTTGGATAATACGTGTAAGTAAAGATTTATTTTTTGGTTGGGTAAATTATGTTTATTGATGGTTAAGTTGAGAAAATAAACTTGGGAGTTACTTTAGGGTAACACAACTTGTTGTATGGAGTTAGTGAACATTAAAATTTTGGGAGATTGTACTGAAGTCCTTGTACATGTGGGGTTCAGATTGATTGGCTACTTTAGGAGTTTTAGAGATGAAATATTATTTGGAGACTATACGTTTATGATGGAATAATATCCTTTTGTGTTTGAGGAAAATAGATGATTGTACAAATGCTTGAAGTGAGTATTAAGTGATGTAGTAAGTGAGCTATTGGAGTTTTATTAGTTGCAGCCGAGCGAATTTCGAGGACGAAATTCTTTTTTAAGGAGGGGAGAATGTAAGATCCCGGACTTACGTGTATTTTTACAAGTTATTTTATTTTCGGTGTTAATTATTTTAATTTAATTTAATAATATTATTAGTCATATTTTATTTGTTTAAGATATTTATTTGAGCTATTAATTAGTTAATATCGAGTTACGTTGCTTTTCTTATTTATTTTTATATGAGTTAATTATTTTAATGATTAGAATTTAATTTCCTTTATTTTATTATGTGATTTTATTTGATGTGTTTTCTTAATATTAATTAGTGTTTTATAATTAAAATGTTCTTTAAATTAAATCAGTTTATTGTCGGGTTTTAAATATTTTATTTTATTCATATTAAATTGTAGTATTTCAAGTCGGCTTTTATTTAATTTATTGTGTTTCTTTTTCTAGTTAGTCTTTTTCTTTTTCTTTTTTTCCTTTTCTTTTCTTTTCTTTTTCTCTTTTCTTTCTCAGGTTCGGCCCCAAACCCCCCTAGCCCATGCACCCTCTCTCTCCCTCTCATCTCCCGTCGCTTCTTCCTCCTCCTCCAGGGCCACCGTCGGCCACCTACAGGCAACACCACCCAGCCCAACCTCACCCCCACATGCCGACGAGTTCAACGGCACCGGTGGTGTCACCTCCGGCCACCCCACCTCCCCTCCATGGGCTGAAACCCGAAATGGGTGTTTTAACTTCCTCTGCATTTTCCGGCCACCGCCGGCCACCCCTTGGCCTCTGACCACCACCACTAGACTCCCTACCCTCCGGCGAGCATAACCCACCGCCCAAAGCCACCCATCGCCGCCAGTTATCCCTCCACCCGAAATGGGTCTTAAACGGGTTGTTCTTCGCTGCGTCTCCGTCCGGCCGCAGTAGGCCTCACCACCGCCATCAAAAGACTCCCCTTGCCTAGCCGGTCAACCCCCTAGCTCAGTTTCCCCAACCGTTGTCTCATTTTCCTGGTACAACCCCAAACCTGAAAATGGGTTTTCACCCATTTTGAGCCCGATCCGCCACCTTCCGGTGGTTGTGCCGCCACACCACCACCTCCATGAGATTCCCCACCCTTCAAAGAGTATTTCCCTAAATTTTGGTGTCAAACCGAGCATTTTAGCATAACGTATCGGTGACTGTTACGAACGCTGCAGATTGGCGTTGTTCAAGGATTTACATTTTTACCCGCTGTAAGTACTTTTCAAATGAGTTTTAAGATTTAAATATATTATTGCATTAACATCTATGTGTTGGTTGATGTTGGTAGTTGTTGGTTGATTGGATTATTTTAATTGTTGGCTATCTGGTGCATGGTTGTCTGCATTGTGTATTTACGCGCATGTTCATAAAAATATTTGGAAAGTGGATTTTTGCATGATTTTGGATATTCATGTGTTGGAAATGGGAACTGGGTTTTAAATTGAGTTTAATGGATTTTAATGGTTTTTGACTGAGTCATAACGGAGACGGCGATACGCAACGCCCGTTGTGATCAGCGTGTGTGTGTGGATGACATAATGGGGACGGCGATACGTAACGCCCATTATGGTCATTGTGTGTGTGTCAGTCATAATGGGGACGGCGATACGTAACTCCCATTGTGATTGATAATGTGTGGATGACATAACGAAAACGGCGATACGTAATGCCCGTTATGGTCATTAGGTGTGCATTTCATATTGGGGACGGTGATACGTAACGCCCGGTATGAAATGAGTGTGTGGGAATCATAATGGGGACGGCGATACGTAACGCCCATTATGATTGGTGTGTGTGTTTATCATATCGGGGACGGCGATATGTAACGCCCAGTATGATTGGTTTTGCGGATGTTGCTTTTATGGAAAATGATGGATAATTTTATTGGAGTTTTATCGTGGACCAAATGAGATTTTGGCGTATATGGTTACTTCATTGACTTTGAAGAAGATGATTTTAAGCCTCATGCATATGGTAATTTGTTCATGGTGGTTGTTGTTGTAGCATTAATGTATTTATTATCTTGGGTTTGGTTAGTTGTACTTACCTGCGATGCCATCTTGGCGTCGTAGTTTTTGGATGCAGATTATGTAGAGGCTGAGCCTGAGGAGACCGCTCCGCTGGTGATGTGTTATAATTATCAATTATTATCTCGGGAAATTTATTTCCCCCATTTTTATAAATATGTATTTGTTTAATTTGTATTTCGGATGACTGTATTAAATCTCCTGTTGGAGAGTTTATATTAAAATGGTTTGTAAAATATTTCTAAAAAAAATTTGGTACTTACTTATTAACCTTAATTTATCCGTTGCGATTTTTATTTATATATGTCACGTGTGCACACACGTTTGACACTTGTCGTTGGGATGTGTGATCCGTGTTGTCATCATCCTGACGCCTCGATTCCCGTGTTATTTTAAGGGGAATTTGGGGACGTCACAATACATAACTATCGCAAATATCTTAAATTTTACCGTTATACCACTTATTTGCAGCGAATTAGTTGTTGCCCAAAAAAAAAAAAAACACATGTTATTTTTGCAGCACATATAATTTTCCGCAATAATCATATACAAAAATTTTAAAAAATATACTAGTGAAACTTTTACTAGTAATTTGTTACAATACCTTATTTCATTTGCCTGCAGCACATTCATACCCCCATATAATTTATGAGCTTTGCCTCTACATTTAGCCTCCATTTATCAAGACTTCCAAATAAACAATTAGAAGCAATAAGTCAAAACTTTTTTCTTTGGTAAATCCAATTGTGAAGCATATGATCTTATTGATCTTCTAAGAAAATAAAATCTGTAATATTCATCAATAATCTCTTCATTCTCTCTCTCTTACAATGCTGTTACAATTTTTGAAGCCATTGATGAAGAAAATTGAAAATCAGACACTGTAATAGTTTAAGATATATTGCTTAGAGCTTTGATAAGATCAAAGACCATGGTACATATATATAGCAATTTCTTATATATTTTCTTTTATCTGATTAGTTTTTTCCTCTCTGGTGCATGGTGCCACTATCAGGAAAGAAAGTTAAGTGAATATATAGCAGAGTGGGTTTAAATTTGAAGCTGATGCAATGAAGACTCTTGAGGGAGTTTATTGGCAAGGGGAGAGTCCCAAAAATGAAAGGAATTGGAATGCTATGTTGATTGCAGGTGTCGTTGCCGTCATTTAATACTTGTAGCTGGGAAAGTCATAATTTACGGGATGTCTATATATGGTCCAAAATTTCAGCTGGCATAAGATTATCAGGAGAATGATTCGAATATATATATGCATCATGACTAGAGAGTATGAGCTTAGCTTAGCCTCGGTCAACAATCAACCTTTGTGTTAATTAATATTGTTTCTTCCTCCGATTTTCCATCATTTTTTTTTAACCTAATAAGCCTCTTTCTCGAAGTTTTCTTGTCTAAGTATACGACTTACAATTAAGTATCCAATTGAAAGCACTAAACTCTGTACTTTGAACCAATTCTCATATTTATCTATTATATATTAAAAACAATTATAGCTTATATGAGATGAACATAAGGCTGTAAATAAATCAAGCTACTTGACAGTCCATTTGATACTTCATTGGTTAAATTCAAATCAAATTTAACTCGTAAAAAAAAAAAAAAATCGTTCGTGAAAGCAGATACCCGCTCGATTAGTAAATGACACATACTTAACAAAATTCGACTTGACTCGACTAAAACTCGTTAAAACTCGCTCATTTATACTCGAATCGACTCGTTAACTCGACTCGATTAAAATTCATTTATACATTAATAAATATATAAACATATATGTTATATAATGTATTTCTAATAATATAAGCATAACACTTTTATAATTAAATATGTAATATGCAATCTAATTACTTATGTCTATATAATGAATATACTTCATAACTATATTTTATAATTTGTACAATAATTAATCTATAAAATTTAATAATTTTATTTATTAGTACATGAGAACCATGAATGAAATATATATATATGCAATGTAATTATATTATGTGCATTTATTAATAATATATATAAGTATATAACATATTGTTATAATAAATAAATTTTAATTAATTTTTTTTTAAATGAAACTGACATCATTAAAAACTCAAATACGTTCAGAGATTACAATTGCATGAATACAATCAGGGTATTCTTCAATATCATAATAATCTTCCAAAACATTGGTAGCAGCTTGGGCAGCTTTGTTAGCTTCCTTGAAAGTATGAGGGGCTTTCCAGTTGCAGCAACCATCGTCGATCGAGTATTTGCCGAGCATCTTCAACGAGAAGACCCCCATGACTCATGTTTGGAGAGCATTCATTAAGCTGGTCAATGACTTGTTTGCAGTCCCCTTCCATAATGACATTAGTAATCCCCAATTATTTGCAGAAACAGGAAGCAACTATCAATCCATGAGCCTTAGCTTCGAAGGCATTGCCCTTATGCAGTCTGGAAGCTCTTACCGCTCCAAAAACAAGTCCTTGGTGATCCCTTAACAATATGCATGATAAAACAAATATTGGATGGCATGGAAACATTAAATGAATAAAATCATCCAAATATAATATTTATAAAGTCAACCATTAATCCATACATTCAACTTATAATTTTTACAAATATCCAAATCCCAAACAAGTTTCAACTACAGGGTGATCCCATCTTCTATATAATGGTCTCGAACCCAACCAACCTACTTTCAGATTTTATTATTAAAATTAATAAAATATCAAACACTTCAAAGCTGTCAAGAGAGTTAGCACAAATAAATAAATAAATAATAAATTAGAAAATCAAAATTTAATTCGACTACTACATACAACATGTTCGATAAAAATTCTGAATGATCTCGAAAATGCCAAGACGCCAACCCGCATATTAGTTAACGAGCACGCTGCTAAACTCACCAATCGCATTAATGACAATAAGACAACATTAACAAAATAACCTTAACAAAAATAATAAATATCATAACAAGATAATTTAAACACAAAAATGTAAATAAATAAAATGTAATTATTATTTAACTAAATTAAACACTTGAACGTAAATAAATAAAACCATGTAAATAAATTAAAATAACACATAAATTAATTTAAACACTTAAATGAGAAATTACTTATCGAGGATATCGCAAAGTAATGTTAAACGGTGAATAAATGACGAGAAAATATCCAATAAAAAATCACTAAAATTTTTTGGATTAAAATGAATTTTGAAAAGGGCAACTCAAGTTTAAGAGAAGAAGAAAAATGATAAAAAAGAGATGTTAAAGACTCGATTTTACAGAGGAAAAAGAGAGCTTTTGGTGTGGGTTTTGCAATGGGCTGCCGAGCCTTTAAATAGGCTAACAAAGCATGGATTTTAGGCGGGAAAAACCCATGCGTGACACACAACAAACGGCTGGAAATACTCAATTTTTGCAGGTGAAAAACAGGAGTAAAACAATGGATTAGCCCACGGTTTCGGGGGATGAGAGAGGACTATTTTCGAGCACGTGGCTTACGGATCTAAGACGAAAATGAAGGAAAATATTCATCAATGTTGAGAATCTGGGCTTCCAAATTCCTCCCACCAGGATCTACTTTTAACAGAATAACAAGAAAAATAGATAAATGAACACAACACAAGAATTTACGTGGAAAACTCTAAAAACAGGAGAAAAACCACCAGACCCAGAGAAGAAAATATACTATGTGAAAAATTGTTATAATCACACAATTTTTCTCCTCACTCCAACAACACCCACAAAAACTTTTTCCACTAGTAAAACTCTAACTTTCACCTCTCTTCCTTTTACATACAAAAAAGACAATAGAGGAATTTTACTAAAGTCAAAAGTTACTAGATAAGTTTCTGACTGGTGTGTTTAAACCAAGGAGCCCAAGCCTTATTTTATAAGGCTTGGGGCTGCCTCCTCTCCGACTCCTTTCCCATGTGGGATTAAGGAGCAAAACCCAACAATCTCCACTTTGCGACTTTGACTGATCCCACAGCCACTCTCCACCGCAATGAGGATCTTCATAGCTTCCGCTATCATGCTTCACTATAAAAGCATACTCACTCAGAATAAACCAATTCCAAGTATTTCACTTCGGCCTATGTCAAAAATAATCTTGCTGAAAAATTATGGTGCAACTCCCACGTTTGGCTTTCCTGGAAGTTCATCAGCCATCGACATGAATTTCTACCACACACCCTGCATCAATGCCAAAACAATGCCCGTGTGCAAATTTGTGGAACAACTAACATTAACATCCTCTATCATGGTAACTTTGGGATTAGCGACATGCCATAAGGATGTATATGTCTCTTTTTAACAGACATCGTCTTCTGTAAAGAGAGATATAATGTTAGTTTCATTGTCAGTATCTCCATTTACTGACTTGGAACCATTTGCCGAACCGGCTCCACCTCTTGGACAATTTCTTTTGACGTGCCCAGGTTGTCCACACACCCAGCAGACTACTTTCTTCTTAATGGAGTTCTTTCTCTTCCAATCACCAGCTGTCACCATTGCTAAGTTCTCAAGTGAACCATTACTTCCACTACTTAACCTTCTTTCTTCAGAAAAAAGTTTACTGGTAACTTCTGAAAAAATTATTTTATCCTTCCCATGTATCAAAATAGGCTTCATATGCTCATAGGAAGATGGAAGAGACCAAATCAGCCTCAAGGCTTGATCCTCATCATCAATTTTAACTCCAATAGATTCCAGCTCAGAGACAATGCCATTGAGAACACTTAAATGATCTGAAATAGTCGTACCTCCACTCATCCGCAGTGTATGAAACTGCTCCTTCAGGTACATTCGATTCGAGACACCCTTCGTCTAATACAACTCTTCGAGCTTTTCCCAGAGTCCCTTTGCCGTGAATATTCCATGCACATTTGCAAGAACATTCTTGGCTAGGCACAAACGAATTGCACTTGCCGCTCTCAAATCCAAATCCTCCCAATCTTCATTGCTCATTCCAAATCTGCTCTTTGTTTCACTAGTAGTGCTTGGACCGCTACTGACTTCAGGGACTGGTCTACCTTTCAACGCCTTGTGTAATCTTGATTGAACCAAGATATCCTTGACTTGCACTTGCCACAAGCCAAAATTGATTCTCCCATCAAATTTCTCCACATCAAATCTGATAGGATTTGAAGCTCTACCTCCTGACATAACTTTGATGAATTTTACCGTAGAAATGAATAGTACCCACTAAGTAAGTTCCCAGGAAAGACTGATCTTTCCTAGACAGAACTTTAAGGTTCCCAGGAAAGATTGGAGGGTCACAACGGAAACACTTAAAATTTCCAATCTCCTAGACAGAACCTCCTTAGACCATACGTATTCACACTACCACACCAAAGCTTCACCCTGCAAAAAGAACCTAGTGTCTCTGATACCACTGTTGGGAATCTGGGCTTCCAAATTCCTCCCACCAGGATCTACTTTTAATAGAATAACAAGAAAAATATATAAATGAACACAACACAAGAATTTACGTGGAAAACTCCAAAAACAGGAGAAAAACCACCAGACCCAGAAAAGAAAATACATTATGTGAAAAATTGTTACAATCACACAATTTTTCTCCTCACCCCAACGACACCCACAAAAACTTCTCCCACTAGTAAAACTCTAACTTTCACCTCTCTTCCTTTTACATACAAAAAGGACAATAGAGAAATTTTACTAAAGTCAAAAGTTACTAGATAAGTTTGTGACTGGTGTGTTTAAACCAAGGAGTCCAAACCTTGTTTTATAAGTGAAAGGGATGAAATTAATCACACCTGCCAAGCATTTATGACAAAGGGGACAAAAGGACAGCTGATGGGACTGAAAGGTGAGCTGATGGATATTGGAAATAGATGAGAAGAAAAGCAAGACGGCAAGGGAAAGGAAGTCGACTGTGATACGCAAGATAAAGATCTGCTCAGATATTTTACTTGGCTATAAAAAGACTCTGGCCGGCTGGAACAGGGGGCTTTTCCGGATCAACCTTGGCTTCCCCAGACTTCTCCAAAAGCACAAGGCGAATTTATCTAGATGTTCATTTATATTTCTCTGTACAGTGAGCTATGAGAGACTGTAAAAATCTCCATTATAGTAGATTCTCATCCCCAAACACCTGTAGACGTAGGCATTCGCCGAACCACGTAAAACTGTGCATTCATCTCTCTTTATTTCATCTGTTATCACGTATGTACAGCCACGCCGGGATCTCATCGGGAGCCCCAAACGACCTCGAACGCAGCCCAAATCGCACCGGTGGGTTGGAAATAAGCATTTCTCTCACACCGACCCATTGACCGATTTTTATGACCTTAACAATAAGGCTTGGGGCTGCCTCCTCTCCCACTCCTTTCCTATGTGGGATTAAGGAGCAAAACCCACCAATCAATATATGTTCTGGGCACTGATAGGCCAAGATCTGAGAGGGGCCATAAGCCGAAAGTTTTATGTGCAAATGTGTCCTCAATGGTCATGCGAATTTGTCCTCGGTGGTTGCGAGTCTTACGTCTATTTCATTTCCGTTAGTTGTGTTATGTTTCTTAAGTATTCGAATGATCTGTTTTACGTGAGTTGTAGTCCAGTTATTAGCTATGCATGCTCTGTTTTACGTGGGTAGTAGTCCAGTTATTAGCAAATAGTTCTCCTTTTATTTCGGTTTTATTGTAAGTGGCTTTGCTTATTTAAGTAGCCGAAAATTATCAATGAAAATCAAGTAATTATTTGTTATCAAAACTTTGCGGTGCTTTCTCACCCAAGGAAAAAAACATTTCATTTTATCGTTTGAATATTTGTTGGGACCTATCATCACTTGATAGAGCAACGCGTGGATGGAATAAATGGAAGAAAGGACGCAAAAATCTAAGCTTTGGGACCTTGGGTCACGGGTTAACAGGGGAAGAAGAAGAAGAAGAAGAAGAAGTGGCCGGCTGCAGCACGCGTGAACGAAAAAGTCCTGGAGTTTCATTAAAGGGGGACGGCATCGTTTTAGCAAGGGGAAGGGCTGGCCCAGCTGGGTTCTTGAGATTCACGGGCCGGGCCTCCAATTGATCAAAACACAAACTTAAACAAAAGCAAAACAACCAAACCCACAAACAATAAATCTGAAATGAGCCCAACCGAAATCAACAAAATAAAAACCGTAAAATCCAACACATTAATTTAAATACTAACATAATAAAATTAAAAAATTATGCATCACAATAAAATAATAATAGAAAAATAAATTAACTCACTATTTAACTTAGAACTAATTAAAAGATAATAATAGTAAATTAATAGCTCTAATATTAATAATATACTTAAAATAAGAGATCCAATAATACAAATTGTTCATTAGACAAAAATAAAACACAACCAATTAGACTATAATGAAACTAAAGTAATTAAACCAATAAAATAAATAAGATAAACCGTTAATAAAATTTATTAAAATAAGTTATAACAACCAACGATAATAATAAAAACAATATATAAAATTATACAAAACCTCGAATTTCACAACATATTCATGCCATATGTACATATAAATATAAAATTCTGCCACATGGAATAATATATTACGAACCCTTAACTTTCCCCATCGGTCCAGTACTAGGTAATTTTCTCTTTAAATAAGTATTAGCACTTTCCTCATGATGAACCAACTGGATCATGCTACATGAGATGTTGGCCGTCAGCTGTTTTATTTTTATTATGTTTTTGGAACAACCTTGCATGCTCCATCTTTTTCCTAGTTTAAAATTAATTCTCACTACAAGAAAATAATTTTTTTGCGATATCAAAATTCGTCGCAAAAATTAAAAAAAAAATATCACAAAAAGTTATTTCCAGCAAAAACAGTCATTGTATCTGTAATTAAAATGTCACAAATACTTATTTTTCTTATAGTGTCTATATTTATTTATCTCATCACAGTAACATTGAGTTCAAAATAAAATATATTTTAAGAAGTGCACGAAATCAAGTAATTTCCTTCTTTTAAAACAGATCATGATAATTATCTTTCCGAAAATATATGGAGATATTCAAAATTAGAAACTCGTGACATTTCTTCAATTTCTTATGTTGTCTCTACTGTTTTTTGGATTTAATAAAGTCATGGAGTTTCTATTGAAACAAAACTATTAGAAATACTAGATTAAATGGCACGGCAAAAATGATATTACTTTGTCAGAAATATCTCGAATATAGTACAATTATTCCATAGATTTTCCGACATCATTGTTCATCCAAAATCTTCATGACGATGGTGAACTAGTATGCTATATGGTAATACTAAAGTAACACTCACAGATTTCGACATCATTATTTGAGAGAATGAGCTTGTTGATTCTAGTGCATCATCTATAAGACAAGATGAAGGACTATGTATATAGCCTCTCTATTGTAACTCTCGACTGTCCCTTAATGACTAGCCATCAAATCTCATGAAGTTCATAACTCCCAAGAGGAGGTGAAGGGAGGCTTACTATGGGTGCTTCTAGGGGTGTTCATCCGGGCCGGGTACAACCCGGCCCGGTTTAAAATTTTATATATTTCTTAACATTTTTTTTTTTTTAAAATGTTTAAGAAAATTTCGAATCCGGATTCCGGATTTGGGAATCCGGAACCCGGATGAACACCCCTAGGTGCTTCTTTCTTACAAAACCATATCTATTAATTCAAAACCATCAAATTATAAGTACGAATATAACAATATATATACTGCCATATTATAGTAGATATCAGCAGCAATCAAATGTTTTGAAGTACTGCCATATTATAACAATATATATATGCATATATATATATAGCTTATCCACCTTATAAATGCCAAATGGATGGCGAATACTCAATGTCATACGATCATATAAGCCTAGCTATTGCTTGTCCAACATTGGAGTGATGAGTTAAAATTGATCAAGTCTTTATAACCTTTATTTTTATCCCACAAGCAGCCAAGGGAAAGCACTTATTCTCAATCGCAATCAATGGGACTGAAAATGAGATATTGATTCCTTAGGGCCAATACTTCAACTACCAATAATGTTAGTCCTCAACAATTCCGATAGAGAATTAATGTGAATCCCTACATATGACTTCTGGATACATGCAGAGCTAGCCTAGCATGCATCACTAAATTAAAGGTATATGTGATTGCAAAAAAGCATTCATTCCTTCGATTGATCACGATGCTCATTTGCACAATTGTCTGCATCTCATTTGCAATGGGCGGCATGCATGCATGCATGCACAAGTGTAAGTTGGAAGCGTAAGGTCCACTAGCCAGCCATCCACATATAGATTTCCCATGATCTAAAAGTCTTACCCACTTGTCCGAGATTCAAACAATTATATTGAAGTGGCATTCTTGGTATCCGACATTACAAAAAATTGTTTATTTGTTATCATGTATTAGTTATAAATAGTATATTTTAACTGCTAATAATCTATTTTAGTCGCTAATAATCTTTTTTATTGTAAATATTTTATCATTATTACTTATTTTTCTTATAGTACGACATAAAAAATCATCCATTTTCACCCATCTTTTTTCTGCCTTCGCAGATGTTAACTTTAGTACCTACCAAGTTACCTTTCCTATCCAATGCAAGCTCCAATTCGAAACCTTCACCCAAATTGTTCAAACAAAAAACCCTTGAGTTAAAATCCTTTTATCCATCAGAGGTACTGAAACCTTTGGTGTTTCTTTGTCCTTATCATCAATGGCTAGCAAACAATAAAATCATAAACTCTTCATAGATTCCTCCATAAGTCTAGCTAGGACAAACAAATTCTATGGTAAAATTCTCAAGTTATTTTTGAATATTAATGTTATGTTTCATAAGAATACTCAAAATTGACCAATAACCAATAATAACGTGAATGAAATAATAGTACTTGAAATAAACATAATATTAGTTATTAAAAAAATTCATTGAAGAACTCTTCAATAGTAAAATCTTATAGGACAACCAAACTAAAAAAAGTCAAATTTATTAGTTTGAAAAGTTCTTCATAGCTAAACTCTATTTGTTATGATGAGAAATCTAATAAAGAGCTCCTCAATAATAAAACCTTACAAGACAACTAAATCTAGAAATATCAAATTTATTAGATTGAGATTATTACAAGTAAACTTCTCAGATTATAAAACCTTTTAACTAGACACTTATTTGAGAAGACAAATAACTCGTGTATCTTCTATCTGTTAATAGGGCAATCAGCTATTTCATGCAAATGATGCATTTTATTATAGAATATACCTTAAATTTTTGAGTTATGCAACACATGAGAAAGCACTAACAAATGGAGGTGCGTTGGTAGAGAAGCCATTTTGGAAGTAGTTTTGCACTTAGTGGGAGAGTGATTCATTCAAGGTAATAATACTGTTTTTCATGAATACTCATATGTAATATTGTTAAGAAATTAGTTGTCGTAAGCCTATCAACCTAGGTACCACATGCATGAAAATGTTTAAGTTAACTGTAGCGAATAGTAAACTGAATATTTATACCTTAAACATATGCATACTTTCAACTAAGTGGGTAGTGTTGTATGACTATTAACTTGGGAAACTTAATATTTAAATAATAAATTGAAGAAGTTACATGTGGAAATGTTATGGTGTAGATTCCTACATTAATTTAGACTATTTTTGTGAAAAAGGGTCAATTTCACTGGTTTAATGTTTTATAACAGAAATTGTCAACCCAAAATAAAGAAAATGGCCTATTGGACCAACGGGGAAAAAATTTAGGGTACGGAGTATAACTATTCCACGTGGCAGAATTTTATAATTATATCGATACACGGCCTGAATATGCTGATATGGATTACAGTACAAAATGAAATGAAATCATTCTACATCATTTGTCCATATCACATATGTATCCCCTTGATATTATATATATATATATGAGAAATGCTAAATATAATTATGTATTATGCAATATGCTGTTTTTAAAAGAGTGGGATCTTATTAAAAAATTAATTTTTTTAATGTAGGTTTCATATTTAATTCTTTATTTTTTGCAAAAAAAAAAAAAGTATATGGCATTTCACACTCTATGACTATAAATATCATTTCACTATACATACTTTTTAACATATAAAATATATTATTTTATAGTTACAAATTCTACTTACATAACAATATATGTTGATTAGTCAGTATATCAAAAATTTTAAAATTTGAATTTTAAAATTTGAATTTTTTATAAAATATTGATCAAGGGTAAATACATACAGTACTGCTCACTTTGTAACGAATCTTAACCCAACATGCATCTAATGATTTTTTGCCCAAGCCAATTCAAAGATTGCTCAATCGGATAAAACTCCCTTTTAAAAAAAATCATTTTCAATTATCACTACAAGAAAGAAAACATTGTTATGGCGCTTTTTATAGTGCTACAATAGAAATTAACGAAAAGGGGAGGATATAACGGCAAAACCAAAAGTGTTGTAACATTCTGAGTCAAATTTCATAGTTGAGTAGTTTTTACACTTGTTGCGGTGAGATATGAGCTTATAGCGTCGATTTTGTCGTCGTTAAAGCTTTAGTCTTTCACGACATCATTTTGCTTTGTTGTTGGGAAGTTATAACGGCGATTTTGTACTCCGATATAACAAATGACTTAACTTGAATTGCAACCCTCCCTGCCGGTACTTCATTTGAACTGATCCCTATATCTCTCTCTCTTCGAGCCATACTATGGATCGCCGCCCCTGTCCATGCCGTGCCGCTACAGCTCCATCGCCACCTCTTTTAGCAAGTGTCGCTTTCTCTTTTTTTCATCTCTCCGCACGTTTGTCTCTCGTTCCCTCTTTCTGTTTGTCTCTCTCTCTCTCTCTTTCTCTATTTTTGATTTTGTGGTTAAATGCAGGGTTCATCAGCTTTGGGAATATTAGGAGGAGATCTAGGGTTCAATGAAAGCCCCTTGCCTTAGACACAGATTGCATGTTTTCGATTTCCTTCATGTGTCTAGGGTTTGGCCTCCTCCAACTCGTCTCTTGATTTCAAAAGGGTGGAATCCTAACCTAAATCTCCTCAAAAAGGGATAAATATAGGTAAGCTCCCAAATTTTGGTTATAATTTTTATAGATTTTTATTCTACCTGAAATGGAAACCTAGGGTTATGCTGAAGCTCATTTATAGATTTTTATGAATGCATGTATGACAAGATATCCTCTGTAGATGTGGCTTCAAAACTCCAAGTATAGTGCCCAAGTATAGTGCTATGATATTCTCGATTCCCCAATTTCGTTCTTTCTTTGTTGCATCGGTGAGTAATTTTATTTTTTCTTGTATTTTCATAGTTCTTTTGTTTGAGTTCTATACTTGTTTCACATGCCTACTTTGATCTATTCTTGTTAGCTTTGGCTGATGACATTATTTCTGAATTCTTGGTTATGCAAAATTAGCTCCTTGGTTTTTGTTATCCTTATTGTAATGTAGAGTCCTTCTAGTTTGTCTCTTGTAGCTGCTATTGAACTTCAGGATCAACTTAGAAAAGGACTTTGAACTTACTTATACCATGTCATATTAACTTGGTTAGTGAGTTAATGGATAATGGTGACAAAGTCGGTGGACATTTTTGGAGATGATATTGTCTCAAAAGTTCATATGAACGATGTTAAATGTTATTGGGTTTGGATTAAACCATCCTATTTAGACAGAGAATTCAAGAGAAAATCTTAATTATTTTGCACACTTGCACCACTTGTTTTGAAATCCTATTAAAACATTACCAAGTCTACCTCTTAACTATTTTGAAAGGTCTCAAGCATCGACTTGCCGCTGGTAATATTATCTACATTAATTTACTATTTGTTTTCCAAATTTGTCATATAAGTTAGTTTTCATTCAAAAGGTCATGATCTAATCAAATAGAAAATTTGAGTAGAAAATTATAGATAAAAATAATAATTTTACTCCATTGAATCCTTTAAATAACAAGAGGTTATTGCTGATCTAGTGGTCTTAAGATTTTTAATATAGTTTATAAATACAACTTAAATATGGAACAAGCTGAAGGACGGGTTGTTTAGTAGATAGTTGGTATGCTAGAGAACTCTGCTGATTATTTATATTCTGGCCTTATTTGTTATCATTTGTTGTTGCATTTTTTTTATAAGCTTGTTGTTGCAATTGTATAATATAAATTAAATTATACTTTTGTACTATGAAACTTTAATTATCTTATTGCTATGTATTGGAATAAATTTTATTACTTTTTTCATGTGTGAGACAAGTACAAAGTGTGCAGGACAAACACAAAGTGTACAATCTGTTAGTGATTAGTATCATCTAGAGTTTTGCAAGTTCATGTTATTAACTTTTTTTTTTGTTTCCCTTTTCCTTTTGTTGTTTGTCTCCTTAGACTCTGGGTGTAGTCCTGTAAGATTAGCTTGTTTATATTGTCAAGCTATATAATTTTCAAACAAGGAGCTTTGCTTGATTTCTGTTTTATTAGGGATATACAGCTTAGCAAGTTAGGCTTGTCTAAGAGGCTGTGGACTATCAACTTCTCTCCCTTTTTCCATTATATATGTATATCTTGTATTTTTACTTGACCTCTATTTAAATTTTTTAAGTAAATGGATATTTTATTACTTTAAGATTTTTATGTTGTTTTAATCTATTTTAATTTTTAGATTATTTTGTTAGCTCTTCGAGTATATTGTGTGTTTTTGTTTCATCAAAATGTTTACAATCATAAAGCAGTACATATATATTTAGTGGTGAGAACTACATATGTTTATTTACTTTTCAATAGGTTTGCTTGTTAAACTAATACGATTATCACTTTGTTATTATTATTTTTTGTTTATCAAGGTGGCTTCAATATGCTATTTGTTTATTTTGCAATTATAAATGTTGATAACAGTGCTTCATTGACTTTTCAATGCTTATTCCCCTCTTGTTTTTTGGTTTCTTTCTTTCTTTCTTTCTTCTTGTTCTTCTTCTTCTTATGTAATGCCAGAGAAATTGGTGAAATTTGACCAAATGCATGATGTTGGCTTATTGGGACTCGGGCTTCTGCTGCTGAAGCTTCTTAGTTGAAGCTATTTGTGGATATAGATCATAACAGGCTAGAGATATAGCTATTAATGTGTTTTTGTCATTTTCTATCAAAACCTTTTGGTAGTGCAAATAGTTGAGTTGATCATTTAATGGTCTATTTTTAATTTAGAATAATTTTTTAGTGATATCAAATAAATATTTTTGTGATCCTGAAATGCATCATTTTTTTTTTAAAATTTCGTAAAGGGACATTTCCAACAATTGTTTACAGCTACAAATATTTTTTTTGGATAGAATTCACTATTTGCGGCCAGAAATCTCACCGCAAATAGTTTTAACCACGGTTAACAATATGTGTCAAAAATAGATGGATTAGTCAGTATGTCAAAAATTACAAAATTTGAAATTCAAAACTTGAATTTTTAAAAAAATATTGATCAAGTGTATATACATACAGTACTGCTCACTTTGTAACGAATCTTAACCTACATCTAATGATTTTTTGGGCCAATTCAAAGATTGCTCAATCAGATAAAACTCTCTTTTTTTAAAATCATTTTCTATTATCGAAGGATTATTCTATTTCTCAGTTAGTGAATAGAGCACAATATCCACATCACTTAAATGGTAACTAGTACGATTTGAATTCTAAATTTTTTCATTACTCAAATACCACTATAATGTTAGCATTGTCACTGTGGTGGAGATAAAATGGGCTATTGGAATACTCAAAAGGAGAGGAATATTGGGGAGAACTCGCGATAGAGTCTGACATTGAAGAAATGGTATTGTCTTAAGTGCTGTGAAAAGAGGAATAGCGAAGTAGTGAATGGTGCTTGAAACGAGGATGCAAAGAAGAAGTCACATGTCACATAACCTATGTCTTTGATGCCATGTTAGAAGTATCAAGTATGCATGAAAATGCAACAATGAGATGAGAAGAGGAACCGATGAGAGTGACAACACGGAGAAGAAAGGTTTGGGGAAAATGTTCTTCTATTTCTCTATTATGTTCAATACATGGTGCCTCAGCTTTATATAGATGGAAAAGTAGCTAAAACAAGATAAAAACAAAGTATGCTATGACTGTACAAGGGGCGCGAACCATTACAAATTGAAGTAAACATTTTCTATAAAATGCTGCCAAGGGATAGCAGCAGAGCAGACAGCATGTTTGCTTGTTTGTTGTGGATGCAGGAATATTCAAGTTGGCCTCTTTGCTTGATACCATTTCATGCAATTCTTGTGAGTGGGAGACTCGTGAAATTAATAAAACTGGTGACAAAAAAGTTTCTTCTCATGAAAATCTCAACTCGTAGAAAAATGACGTGAATGATGAGAGATATATACTGCATTATTCATGGACTAATCGATCGAAGAGTACCTCTCATCGTAATATTTGTAAATGCAATATATATTGCGAGTGCTATTAATTGTAGTACTGTCAACATTTATATACGGCAAATTAAAATTCAAATAATTTTCATTAATGCTATAAGTTAATTATTAGTAGTTATCTCTGCAGTCTCCCTACTAAGCTAAATACTCGATCATAAACGTACGTCCACACAAGAGCTTCTGATTCTTTATTAATACACGACGATCAACGAACGCAGAGTCCAAATAGTAATAAAACTTAGTAAATATAATAAATAATATTGAGTCTAAAAGTATGGAGAATATATATACAGCTAGTCTTCTTGTGTTCACGCAAATCATGGGTCAGAGCTAGCACTTAAATCAATGGGTGAGACTTAATTAACATGATTAATTAGTACTTGATCATAATGATCCGTCGTGTAAGATAAAAAGGTCCCTTTCTTTTTCTATGGAAATTTCAAGAGAGAACATTCACGAAAAACAGAGTTCAATTGGAAACAAAATTAAAGAGTTGTGGAATGGAACATGAATAAAACCCACGATTTCTCTTCGCAATTGATCGTGCAGCTTGTACCGACCGGTTGGTTTGACCGCTCAGTTTTTATTTTATTTTATTTTTTACTTAACGGTTATGAATTTTAAAATTAGCAAAGTTGTGTATTTTTCTTTTTTCTTTTTTATTTTTTATAGTTAAGAATGAAAATATTTAAAAGAAAAAAAAAAATAACAATAACTTCAAATACACTAGGGGCGCACACCCAGCGGGCCAGCGGTACAAGCTGGCCGGCGGCCCCCTTATAACATTGTCCTATATATAATATTACACGATTAATACAGCATAGTCATTTGCCTTATTGTTGATGATACGCACAACTCACAAGCTAGCGTCTATGTCACATATAATTGTAACAGAACATCTGCACTATATCTGATATCATTGGCCTTCATATTGATAATACAAGCACGAATATACAGCAAACACACTACCATATCTGATATATCACTGGCCATGCCGTTGATTAATCTTCTCAATACTGCTTGCAGCTACTACTACGTCGAAGTAGCGCATTATAAGCGGATTTCCATGCGTTGAAAGCTACGCACGCGGACAAGAAAAGGAAAGTTCATTAGAACATAGAATATAAAAAGGATAGAGAGCTATATGTGATGGAATTTGGGAGCTTATATATATATAACTGCGATGATCAAGATATGTATATATATATATATGTATGTGTGTGTGTGTGTGTGTATGTAGGATACGATATTGAATTCATGCAGCTAATTAATTAATTACCTGCAGTCGAAAGAGTCCAGTTGACGTCGTCTGCGCCCATATTCCATGCAAAATAACCGCCCAAATTATTGTTACCAATTGCCTCTTCAACCTTTATAGTGATGCTGTAGACATCATCATAACCAATCCAACTCTTTTTATTATACGAGTAGGTAGCATAATAGTCGCTATCATACACGGTTGCGTATGCATTCTTCTGGACAATCTCCTGGATAGTTCTGTAGGTTTTGGAGATTTGATTTGCTGGATTTGCCGGTGCAAAGAATCCAGTGTTATTGGACTCCTTTAGACTCCATTCATAGCCATAAAATGGAAGGCTGAAGACTAATTGTTTTGTCGCAACCCCTTTGTCAATCCAATCTTGAATTCCTGCCCTTCCGCACCTGTTTGGGTCTGATGGATTCAACCACGCATGAACCGGTCCAGTCTTCTCGGATGAGTTGGAGGAAGTATAGAAGTCATTGGCCAGCACGTTGATCCAGTCCAAGTTGTCTTTAATAGCCTGAATGGGATAACTGAATTTGGTGCTGCCGTCTCTACCAGGAATGACCGGGTGGTGAAACACCGTTGCACTTAGCAACAACTTAGGCTTTGATCTTGTCAGATCAGCATCTTCGCTCACGGCATTATACCAATCATTCAGTAATGATTCAAGGTCGTCGCCCTTGTCGGACGGGGAGGGATACACCCAGCAGAGGTCAAGGCCATCGAAATCGTACTTCCTGGCTAGATCTATGGTGTCACTTATGAGTTTTGCACGCTTATCTGCATTTTTCACCACTGCAGATATACTGTGACAGCGAGCACCACCGATGGATAATATAGTTTTTACCTGAGAGGATCGTTGTCGAACGATTTGAGTGAAGGTTTGGAATTGATCCTCGAATGCTCTAGGAATGGTGACCCCGCCATCACTTTGAACCGCGGCAAAACCAGCATAGAGATGTGTGAAGAGTTCTGAACGTATTTTTGCTACCGGCAGGAACGGATCAGCCGTGCAAATCCAGTATCCGGCTTTCACATCATCAATGGAAGCCATTCGATCGATCGAGGAAATTATGCAAAGCAGGTGTAGTTAAAATATTATTTTGTGTCTTGGTGGTACGAGTAGTTGTGCCTTGCTAGTCATGCATGTGCGTATTTATAGCCTTTACAAACCCATAAAATTAAAGCAAATTCCCTAATTTTCTTTTCATCTTAGATCCGACGGACAGAAATAAACGGGATCGATCATGAACAATATGGATGTGATGACGTGACGTCATGCCTCCAGACATATTGCACGACCTATACGTGGAAGGGAAGTGAAGGGAAGTGAGAGAGAAAGAGATGGCCGTTGGGGATGGGTTTGCCCAAGGGAGCTTGTCGGCAGGTGGGGGTTTAGGTGAAGGGAGTGGTGACGGTGGCTGATCGACCGCAAGGGTGGTGGCTGGGCTTGAAAACTGACGGAAACAAGAGGCGGGGGTTGTGTCATGCAGAGCTCTCCCAATGCAAAAATAAAACCAACATAACTTATAAGTCAAAACCCAAAACGCACAGTTTCATCAAAGGGAATGGACTACCTCCACAATACATGGGCTCGGCCCTTAAAACACATAAGAAAAAGGCCCAAAGTTAAAACAAAACCCAACTCAACACTAACCTATACAAATATAAGCCCAATCCGAAAAACACTAAAATAAAATAAAATAAAATAAAACACATCAAATAATTGCTCACATAATAAAATAAAGAGATTTAATTCCAATCATTAAAATAATTACCTCATATTAAAATTAATAAGGAAAACAACGTACCTCAATATTTAAACATAAAAATAACATAAAACTAATATTAACAAATATTGGCTCCAATATTAATAATGCACTTAAAATAAGAGATCTAATAATTTAATTAGTTAAAATCGATGAACCGATCTGAAAAGGTCCAATAAAATACAATGCTTATTGAATAAAAGAAAACACAACAATTTAAACCATAATGGACTTAAAACTATTAAACCAAAATAATAAAGTTAACTATTCAAAGGAAATGGTCAATATCAATAATTAAATAGAACAAGTAAAAATATTAGAATTAGAGATCTCACAAATCAACAAAAACCATAACAATTAAAACCATTATAATAGTGAAATAACATAACCTTTATTAATAAATAAATCATCAAATAATAATACTAAAATTAAGACGCAAAGTACATAAAATATGGGGTCTCACGTTAAATACAAAACACAAAAAGTTGAAATCAATGTCACTAGACCTGAGAACTTTAATTTTAAAGCAACAACTCTTGATTTGTCAATGGGTTTTTATATGAGCCTCAAAGCATGACAAGGGCTGGGAATTATGAGGCCCATATATCTGACCAATACAACTAGCCAACAGTATTTTTGGGGTCTAAAATACTAGAATATTATGTATAAATATTAACATGCAAGAATAAATGCTCGTGTTTAATTTTAATGTATAAGATGTGTAAATATTTAATCAGGTTTAATTTTAATGTATAATATATGTAAATATTAATATTGTATAACGTGTAAATATTTAAATGCATGTATAAATGCTCATGTTTAATGTAGTTTTGTGTCCTATAACAAAAGCAATGTATTGTCATGGAATGTTTTTCTGTATTCAAGCCGGAGATGCATCGATATGCTCCACCAGTATTTGAGCACGTACCATATTACGTGGTTTATGTGTAAGTATTGCGACTTATGTATTGTTGTTTTTACTTGTTAATTAAGCATGTTCCATAATGGATGAGTTTACAAAGCCTGAAATGGGTTGTACTTGTATTTTTTTATGGTAACGAGTTTAACAAGTGTGTAGATGTGTTAATTGATTGTATATAAATAATTGGATTATTTCACATTATGTGCGTTTAGACTCAAACTTGTGTAATGCATAAATTAGCTTAGAACAAAAAAGTGATGGTCTATCCAGCATTAATTTATCTACATATGTATAGAGATTATACATAAAATGTATAGTCTTAGATTAACTAGTTCATGGAATTACACTTGGTAGTCCAAGGCACTGGTGAGCATTTCAGCATTGCATGGGCCATTGGTGAAATGTTAATTAGGCAAAAGTGGCAGCAGTTTTTTTAGTAATTTTTTTATATAGATTCCTTACCAAAACTGAAGTATGGACATGTTACAATGGTAACTGATATATTGCATCATCTTTGGGCATTATATGCTAACAGAATTATAAGAATAGGTATATATTAATTAGATCATGGTAGGCAAATGATTACAGAGTTATGTTGCATACTTTTGGTCCATGCAACTAGCATTCCATGCCCATTTATAGATATTCAAAGGATTATTGCATACCTATGTCACCTAAATTGTCCACACAAAGCTGTAAAAAATTCAAGCGTGGACAGCTCTAAATTAAATTTGTGTTCCTTGAGATATGGAGTTGGTGTGGTTGACAAAGATGTGATTTATTTATTTACGTTTTCTTGAGATGTGGAGAAAAAGACATGATTGCCAACATATTTCAAAGAATGGATAGAGAAGGGACATGCACTACAGATGAGACTTCTGAATTTGGTTGTAAAGTGCCTATATTTCATGGTAATTGGTATAGCCACATGCATGGGATGTGGCACAAAAATATTGTAACTCTGATATTGTACTAGTTGTTCTATTTGCAAGCTAAAAATGTAAAAATATTTTATGGCCAAGCACACTTTGGTTAGCATGCTTCATGGGCATTGCAGTAACTTGCATTGCTAACTTGTTATATTGTATATATTGGTTTGTAAGAAGATGATGAGTTTGTTATTATTACCATAAAGTTGTGCACATATTTGTAAGTGTAGAGTACTGCACAAATTTGCTATTTTCCACAAAAATATTCATGTAATTTGACTGCATGGATATATGAGATATGATGCTAGTGGAAAAAAACCACATATCACAAACAATTGCCCTAGCCAAAAATACTTAAGTTGATGTAAACTTTTGATGGTTTAATTCATATAGCTACGGTAATTGCTACAAAGACACTAAGGGGATATATGAACATTGTTATGAAACAGCTTCACAGTAAATATCTAATTGGCATGAACAAGTTTGGTCACTATTAATCTGTCATGACCACATGTGGTAGTGGTAATTATCATCTCTCGACTGCACATCAACATGACAAAAAGTCATATGTGAAAATTAGGTTCATGGTAACAAAAATGTTGCCAAGAGGCATCTCGATGGATAATTATAGTTTTGGCACTACCATTATAAACCCAAAAACCCTGCTTGTGACAAAATTTGCAAACAATATTCACGAAATGCATTGACAGTACAATAGGTGTAGCATTGCCATGAGTTTTGGTTTTTGTGGATATAATATACGTAATGAATTATATTTGATGAACGTCCCACCAGCAAAATTCGTGGAAAAAAGTATGGTTTTGACTTAATTTTGTAATTTTTGAGACAAATACACTTTGTAGCAAAAAATAGAATATATTGTGGTGTCGATCTAGTCTGTAGTGGGAAAATTCTAAATTGGGACCTGATTGAAAATTGATTTTTTGACACCCTTTAAATCAATATTGATCGATCACTATTTCAGTCTGGATCAAACCAAACCATTTGATCTGATTTGTGAGATCACAGATTACGTATATTTTTACATAATGTTTTTAGTCTTGTTGTTGATTATTTTAATTTATTTTAATAATTATTATTTGAACTATCCGATAGTTCATATTAGTTTTATGTTGTTTTATGTTTATATTGAGTTACGTTGTTTTTTCTATTAATTTTAATGTGAGATAATTATTTTAATTATTAGAATTAAATTACTTTATTTTATTATGCAAGTTTATTTGATGTGCTTTATTAATAATAATTAGTATTTTATATTTAAATTGTTCTTTAAATTAAATTGATTTATTGTTGGGTTTTAAATATTTTATTTTATGTATATTGTATTGAAGTTTTTAATTAGGATTTTAATTTATTTTATTATGTTCTAATTCTGGTTAGTCTTCTTTTTTCTTCTCTCTTTTTCTCTTTTCCTTTTTATTTTATTTTCTTTCTCTTTTTTCTTTTTCCCCAGTTCCCCCCCCCCCCTCCGACCCCCCTGACCAAGCCCCTCCCCCCTTCGCTATTCCGTTCGGCCTTAAGCCCCAGCAGTGCCACCACCGGCAGCCTACCTACACCGCCCACGTTGTCGGTCTCCCCACCCTCTGGCGACCTCCCTTGCACCGGTGGTGCACCTCATGACGACCCCTAGCCAACGTGTGAGTCTTAAACCCGAAATGGGTATCTTGGCTTTTCTTATATTTTCCGGCCACCGTTGGCCACCCATGGCGCCGAAGACCTACCTGCAACCTCCCCTCACTCCGGCGAGCATAACCCACCGCCTAGAACCACTCAATTACGCCATTTGCTCCTCCACTCGAAATGGATCTCTAAATGGATCCATTTTCATTGTGCTGCCGTCCGGCCACCATTAGCCCCACCACAGCCACTAAAACACTCCCCTACCTCAGCCGACCACTCCCCTACCTTAGCTCCTCAAATCGCGGCCCCACCTTCCCTATACAATCTCAAACCCGAAAATAGGTTTCCACCCATTTTGAGTCCAATTCACCGCCTTCCGGTGGTTGCACTGCCTCACCACCACCTTCATGAGATTCTCCACCGTCCAATAAGTATTTTCTAAATTTTGGTGTCAAACCGAGTATCCTAACCCAACATACAAAGTGACCACTACGAGCGCTGTGGATTGGCGCTTGCTCAAGGATTTACATTTTTACCTGTTGTAAGTATTTTCCAAACAAATTTTAAGATTTAAATATATTTTTGCATCGACACATATTGTGTTTAGTTATTGTTAGAATTTATTAGTTGTTGGCTATTTTGTGCATGGTCGTCTGCATTGTGTATTTACGTGCATGTTCATGTATTGGAAATGGAAACTGAGTTTTTATGTGTTTATAGTTTTTGGGTACATGTGTATCCTAACCCCAAGCCGAGATGATGCATTATTTCGGTGGAACTCCTTTGGTCACTCGGGAGCAAAATATACTGAGTGACGTCCCCTGGGTTGTTGTCGGGCGACAACGGGATCGGACGGGATGGTAATGCTATCGTGCTGACTCCGTGGCTCCTCTGCTAGTGAGAGTTAGGAGATGCCTGGTCATGGTACGTGCTGGGCGCAGTTAGCTAGATATCGCCCATTTCGAAGTCACATGCGTGGTCATTACCTACGGTGTGATGATGAGAGTTAGGGTGTGCGGATGGTCCCTATGAGAGATCATGATGCATACAGTTAATAAAATAGATATTTAGGTCATTTTATGGGAAAGTGGCAGGTTTTGAATACTGATTTTACGTGGACCATTTTCTGGAAAAATGGTTGAGATTTAAGAGATTTTCGGACATCATTTTCTGGAAAAATGGTGGATGATTTTATTGAAGTTTTATTCTTGCACCAAAATGGGATTTTGGCGTATGTTATTTTATTTATTTTGAGAAAAATAATTTTAAGTTTCATGCATATTGTGTCATGTTCATGCGTATAATTGTTGCATGAGTATATTTTATATTTTGTGGTTTGTTTGAATTGTACTTACCTGCGATGCCATTTCTAGTGTCGTAGTTTTTGGATGCAGAGTTTTGTGGAGGTTGAGCTTGAGGAGGCGACTCTGCCATTGAAATATTCATATTATAATTTGTTATCTTGAAAAATTGTTTTCCCCTTTTTATAAATATGTATTTGTATAATTTGTAATACGGATGACTATATTAAATCTCCTGTTGGAGAATTTGTATTAAAATGGTTTGTAAAATAATCTAAAAATTCTAGTACTTAGATATTGACGTCAATTATCCACTGCTTTTTCTTATGCATGTTACGTGTTCACACACTTAACACTTGACGTTGGGGGTGCATGATCCGCATTGTCATCATCCCGATGCTTCGATTCTCATATAATTTAAAGGGAAATTTGGGGGCGTCACAGGTGGTATCAGAACAATTCGACTTTGGGTAAATCCACAAATTATCTAGGGATAGTACCAGAAAAGTTTGTTATTTTAAAATTTATTTGTTTTATTATTTGGTTATTTTATTTTATTTTATTATTCTATTTGTTCTTTAAGTTTTTCCTACTAACTTATATTGTAAGATTTTAGATATTTATTTTGTTGTGTTGTGCTTTTTGTTTTAATGTGCTTTTTATTTATTATTTTCAGTGTTAACTTAGTTCTGATTGGTTGATTTGCTTTGATATATTTCATTTTAATATTTGTTCTATATTGTAATTAGGTAGTAGTTAAGATTTTAGTTAGTTGATTTTATTTAGTTAAGTTGTTGAACATTTATTTATTTTTTATAGATGCATTTGTTTTGTATAAATTGAAATTTAGGTATTTCGGATTAGATTATTATTTTATTTCATTCATTTTATTGAATCCTTTATTTTAAATAATTGTGTTATGGAATTCTTTATTTTAAAGTTTTTTTCCTTTGTTGTGGGTTATTTTGTTTTCTTAAGTTTTTATTCAATTATCATCAAGATTTGATTTGATTTTAATTTTAATTCATAAGTTTCTACAAAATGGTTTTGGATTTTATTTATTATCTTTTTATTTTAATTATGACTTTTGTCTTTTAAATATTTCTGAAAGTTTGAAATTTATTTAGACAAAAATTTAAAGGAATTGCTACTATGTTTTGCTTTTTGAAACATGCATACAGGCAAGTTTTTAAATTTATTATCTTTTCACCTTTTCGCTTATTTTATTTTTAAAAAATTTATCTATTTATTTTGACGAGTGAGATTGTTTTGGCGACTTGTTTGTATTTATTCATTAACTTATCTATTTAATTATTTTACTGTGATTCGTTTCTTTTAAAGGTTTTAAATCTTAGAGATTTCTACAATAAACTTGTTAGAGTTGAACTTGAGAAGAATTTCAAAACTTTATTTGTCATTTTATTTTCCCATTCTTCTTTTAATTCAATCTCCTTATTCTATATAATAAAAGTTTTTGATGACTTTGTGTTTACCAAAAGAGGTGGTCTTGTTTTCTTAAAAGACTGGCTTTTACTTATTTGTCTATTAGATCTTTTCCCCCATTTTATTTTTATATAATATTTGTGTAAATTACTTCAATTTTATTTAGTATTTGGATATATTATTATATCTTTGCGAGATAGATTTATTTTGATAAATTGTTTGTATTTATATAATTGTGTTTCTTTTTTTATGTTTCATATAATATTTATGTCTAATACCTGAGTCTCATTAAGTATTTGAGTTTCAAGTTCTAATTTAATTTATGGAAGATTGTTGGAATTGTAATCTAGGCAAACTCTTCTTATGAGTGTGAAATTTTTGTCCATCAATTTATTGTTATGGAATCTGTTTTTTAGAATACTTATGATTAGAGGTGTAAATGGTCCGGTCCGGTTCGGAAAATTTATGGACCGATTCCATTGGGTCCAAAAATTTTCTCACCCTGGACCGGACCGAACAGGAGTTCGGTCCATACCGGTCCAGGGGCAATTTGGTCCGGTCCAGGGGTGCCCCATATGATTTAATGGGCTAAATTTAATCTAAAATTCTATAATGATCAAATATTTTTTTCTCAAATTTAACTATTATAAATTATAATATGTTAATATTATAAGAGTATATATTATATATTAATATGTTAGTATATATTATATATTAAGTATGTTAGTAAATTATAACTAATAACACTATTACATTAATATATTATATATTTATATGTTAGGTAAACTAACATATAACATTAAAAATATACTATATATTTATATATATAATATATAGTTATAATATATTATAACTAATATATTATATTACATTAATATTAACATTAAGTATGTTAATATTATATATTATATATTATATATTTATATATTAATTTATATTAATATTAATATTATAATTTATATATTATTTTTATATATACATATATAAATATATATATGTGTGGGGTTCGGTCCGGTCCTGTCCGGTCCAGGGGGAGAAATCCTTTGAACCGGGATCGGACTGGAATTAATCGGTCCATGTAAAATTTGGATCAGACCGGACCGAATGGAATTCGGTCCGGTTCGGTCCACCGGTCCGGTCCGGTTCGATTTTTTTATAGCCTTACTTATGATAGTAGGCGATCAACTGTTTCTTTGGTGAAGTTTTGATTTTGGTTGTGGAAGCTTAAAGTTTGAGGTGCAATAGTTGTGTGTGTGTAAAATTTAGATCCCTTGAATTTGTGTTTGACTTGGGAGAAGGTGTTTTGTTATGTGATAGTTATTGATTTGATGTGATGGTATAAAATTCAAGGGATCTAAATTTTAGGCTTCTAGGTGAATTAATTAGGATAAACAACTTAAGTATGATATTTAGGGAATTTATTGGTTAGCAGCATTTGTTGAGGTATCTTAAGGAATTAGTTGTGACTTGAGATCATATAGGAATTTAAATATTTGAGGCTATTTCATCTTGTAGGTATTGAAGGTCCGGTTGGGAGAATGCGGATTTAGATAATTAGTCTATGGTGGGAGTGATGAGTTATAATGATATGGAAGTGTATTAGAGACTTGGGAGTTAGAAATTTTAGGAGTTAAAATTTTAGGAGTCAACAATGGGTAACATAACTTGATTTATAAGATGATAAAGCATTATGAGTTGTAAGTGTGGTATATGATTTCTTGTTAATAAATGTCAAGCCAGTTTTTACTCAATGGTGATAATTTATAAAGACTTAATTTTATACATTTAATGAGTTATCAAAGTGCACGTGAAAGCGTGATGTCTTGCAATGTAATTGGAGGTTCAAGTTTTGTGCTAGTTTTGAAAGATTAAGGGTGACTTGAAATATTTGGATGATACTGATAAGTGGGGATTTTTCTTTTGGTTGGGTAAATAATGATTGTTGATGGTTAAGTAGAGAAGATAAACTTTAAAATTACTTGAGGGTGGCATGATTTTTTGTATGGAGTCATTGAACATTAAAATTTTGAGAGATTGTACTAAAGTTCTTGTACATATGGAGATTCAGACTATTTGGCTACCTAAGGAGTCTTAGAGATGAAATATTATTTGGAGACTACACGATTATGATGGAATAACGATTATGATGGAATAACATCCATTTGTGTTTGAGGAAAATAGGTGATTGTGCTAACGCTTGAACTATCAGATAGTTAATATTAGTATTACGTTGTTTTATATTTATATTGAGTTACGTTGTTTTTCCTATTAATTTTAATATGAGATAACTATTTTAATTATTGGAATTAAATTACTTTATTTTATTATGCGAGTTTATTTGATATACTTTCTTAATAATAATTAGTGTTTTATATTTAAATTGTTCTTTAAAATAAATTGGTTTATTGTTAGGTTTTAAATATTTTATTTTATTTATATTGTATTGAAGTGTTTCATTTGGCTTTTAATTTATTTTATTATGTTCTAAATCTAGTTAGTCTTCTTTTTTCTTCTTTCTCTTTTTCTCTTTTCCTTTTTCTTTTCTTTTCTTTCTATTTTTTCTTTTCCCCCGATTCCCCCGTCCCCCTCGAAACCCTTGTGACCAAGCCCCTCCCCCCCCTCTCTGTTCCATTTGACCTTAAGCCCCAGCAATGCCACCGCCGGCCGCCTACCCTCATCGCCCACGTCGCCAGCCTCCCCACCCTCCTGCGACATCCCCCGCACCAGTGGTGTACCTCACGGCGGCCCCTAGCCGGCGCGTGAGTCTTAAACCTAAAATGGATATCTTGACTTTTTTTGTGTTTTCCAGCCACCCATGGCGCCGACGATCTACCAACAACCTCTCCTCACTCCGGCGAGCATAACCCACCGCCTAGAACCATATAGTTCTGTCATTTGATCCTCCACCTGAAATGAGTCTCTAATTTAGGCATTATCTCGGTGGATCTCCTCTAGTCACTTGGGAGCGGGATATACTGAGTGACATCTCCTGAGTTGTTGTCGGGCAACAACAGGATCAGACGGGATGGTAACGCTCTCATGCCGATTCCGTGACTCCTCTACTGGTGAGAGTTAGGAGATGTCTGGTCATGGTACGTATTGGGCACGGTTAGCTCGGCATCGCCCATTTCGAAATCACATGCATGGTCGTTACCTACAGTGTGATGATGAGAGCCAAGGTGTGCGGATGGTCCCTAGGGGAAATCATGGTGCATACAATTAATAAAATGGATGTTTAGGTCATTTTCTGTGAAAGTGGCAGATTGTGAATATTGATTTTACATGGACCATTTTTTAGAAAAATGGTTGAGTTTTTAAGGGATTTTCAGACATCATTTTCTGGAAAAATGATGGATGATTTTATTGAAGTTTTATTCTTGGGTCAAAATGGGATTTTGGCATATGCTATTTTATTTATTTTGAGGAAAATGATTTTAAGTTTCATATATACGGTGTCATGTTCATGCGTATAGTTGTTATATGAGTATATTTTATATCTTGTCGTTTGTTTCGGTTGTACTTATCTGCGATGTCATTTCTGGCGTCGTAGTTTTTGGATACAGAGTTTTGTGCACTCTGATCATGAGGAGGGGACTCCGCCATTGAAGTATTCATATTATAATTTGTTATCTTGAAATTTTTTTTTTCCCTTTTTATAAATATGTGTTTGTATAATTTGTATTATGGATGACTGTATTAAATCTCTTGTTGGAGAATTTGTGTTAAAATGGTTTGTAAAATAAATTTAAAAATTATGGTATTTAGATATTGACCCCAATTATTCACTGCTTTGCTTGTGCATATCACGTATTCACACACTTAGCAATTGACATTGGGGTACATGACTCGCATTGTCATCATTCCGACGTCTCAATTCTCGTATTATTTTAAGGAAAATTTGGAGGCGTCACATATTGATTCAAAACACTCGATCTGATCCATTTTTTGGGTTTAAATCGATCAGCTTACATCTTTATTTTTTCCTTTTTTTCGTGAAGGACATGAAAATGCCTTTGTACATTATTAGTTAAAAACTAAGGACGTGAAAATGCCTTTATACACTATTAGTTAAAACTGCGATTGAACCCACACAGAAAAAACCCAATATAGTACTTTTTCTTGTAGTGAGGGTATTTAACATGATTAATTACTTGGTCCTGATGATCCGTCATGTAAGACAAAAAGGTCCCATTCTTTTTCTGTGGAAATTTCAAGAGTGAACAATCGGGAGAAACAGAGTTCAATAGGAAACAAAATTGAAGAGTTGTGGAATGGAACGTGCATGAAACCCACGATTTCTTGGCAATTGATCGTCCAGCTTGTACCGGTTGGTTTGACCGCTCGGTTTTTATTTTATTTTATTTTATTTTTTACTTAACGGTTATGACATTGACAATTAGCAAAGTTGTGTTTTTTCATTTTTTAATAGTTAAGGATGAAAATATTCAAAAGAAAATAAAAAAAATAACAATAACTTCAAATACACTAGGGGCGCCCACCCAGCGGTACAGACTGGCCGGCGGTTCCCTTATAACATTGTCCTATATATAATATTACACGATTAACACAGCATAGTCATTGGCCTTATTGTTGATGATACGCACAAGCGTCTATGTCACATATAACTGTAACAGAACATCTGCACTATATCTGATATCATTGGCCTTCATATTGATAATACAAGCACACATGCACGCATATATAGCAAACACACCATATCTGATATATTACTGGCCTTGCTGTTGATTATTCTTCTCAATTCTGCTTGCAGCCATTACTACGAAGTAGCGCATTATAAGCGGACTTCCATGCGTTTAAGGCTACGCGCGCGGACAAGAAAAGGAAACTTCATTAGAAAATAGAAAATAAAAAGGAAAGAGAGCTAGCATATATATTTTTATATATTTGTGGGAAACAGTAGTACTAGCTAGAAAGTTCAAGCAATATGTGATGGAATTTGGGAGCTTATATATAATTGCGATGATCAAGATATGTGTATATGTGTGTGTGTGTGTGTGTGTGTGTGTGTGGGATACGATATTGAATTCATGCAGCTAATTAATTAATTACCTGCAGTCGAAAGAGTCCAGTTGACGTCGTCGGCGCCCATATTCGATGCAAAATAACCGCCCAAATTCGTATTACCAATTGCCTCTTCAACCTTTTTAGAGATGCTGTAGACATCATCATAACCAATCCAACTCTTTTTTTTATACGAGTAGGTAGCATAATAGTCGCTATCATACACGGTTGCGTACTTATTCTTCTGGACAATCTCCTGGATAGTTCTGTAGGTTTTGGAGCTTTGACTTGCTGGATGAGCCGGTGCAAAGAATCCAGTGTTATTCGACTCCGTTAGACTCCATTCATAGCCATAAAATGGAAGGCTGAAGACTATTTGTTTTGTCGCAACCCCTTTGTCAATCCAATCTTGAATTCCTGCCCTTCCGCACCTGTTTGGGTCTGATGGATTCAACCACGTATGAACCGGTCCAGTCTTCTGGGATGAGTTGGAGGGAGTATGGAAGTCAGTGGCCTGCACGTTGATCCAGTCCAAGTTGTCTTTAATAGCCTGAATGGGATAACTGAATTTGGTACTGCCGTCTCTACCAGGAATGACCGGGTGGTGAAACACCGCTGCAGTTAGCAACAACTTAGGCTTTGATCTTGTCAGATCAGCATCTTCGCTCACGGCATTATACCAATCATTCAGCAATGAGTCAAGGTCGTCACCCTTGTCGGACGGGGAGGGATACACCCAGCAGAGGTCAAGGCCATCGAAATCGTACTTCCTGGCTAGATCTATGGAGTCACTTATGAGTTTTGCACGCTTATCTGCATTTTTCACCACTGCAGATATAGTGTGACAGCCAGCACCACCGATGGATAAAACAGTTTTCACCTGAGAGGATCGTTGTCGAACGATTTGAGTGAAGGTTCTGAATTGATCCTCGTATGTTCTAGGAATGGTGACCCCGCCATCACTTTGAACCATAGCAAAACCGGCATAGAGATGTGTGAAGAGTTCTGAACGTATTTTTACAACCGGCAGGAACGGATCAGCCGTGCAAATCCAGTATCCGGCTTTCACATCATCACTGGAAGCCATTCGATCGATCGAGGAAATTAGGCAAAGCAGGTGTAGTTACAATATTATTTTGTGTCTTGGTGGTACGAGTAGTTGTGCCTTGCTAGTCATGCATGCGTGCGTATTTATAGCCTTTACAAACCCATAAAATTAAAACAAATTCATTAATTTTTCTTTTCATCTTAGATCCGACGGACAGAAATAAATGGTATCGATCATGAAGAATATGGATGTGATGACGTGACGTCATGCTTCCGGACTTATTGCATGACGTACGTGGACAGGGGCGGACCCATGCCTTGGGTCCAAAATTTTTCCAAATTTAATTTATAATAGAAATATATATATAATTATTAAAATTCTCTCTTAGATTTTAAAAATAATAATAAAAATTGCCCCCTCAAAATAATTTTTACGAAAATTATTCTTTTAAATTTCAATATACATCCATTTATATTTTAAGTTTTAACTTTACGTAAATCTAAATTTTAACTTACATAATCTTACAATTACTCTAATAGTCTAATTCTAACAAAAAAAATAATTATAAATTTATATAATTATAAAATTTATTGATTATACTCACTTATTTAGTTTCACTCTAACTTGTATGATTGTGAGATATAGTTTGTTAAAAATCTAATAGTGTTACATCATTACTTAATAAAAAGTTTTCAAATTTATTTTTAATTTATAAATTTTTATTAAATCATAAAAAAATATAAGCAAATACTTAAGAATAATTATTTTTTTTAAAAAAGAAATAAATGGAGTACAATTTGAAAAGTAATATACATTTAGATAACTCGGTAACAATAGAATATGATATTTCTATTACTAATGATCATTCTTTTAAAATTTATACGCATCGCACAATTTATCGATCGCCCTCCTAAACATAAAATCCTGATTCCGCCCCTGTACGTGGATGAGAAGAATTTATGCCGTTCGCTTCTCAAAAGAATTTGGGTATCACAGAAAGTATATCTGGATCATGACGAATTTATCTTTTATCAATAGATCATGACGAATCTATATCCAGGACCGACTCATTAATAAGTTAAAGGCCTACCTAAGGAAAATTTTAATTAAAATAAAAGAAAATAAATTAATTTTAATTTTTACATTACATTTTTTTTTAAAATAACACCTATTATTCGTCAACTAAAAAAATTACTAATTAAAATTTATACTATCATTTCAACTAATAAAAGATTTTATAAAACTTAATTTTGTAAGACTTGTTCTTAAGTCTTAGAAGCCATTTGGAAATACAGTTATTTTTATATATTTCAAATATTTTTAAATACAACTTTTTTTCTCCCTCAAAATTCAATAAAATATCTTAACTTAAATTATTTCACAATTATTATGAGGTATTCTTAATATCTAAAAGACACCTAAAAATAATTATAATCATTTTCATCAATAAAGTTATATAAAAAAGTGGATCCTTCATACAAAAATTTTTAATGAACATTCAAAAATTAGATTTTGTTATTTATAATTCTCATATTATATATGAAACTAATAATAATAAAAGAAAGTGTATTCTTATAAAGAGAGTATTTGAAATAATTATTATGTAGAATATTTCTAAAACTAATAATGATATATATAATATCTATTTAATAATTTTATTCTTTTATTGAATTAATTAGTTTTTTAATTATATTTTTTTTAAAAAATAAATAAATGAATTATACTTTAAAATCTTAGAAGAGAGGCCTTTTGTCAATAAAGAGCCTTTAAGCAATTGCTTGACTTGCCTAAAACAAGAGCTAGCCCTATCTATATTTTTGCATGACTGGCTATCATAATTACATGAAAAACAAAATATTTATAATATTTTAATTATAATTAATAAAATTATTTACGATAAAAACGGTCAATATTTATTTTTCTTGTAATGCATATATTGTGCTTCTACTACATTATAAAAATAAATAAAAAAATTATAATTAATTATTTATGATGAAAAGATTATTTATAATCAATTATTATTTTATTAAAATTAACTGATTATAAATAAATAATTTTTGTTTATATATAGTAAACTAATTCTGCTGTTGTGCATGCATGCGTAACGTCCATTGCAAATGAGATGCGGATCCGCCACAACCACCATCGTCAATAAAAGGAAAGAATGCTTTTCTGCCACAACCACCAGCGTCAATAAAAGGAATGTATCCCGGAGAGCCCTGATATGTCGTCGTCGAGGAGAAAACTACACACATTATTCGTATTTTAGGGCTCGAAGTACTGGCCCATTGATTGCCTGGAAATAAGTGATTCACTTGTCTGCTTGTGCATGGGATAAAAATAAGGAAAATGATAGTGCTATAATTTATTTCTTTATTATTTATTTTATATTTGATTTTTTTATTTTTTAATTTTATTTAATAATTAAAGAAGTAATTATTTGCTATTACGATTATATATTTTTTTAATTTTTCTTAATGATTAAAGATATTAAAAAAATACTTACAAAAAAAAATTCTAGATGAAAGATAAATAGTAAATGGGTGGTAATAAGATTGTAAGCCTATCACTATCCTAAAAATAATCCATCATACTAGTTTACTAAAATATAATAATATATAATTAAACACTAAAAAGTTTAGCATATAATTGAGTTAGATACAAGTTTGACATTCATATAATAAGGTGTAGTTATACACTATAATATAAATCTTGTATAGAAATAAAGTAGACACTATTATAAAAATAACTAAGAAATCTACTAGTATATGAAGTTAATAACACATAATACCAATTTAATAAAGTATAATAACGTGTAATTGGACACTATAAATAAGTCTACTATAGAAATAAGTTATAAATAAGTTAGACAGTAGTATAATATATAGTATGTAATAGTACTAGACTATAGTATAATAACATGAAATTAGACACTAAAAATAATATATAATGCTATAATATGATAATATGTAATTTTAGACATGGTCACATGATAGTATATGTCCAGTATAAAAATAAGTTAGATATTAGTATAGAAGTAAATTACAATGAAAATGGTTTAGTTTTAATTTTTATTTTTTTTTGAAAAATTGATATTTGATAGCCCACAAAATAAGTCTTTTTTGAAAGGGCTGAATATGAAACTTTAAAAAAGAAGCTTAAATTAAGTTGAATGTCCAAATCTGATTCTGTTGTGATAAATCGGACTCAGAGTCGGATCGGACCTTACATAAGTGGAAACCACGCAACCAACCACATAGTATGATACGGTTAGTTCATATGGAAAGTGCTAGATACCTATTTAAAGAGAAAAGGTAGTGCGGACCATTAAGGATCACATAGATGGTTATTCCACGAGGCTGGATTTTATGGATATATGGCATGACTATGCAGGCCTTCTGGATTGCAGTACAAAATGAAAGAGAATAATTTTATAACATCAATTGTCTATGCATGTCACACAAGATGCAGCCAACTTCATTGTTCAAATTAATTGGAAAATTAGTACTATATCCCCTAAAGATTCTATATATATGCGCGATCAGGCTCTATGATATAGAAATTTGATAATTATATATTCAATGTGTGGATCTAGAAAATGTACGAGTCGTAGTAATTAAATTAATTCATATATAATTTAATATTTAATATTTGACACGTACCACATAAATACGAATTTATGTCGGACACCAAGAATGCCACTTCAATATAATTGTCTGAATCCGGGACAGGTGGGTTAGAATTTTAGATCATGGAGAATCTATCTGTGGATGATGGCTGGCTAGTTACGCTAGCTTCCACTTGTGCGTGCATGCATGGCGTCCATTGCAAATGAGATGCGGACAATTGTACGAACGAGCATCGTGATCGATCGAAGGAATGCATGCTTTTCTGCAGTCACATACACCTTTAATGTAGTGCTGCATGCTAGCTAGGCTAGCTCTGCATGTATCCAGAAGCTGCCATCTATAGGGATATACATTAATTCTCTGTCGAAAACATTGAGGACTAACATTATCGGTAGTCAAAGTAGCCCTAAGGAATCAATATCTCATTTTCGGTCCCCTTGATTGCCACTGGGAATAATTGCTTTCCTTGACTGCTTGTGGGATAAAATAAAGGTTATAAAGACTTGATCAATTTTAACTCATTACTCCAGTGTTGGACAAGCAATAGCTAGGCTTATATGATCATATAACAATGAATTCGCCATCCATTTGGCATTTATTATAAGGTGGATAGAAAGCTATATATCTTTATATATATAAAGTAAATATCTAACGAAAAATTTTATTTTTACAGAAGATCTTATTTTTCGGTTAAAGTTAATAATTTTCATCTATTTTTATTGAAATAAATACTGTATTTAATGAGAAATATTATTTTAAATACAATCTATTAATTCTATTAATCATCGAAATAATGTTCTTGACATTAAATTTAATTACACCACTTCAATTTTCTATAACAATAAACTTTTCATTTAAAACTTTTTTATATGTAAAATAAATATAGAATAATAATATTATTATAGAATATATAACAATATATATAAATAAACCATTCATAACAATATAACAATGCAATCCTCATTTAGAGATGTTAATTTATACGTTAGAGAGTTTAATTTTATTCATGAAAATTTATTCCTATTATATGATTAATAATTTCATTCTTTAAAAATTATTTTATAATTTTAAAATGAATGTATTATTTATTTATTTTTTGAGATGATAAATATACGGTATATACAATTAACTATAACTATATTAAATTGGTAATAATAGACAATAAATATAATTAATATATTATATATATTTGATATTTAATTGAAATATATATGATCTCATAAATTTACATATTTAAGATTAAAATTTCATGTTATAAATTATAATATAACATTCTTTTATATAAATTATAAACTACATAATTTATTTTTAAAAATAATTATATTATTTCTTAAAAATAATCACATAACTAAAAAAACTGTGGATGATTCAAGTTTATGTAGATTTAGAAAAATTCAAAGACTAAAAACATAGGTATTTTAATGTCCTCTCTTTTAAGACTGTATAAAATGACGCAAATATTAGATCATCATCTTAGAATTATAAAAATATAATATTTTGAACGAATCTTTTATTAAAATTTCAATCAAAATTATCTCAAACAAATTTGATAAAACTATAGGTTATGTTTATTTATGAGACTATCTTATTATTTTTATTAATATTTTTCTTTTATAATATATGAAAACGTGTAATTATTTATCATTCATTTAATTATGAATAATTTTTAATTTTTGTTAGAAATTAAACTAGATAAACGTACTTTATACATTACTTTTATCTAGTGTATATATATATATATGTATGTATATGTATATGCACTCAAACATTTGGTTGTTGCAGATATCAACTAAAATTTGGCAGTATATATATTGTTATATTTGTACTTATAATTTGATGGATCTGAATTAACAGATTTGATTTTTGTAATAAATGAGTACCCATAATAGACACCTATTCACCTCCTCTTAAGAGTTAAGAACTTTATGAGACTTAAAGAAACAAGAAGAAAATAGAGCAAATGCACAGAAACCGTTTGAGAAGTTGCCTTCGAGAAGACGATGTATCGTATTCAATTCTATTGTTTTTCTATGTCCTTTCTTACAAGCACAGTACATATTTATACACATAAGATGAAATAGATGATTTGATTATGAATTTGATCCAACGATTTACAATCATTTAGTTAGTTACGAGAGAATCTTCTAGAGCAGAGCAAATGGCAACTTTCCTCATTTGCTTGAAATTTCCTTTGACAGCTGTGTTGTGGTTTGTTATGCTAGCTGATGAGTCCTCAGAGGTATGTGTATGTGCAGGTGGCCCAATGGCTGCATGCTGATCTGGTGCCTTAATAGCCCTCTGCAATTCAAGTGGCACCGAAGTGATGGTGAGGCTTGATCGTAGCGAATTAAACCGAGCAATGGACAGTGGCTTTGTAAAGCTGTCGACAATTTGATCTTTACTGGAAATAAAGGAGACTTTGAGTGTTCTGGCAGCAACCCTTTTACGAACAAAATGATAATCAAATTCGACATGTTTGGTGCGAGAATGAAGCACCGGATTCATGGAAAGATAGGTGGTACCAAGATTGTCGCACCAAAGTATTGGAGGATTAGCCAAGTTCACCAAGTAGTGATTGCAGCCATAATAATTCACATGTAGTATTGGCAAGAGATTTATATTCGACTTCAGTGAACGATCTTGCAATGGTAGGTTGTTTCTTGGAACCCCAAAATACCAAGTGAGAACCAAAATACACACAAAAGCCACCAGTGGACTTGTGATCATCAGGGTACCCAGCCCAGTCAGCATCAAAAAAGGCAAAGAAAACAGAGAAATATAATCCAAAATGAGTGGTAAACCGTAAGTAATGGAGAATCCATTTTACAGCCTACCAATGTGGAATCCTAGGATAATGCATATATTAACAAACTTTATTAACAGCAAATGAGATATCAGGACGAGTAAAAGAAATGTATTGTAAGTTACCTACAATGCTACGGTAAAGTTAGGGATCCTCAAATGAGGAACCATCTAAAGCCATGAGCTTGGCATTGGTACACATGGGAGTAGATACTGACTTTGAGTGATGCATATTGGTGCGTTTAAGTAAGTCAGTGATATATAATGTTTGAGATAGAAACAAAACCATGAAAATGTCTAAAAACTTCAATTCCTAAGAAATAGTGCAGGGGTCCTAATTCTTTGATTGGAAAGGCAATACGCAGAGAGGTAATTAGTTGAGAAATAAGAGCTTGACTAGAACTAGTGACAATTATGTCATCAACGTAAATTAGCATATAAATGGAATCAATAGAATTATGAAATATAAACAAAGAAGGGTCAGATTTAGAGGCAATGAATCCAAGAGATAGTAGTTTAGAAGTCAACTTAGAAAACCAAGCCCTAGGGCTTTGTTTGAGACCATAGATGGACTTATGGAGCTTGTAGATGTGAAAGGGATGATCAGGATTTGCAAACCCCAAAGGTTGATGCATGTAAACGTTCTCCTCCAAATTGCCATATAGAAACGCATTCTGAACGTCCAAGTGGTGCAGAGGCTAAAAAGAGGAAGCAACGATAGACAAGAGGAGTCGAATGGTAACAGGTTTTATGACCGGACTGTAAGTCTCTGAAAAATCTATGCCGGCTTGTTGATAGAACCCATTTGCAACCAGAAAAGCCTTACGATGTTCTAAAGTTCCGAGGACATTGAGAGAGGAGAAAAAAGGAATCAAGTCCCAGGTTTGGTTGGAGATGAGAGCATCAGATTTGGATGCCATGGTAGCACGCCACTCTGGATATTTCGATGCCTTAGTGAAAGACGATGGTTCTTCGGGGATGGACGTTAGAGATGAGTGAGTGAGATGAAGAGATTTGGTTGTGGGCCAAGGGTTAGTACCATCGATACGAATGAGTGGTCTGTGGATATGATTTTTGGACCTGGTAACCATTGGATGGCGAGATAGAGTAGGGGATTGTATGGAAGGAGAGGGGGGAGGCGACATAGATGAGGAACTGAGAGAAGAAGACCTGAGTGGAGACGATGCCCTAATAGAGGAAGGAGTTGTTGGGTTCGAGGAAGTATCATGAGGAAGATGGGCCAAAAGAGGATCAGAGTGAGTAGAAGAATGAAGTGGTGGGTATTAAGTGGGAGTAGGCTAGGAAGTAGCTGGGTTTACCGAAAAGAAAAACAAAGGAGACACAGGACACATACGTGATGAGTCAGATGAATTAGAAGAGGAAGATTGGGCCGTGAAGGAATTAGTGGCAAAAAGAAAAACAATTTCGTGAAATTGAACGTCACGAGATGTGTAGACGCGGCCTGTGGGAGGATGAAAACGCAAGTATCCTTTGTAATCTGGCTGTAGCTTATAAAGACACGCTGTATGAACTGGAAGTTCATTTTGTGGGGATTAAATGGACGCAAATTGGGACAACATTGACACTCAAAAACACATAAAAAATTGTAATTAGGAGCCAAAGAAAGAGAAGTTGATAAGGTGATTGATTGTGGAGAATAGGAGATGGCATGCGATTTATTAGAAAAACAGCTGTGGAAAAGGCCTCAGCCCAATTTTTTTGTGGGATGGAAGTATGAGCCATGAGGGAAAGGTTGGTTTTTACAATGTGACGATGTCGATGTTCGACAGTGCCCTTTTGAGCATGAGAGTAGGGACATGTGATACAATGTAAAATACCATTTGATTGAAGAAATTTATTTAAGGGTCTAAACTCACCACCCCAATCGATTTGTACAGAGACAATATTAATGGAAAAGACGTTGCGTACAAAATTAAGAAAAGCAACAAATATTGGAAACACCAGAGATTTAGTAGACAACAGAAACAGCCATATATATTTTGAATAATCATGAACTACAGAGAGATAAAATCGATAGCCATTAGTTGACAATTCAGGAACTGGTCCCCAGATATCTAAAAACAAAAGATAAAAGGGCTTGGATGATTGGGAAGGAGAGGGAGGATGGGGAAGGGAGTGGGCTTTAGCTAAGGGACAGGCCGAACATATAAGGGTTAAGCTAGAACTAGTAATAGAAAGACTGAAATGTTTGATAGTAAACACAGTGATTCGGGGGTTTGGATGGCCCAAACGAGCATGTCAGTTGGGTGAGGAGGTTCTTTCGCCAAGCATAGCATGTGGGGAAAGTGAAGAAGGCTAGGAAATAACAGTAAGTGATGAAGGAGAGACACCAGTTGGCAGCTCGTACAATCCATTTCTAATGTGGCCTTGGAGAAACGGGGCCCAGGTCCGCAAATCCTTCACAAGAAAAAAATTAGAGTGAAATTCAAAAAATACAGAATTATCAAGATAGAATTGACATACAGAGAGTAAATTTCTAGTAATTAAAGGCACATGAAGAATTTTGTGAAGTAAGAAATTGCCAGTAGGAGAAGAGAAGTGAGCAGAGCCAATATTTTGAATAGGAAGAGAACTGTCATCTCTGAGGCTGACTTGGTCAGAACCATTATATGATGCGACATCCATGTTTAGGTTAGCAAAATCTGTGGTAAAATGGTTCATCGATGTAGTATCCGGGAACCAAATGTTGGAAGATGGTGTCATGGTAAGAGCAGAGCTGAAATTGACCGCAATGGACTGTGAAGGTAACACCTGATAGGAGTGATTGAACTTGTAATGACAAGTTAAAGCAGTATGTCCTGGTTGTTGACATACTTGATAGACAACTCCGTTGGGGACACAATTCATGTTCTTAGGAGGGCGACCTCCACGATAACCGCCACATCCACAACCCTTCCTTTTGAAAAATTACCCCTACCACGACCTCTAGGTGAGGCAGAATTTGAGTTTCGAACAGTTGAATCAGCTGCAACGGAAGTGCCTGAAAGTAGAGAGTTAGTTTGATGCCTGAGGTGTGATTCATGATTTAGCAGATAACTAAAAACTTGGTGAGAGGATAAAGGATCAGGTCTGGTGGTGAGGGAAGTGACTAAGGATTCATAGTCACTTCCAAGACCAGCAAGCAAGTAAATAACAAACTCAAAGGTGGAGAGAGGTTGGCCGGCAGCACCCAAAGTTGCTGCTAATGCCATGGCTTTGTTGAAATAAGTAGTAATCGAATTGGGACCCTTTTTGAGCATTACTAAATGATATTGCGTTTGCATAATATGAGCAGACGACTAGGCTGAGAACATGGTTTCAAGGGTATGCCAGACCTCATGGGAGGTACCGCAGTTGAGAACCTGGTCAAGGATAGTGTCGAACAGGGAAGCATTTATAGTGGAAATGATTAATTAGTCTTGTAGGACCCAGGTTTGATAATTGGGATTGGGTAAATTATTGACCATAGAAAGAGGGGAAGGATGAGAGCCATCCACAAAGGCAAAAAGCTGATGACCTTTGAGGAACAACACTATTTAAGCTTTCTATAACAAATAATTCTCATGGGTAAGTTTGATTGAAATAAAATTAGTAGAAAAGGTAACAATGGTGGGGCTGATAGTGAGTAATGAGAAGAAGGGGTTATTAAGAGTGTTTTCGAATTCAAACATGGTGGAGGAAAAAGAAGGACGCTAGTCTGTGCCAGACTCTTTGGATACCATAAAGAAACAAGAAGAAAACATAGCAAATGCACAGAAACCGTTTGAAAAGATGCCTTTGAGAAAGCGATGTATTGTATTCAATTCTATTGCTTTTCCATGTCCTTTCTTACAAGCACAGTACATATTTATACACATAAGATGAAATAGATGATCTGATCATGAATTTGATCCAACGATTTACAATCGTTTAATTAGTTATGAGAGAATCTTTTAGAGAAGGACATATGGCAGCTTTCCTCATTTGTTTGGAATTTCCTTTGACAATTGTGTTGGGGTTTGTTATGCTAGCTGATAAGTCCTCAGAGATATGAGTATGTGCAGGTGGCCCAATGGCTACATGCTGATCTGGTGCCTCAATAAGACTTGATGGCTGGTCATTAAGGGCCAGTCGAGAGTTACAATTAGAGAGGTTATATATATAATCTCTCCCCTAACCTTATAGATGATTCAATTTTCAATCAAATAAGGAAACCTGCTATCTGTCATGCTCTAGAAGATTCTCTCGTAACTAACTAAATGATTGTAAATCGTTGGATCAAAGTCATGATCAGATCATCTATTTCCTTTGATAGCTATGTTGGGGTTTGTTATGTTAGCTAATGAGTCCTCAAAGGTATAAGTATGTGCATGTTGACGAATGACTGCATGTTGATCTGGTGCCTTAATAAGACTTGATGGCTAGTCATTAAGGGCCAGTTGAGAGTTACAATTAGAGAGGCTATATACATAGTCTCTCCCCTAGCCTTATAGATGATGCACTAGAATCAACAAGTTATTTCTCTCAAATAATTCTTTTTAGTCCCGACATCTATGTTACAGAATTTGTGGATGTTGCTTTGATATTACCACATAACAAACTAATCCACCATCGCCGTGAAGATTTTGAATGAACAATAATGTCAAAGAATTCATGGAACAAATGTACTATATTCGAGATATTTATGATAAAGTAATGTCATTTTCGCTGTGCCACTTATAAATCTAACATTTCTAACAGTATTGCTTCAACAGAAATTCGATGACTTTATTAAGTCTAAAAAGCAGTAGAGACAACATAAGAAATTGAAGAAATTAATGTCCTGAGTTTCTAATTTTGAATATCCCCATATATTTTCGGAAAGATAATTATAATGAGCTGTTTTGAGAAGAAGAAAATTACTTAATTATGTGCACTTCTTAAGATATATATTATTTTGAACTCAATGTGATCGTTATGAGACAAATAAACACAGAATTATTTTTAAACTAGGAAACGGATGAAGCAATATGCAGGTTGTTCCAAAAAAATAAAAATAAAACAGCTGGCAGCCAACATCTCATGTAGCATGATCCGATTGGCTCATCATGAGGAAATTAAAAAGTGCTAATACCTATTTAAAGAGAAAAGCTAGTACTGGACCAATGGGGAAAATTTAGGGTACGTAATATAACTATCCACGTGGCAGAATTTTATAATTATATGGATGAATAAATCTAGAGTGCATCCACTATTAGCAGTAGCCAAATAACACTCATGACGTGTGGGCCGGGTTGACTAAAAGACTAAACCGGTTCACGTCTCCCATCTCAGCCAGGTTTCACATCTCGCCTCCCTCCTCTCATGTCTCGTCTCTGCGCCCCCTGAGAACAAGCCCTTCCGAAATCAAGTCCTCCCGAAATCAAGCCCCCCTTCATCTGTTCAAATGATCGACGCGAAGCCAGCAGTCCATCGAGACGTCGCTGCCCTCAGTCCACCGACGCGAGGTCGGAGATTTGCGGGACGGTAATCTCTGATTCTAGGTTTTTCTGTTGGTACTGCTCTGTCTCTCTGTCTCTCTGCCACCTTTGGATCCCCAAATCTAGGGCTGTGAGGTATCTCCCGATAATTCCAACAGACCAAGACATTCAATTATCGCATTTGACACCAAATTCCAGACCTTTTCTTAATTTAGTCATTATTAGGCAGGTTTTTATTATCAATATTGCATTTCATTACGTGTATGGGATCTTAATTTAGTCAAAGATATTTGTTTAATTTTATGGACCTTTTTAGTTGATTAGCTTTATTAAGGTCTTGATTATGGTCATTTCTGTGTTGGGTACTGTGGGAGTTTATATTTTTGCTTCGTTGGGTTTGATGAATGAGGTTTGCCTTTTGAGATCATTGTTTTCTGGTGCGAGAATGGGGTAAAAAAAAAAACCAAAACAAAACAAGAAGAGACATCATAAAATCATATGCTTAAATTGAGTTTTTTTCTATTTGTTCTTTAGAACAATGTCGTTTTTTTGATACGGTAACTTTCGTTTTGTGATAAGATCTGATTCACTTGTTGAATGCCAAATATTTTTCTTAGTAGAGATTGAAATGATGAAGCTGACTTTTGTTGAGGGTTTTGAGCTAGTTTACTGCTTCGGTGCCTAGTATTTTGTTTGATAATGTTATATATATAGATCTATGATTGTCATGACATCTATGTTCTTTGATACCGATCTTCAATTCGATCGATGTTGTTTGACATGATATCATGGGAAAGTGGATCCTGAAAATGTCTTTCCATCCCTCCCCTCTACTTTGCCATGGAAAGCACCCACCAAAATAGAACATAGGCGGCAAACTACTTATCCTGACAAGCAAAAGAAGCCATTTCATGATCAAATAAGACCTCACCTAAATATGCCATTTATGTGGGTCCATCCTCACCGTCACTCTCATTTACACATGTGCTTTAATCACTCCCACGCCATTACCATTATGTGGACCTAAATAGATATTTTCATTACAATTATAATTTGGATCCAAGGACATCCTCCTTCTCCAATAATCTTACTCTCAACTTGCTTTAATTTTAATGGTTTAACTTTTTTAATATTTGTCTTTTGATGTCTTCTTCTTTTTCTTCATTCAAATCCCATCTTTTCTTTAGGTATATAAGAGATTTGATAAGGCATGGCATCAAGGTATGGCTTGGAACTTTTGACAGTGCAGAGGCAGCTGCTCTGGCATATGACCAAGCTACATTTTCAATGAGGGGAATCTTGGCTGTGCTCAATTTTCCAGTAGAAGTGGTCAGGGAGTCACTACAAGGTGTGAAGTATGGCTGTGAGGAGGCTGGCTGCTCGGCACTGGTGGTACTTAAGAGGAAGCATTCCATGAGAAGAAAATCCATGGCTAAGAAAAGTAAAGGGAAAGAAGAACCTAAAGGCACAAAATGTGGTAGTATTTGAGGACTTGGGAGCTGAATATTTATAGCGATTTTTGAGCCTTAGCCCATCTGAGGAGTAGTTTGAGCCCATCAGAGAGTCGTATTGAGTAAATTGCTTTTGATGTACAAAGGGAGTAGTCCAACTATGTTTTGGTTATTATGTACAAAAGGAGTACTCCAATCATGTTTTGGTTATGATGTACAAAATGGATATTAACTTAACCTTTATAATGAAGAAATCTGTTATCTTTCCTGTTTTGAACACATTGTTTGATCTCTAGTTTATTTGTGTTCCTATATGCATCCACGATTTATACATGCACTAGGTAGTTCATTCAGAGGAAAGTGTCTGAAGTCAAGGAGAAAGTGCATGTGTTACCTCTATTCTTGATTGCTGATGTCATATAATCCATTATTGCTGGCTTCTATTTTCCTAACCTATAATTAGGAAAAGACACTTTCCCTGACTCAATGCACTTGATGTCCTCCAAAAGGATCTCATATTGTCTTAAGTTTTTTTATCAACTTCCAAAAGGATCTCATATACTGTCATTATTTTTCGATGAGTTTCCATAAGCCATATATAGTGCAAAAAATTATTACCTAGTTGAAACTAACTTTTGTTTTAAGGCTTGTACCTCTGTCTAGTTTTTAATAAAGTTCTGAAAATTATCTACATTGACATATAGAATACATAAGTTTTAATGCCTGACAAAATTATCTACATTGAAACTAACCTTTGATTCAAGGCTTGTACATAAGTCTTTTGCAATCTTACCAAATTCCCTCATCATTTTCACGTGAAATAAACTTACGATGTTATTATAGCAAATGAAAATCCTTATCTCTCAATATATACAGAAATTAGTGCATGTTTAGCAATCCCATACCAAATTAAAGTTATACAATAATTAAATATATAGCAAAGTCTAGCTATAGTGAGGGGGCCACATTTCCACAACAATGTTTCTAAACTGAGTGGCCCTACTTCTCAAACTTCCACAAGACCCCTTGACAGCACAAGTCTGCTCCTCCCATTGCAGACATCACCGAAACAACCAGATATTTTCCCTCACCAAATCCATCCTTGATCTGCGTAATAAAACCCAATTTTTTAAGATAATGTAAAATCCAAATGAATACTCCCAAAACATTACAGGTACATTACCAATTGTGAAAATGCTTACAATAAATTTAACTATTGCAGGAGGATGTCCAGCTTATGGAAGGGACACATTATTAGAAGCTTAGAGGCTTTTACCAAGTATGATCACACAACTAATGTCATGTACTCATCATAGTTACAGTATGGCCCTCCCTGCAATAATAAGCTTGTAAAAGTGAGGAGATATTCACTTTATGCTTGCTACAATAAGCATGCAACAATAGAACCAACATGCATAGCTGCAATAGTGATGAGATATTCACTTTACTACCAACATGTAAATGGAGGAGATTGGACAGTGGAAATAATACATGGAAACTAATGAATAAAAAATCAAACTGAATTTTTTTGTGCCAACTTACTTCCAAATTGATAAGTTTCTTTGACTTTCATTCATGATTGCATAATATTTAAACAAATGATTAAGCACTGCATGCATCTTCAAATAAACCAATTAGCATGTTGAGCTTATGTTAAATAGGTTAAGATTACAAGAGAGGCGTTTATTAACTTTAACATTCATATTTGACGTAACCATCTAATTCGGCTCTTAATGCCGTCAATTTTTTCACTGTACTGTTAATATTGAACTTGGACAATTGAAATCCTACAATTATTTTCAGATTTTACTAGTGTGGCAAATTCTTCTGTTAAATGTGTACACCCAATTCATCAATTATAAACTGTAATAAAAGTAACATTCAAGCACTTATAACAAGAAGTCCCGTTAATCAGCCATTTAATATCTACAACAAACCCAGGTCCTACAAATCAGATATCGTAGCTGCTGAACAAATGAATAAATGGAATTACGCATCGTATTTGCCATTGGGGTACCCAAACTTTTTTCTGCTATTTGGCAAAGACTGTTGAGCACTTCAGAAAATAGAAACTCTGCCCAATCAACCATTTGTCACAAAAACAGACCCAAATCACCATAAGAATTATATAATATAAATGTAATCTTCAAAGATCTAGACTTGTTATCATTTCCCCTACAAGCAGATACGTGAGTTATTGCTCTTAAGAAGATCAGGGGCATTTTCATCTGGAAATGTTGAGAAGTTAAACAAGCAGCTCTACCTACTCTTGCCATCTTATATTTCTAACTGAGCAGAAGAAACTGCTATATTTCATATTCCCCAAAACAATAAATAAATTTTTTTTTGATAAGTAAAAATTTTATTAAGATATGCACAAAACAATAAATAAATACAAACATGCTTGATGCTTCAAGTAAAATTACAAAGTCTAGAATCATGTCTTGTGAGAGCAGATAGTTTAGGACGTAAACCAACAGGAATTTTACCACAAACTACGGCACGACAATAAAAATAAAGTAATAAAACCCTAAATCCACCTATTTCAATGCAAAAGAAGAACGTCCAATATGGAGGGAAAATGGACCTTGAAATGTTACCTAAGAAGTTGAACAGGGGTGGCGGCGAAACAAAAAGCCACCAGAGCAGTGTCACTGGATTCAAAAGAAAGATTTGCCTCGTTCAACGACTATGCAAGGAGCAGTGACGCTGGGCATACGATGGAGCGTCGCTCGGTTGTGCTGATGAGAGAGACGGCGTCTCCAGGCGGCGTTGGGTACGACATTGCTGGTGCGGGTTGCTGTCAAGGGAGGAGCGTTTTCGCGGTATGATTTTCGAACAAGTGAAAGTAGAAACCAATTTCAAATACATCAAAACGCAAGTTTTGTGTTAAAAAAAAAAGTTGGAGAAGCAGCCACGTAGCAGTGAGTGCACTATGTATACTACAACAGTAGCTGCCCTCTAGCATAACTCTATATGGATATACGGCATGAATATGTTGGTCTGGATTACAATAAAAAATCATTTTACATTATTTGTCCAAATCACATATGTATCCAACTTCAATAGGATATAAAGTCCATCCCTTGATATTTTATATCAACTACTGTAAGGGCATTAGTAGGCCTGTTCATCCGGGTCGGGTTGTACCCAACCCGGTTTAAAATTTTATTTGTTTCTTAACATTTTTGAAATTTTTTTTTAAATGTTTAAGGAAATTTTAAATCCGGATTCCGGATTCCCAAATCCGGAACCCGGATGAACACCCCTAGGCATTAGCAATAATTTTATTAAAATTAAATTTAATTTTATTCTCTTGATTATAATTTATATGATTTAGCCAAGAGATTTACATTAGTCTAGTTAAATTAAAGTTTAAATAATAATATAATATAATATATATTAATTAAAAATTATTTTTTTATTTGCAAATACACTTTATATATTAAATCTTAATTTTAGTAAACAATAAATTATTTTTTTAATTTTACAAATAATAGTCAATTCAAGATAATAAATATTAATTTTATATATTTAATATATTAATTAACAATAAACTTGCCAAAAAATAATTTTTAGCAAGTCTAAGTGATTTTAATATATTAAATATATTTAATTTTAATATATTAAATATTAAAGTGGAATAAAATATTAAGATAGAGGATAACTAGTAATTCTCTATATTTGACAAGTTTGAGTGATTTAAAGCATCCACATTGATCTCATCAAATCAATCATCAAATACAAAATTGATAATTTATATTAAAAATAACTTCATATTGATCTCATCAAATTATATTTCTTAAATTTTAAACTAAAATATAGGTAGACAAACACTTCAAATTTGAAGGGTTATTATTCACCCATCATCTTATTAGTTTAATATATCTTATTTCCTCTATACCTTTTCTCTTATTTTTTTTTATTTTCTCTATAAAATAAATGTGTTTATTATATTTTTTTAATTCTAGTTTTATTAAACATTATTAAAAATAATAATTTAAGTATCAAATTATTAATATACATATAATTATTATAATCATAAAATATTGAAAAAAATTTTTTAAAAAATTATTATATTATTATTTTGATGAGTCTAATGATGAATCTAATGTAGAATTATAATGAGTATGGTCTGTTCATCTTATCAAACTTATACTTCTCATTAAATTTTGATAATTTTTTGATAAAATCAATGAATATGCTTTTACTATTCATCAAGACCAAATAATTTTAAAAATAATAAATTTAATAGAAGACTTATTTAATCATTTTATCTTTATTTGAATTTTATAATAAATTTTAATAAGATCTTATTAGTGCTCTAATATAAATGTTGGTAGCGGATGGTTAGTGACATTTCAGCATTTTTGCTTTCCATTTTCACCCCTTTATCATTTGTTTATTTACAAGTTACGTGTTGCTGTCATTCTGGCCTTCTGTTCGTTAGTGTTGATGTCGTTTTGCGCTTGTGTTGGTTATATTTGGACTGATTTCGTTCGATTTTAAACGCTTTTCTCTTCTGTTTTTTTTTTTACAGTGTTGTGATGTGATTGTTATTTGCTAGAAAAGTAGATTTATAAATCGTGCTTAGGTGTCTTGTGTTGTGTTGTTCATTTCGGCAAGAGAAGGTCGAGACTCGAGAGGTTTGGAAGGGAAAGGTTGAAGATTTCGCCGGGTAATATTTTTTCGTCTATCTAATTTTGTTTGCCTATGTTAGAGATTTGCTTTCTCTCTGTGTTGTGTCCTCTATTTTTGTTTCTTGTATCCTCTATTTTTGTTTCTTGTCTGTTGTCCTTGGTTTAGGCTTTTATTTGGTTCGGCGTCGAAAGGCAAATAGGGCTCTTTTCTTTCATTTTGTGTTTTGTTTGTATGTTGTTGGGTTTTCTTTCGCTGGGGTTTTTTCCTTCGCATTTTTTCCTTTGCGTGTTCGCTTTGTTATTGTTGGTTGCGTTGGTCTGTTGTTTGTTGGTATTTCGTTTACTACTGGTATTTCGTTTGTGTCGCTGTGTGTAAGGAGATTTCGAAAAGGACGTCTGAGGTTATTTGAGCGAGGAAGGAGGAAAGAGGCTGGGAAGAGGGGCTAGAGTGCCGGCACGGTGGAAAGGAACCATGCGATACACACAGTGATGTTAAGAATGAGATTTGTGATTTGGCATCGTTCGTCGGACCTATGTCGTTGGCTGTGGAGAGGAGACTGGGTCACTAGAGCTGCACTGTTGGCGTCATTCTTGGAGCTGCGTCGTTTGTCAATAGAGCTGAGCGTGCAATTTTGTGAAGGACACCAAAGCTTCATCGCGTTTCAGAAGAAAGGAAGACGAAAGAATGAAGATTGAAAACGAAAGAAAACGTCTGACAGTAAAACTCAAAACATAAAGTAAAAGCAATTGAAAAGTCAAAAGTAAATAAAACCAAAACGTAAAATCAAAGCAGTCAGACATTTTTTAATTACTCAAATATATATATATATATATTATATATACAAGCAGTCAGACCACATGCTTTTATTTTTTTTAAAACGCCGTTGCAGCAAATATTTTTTCATATATCTATTCTAATATATCTATTCTATTATAATAAGAAATTATTTAATAATTATTTAATACATTTTTTTATTATTTTTAAGTAGATGTTAGATTTAATAACTATTTATTATATTTAAAATATTATTTTAAAATTTAAAATATAATATATTAATTTAAAATCGATATATATAATTAAAAACTCTTGAATGAGAGTTTTCATTAAAAATTATATATTATATTCTCTTGATTTTTTACAGTATTTTAAAGATTTTATGGAAAATTTATGTTTTGATCTACCATAAAAAATGATCAAATCATAGTAATTGATGAAAGAAAAACAAAATACAAATTGCATCAAAATAAGTAAGAGAACATGAACAATAATAAATATAATCAATGATTATCTAATGATAATCTAATGATTTTTTTCATTTTTTGTTAACATTTTCTTATTTTTTTCATTAAATTTAATGGCCATTTAACATATAAATTTAACATATTTATCTCAAGCATATAATATAGGTTGTTATTCCCTACATTTTAGTCATATCCCTATAATTTAGTTTACTTAATTTTTAATTAGTTATATCCCTATATTTTAATCATACAAGATTATTTGTACAGTAAAATTCATGGAATGACTAAAATAAATATTTGAAAAATCATATGCATTAACGTCATTCCTATATGTTTTCATGAAGTGAAAATATATATGTATATATATATTACATCTTAGTTCAAGCTTAAACGGCCTGTAAGAACTCGATTCATATGCATTGTTATAAATAAATATGTTGAGAATTATGAGTTATGTTACTGTAAATATTTTTTCTCATTATTATTCTTATTATTCTTATTACTTTTATTATTTTCATTAAAATTTATATATCGTATTCTCTCAATTTTTTGCAATATTCTGAAGATTTTATGAAAAATTTATGTTTTGATCTACCACAAAAAAGAATCATAAGTCATAGTAATGGATGAAAGAAAAACAAAATACAAATTGCATCAAAATAAGCAAGAGAACATGAGCAATAATAAATATAATAAATGATTATCTAACGATTTAATGATTTTTTTCATTTTTTGCTAACTTTTTCTTATTTTTTTCATTAAATTTAACATATTTGTCTCATGCATATAATATTGGTTGCTATTCCCTACATTTTAGTCATATCCCTATAATTTAGTCTACTTAATTTTTAATTAATCATATTCCTATATTTTAGTCATACAAGATTATTTGTACAGTGAAAATCATGGTATGACTAAAATAAATATTTGAAAAATCAGATGCATTAACATCATTCTTATATGTTTTCATAAAATGAAAAAAAAGAAATATTACATCTTAGGTCAAGCTTAAGAACTCATATGCGTTGTTATAAATAAATATGTTGAGAATCATGAGCTATGTTACTGTAAATATTTTTTCTCATTATTATTATTATTATTATTATTACTTTTATTATTTTTATTAAAAATTATATATCGTATTCTCTTGGTTCTTTGCAGTATTTTGAAGATTTTATGGAAAACTTATATTTTGATCTATCACAAAAAATGATCATAAGTCATAGTAATGAATAAAAGAAAAACAAAATATAAATTGTATCAAAATAAGCAAGAGAACATGAGCAATAATAAATATAAAAAATGATTATTTAAAGATAATTTAATATTTTTTTTCATTTTTTGTTAACATTTTCTTATTTTTTTCATTAAACTTAACCGTCACTTAACATATAAATTTAACATATTTGTCTCATGCATATAATATAGGTTGCTATTCCCGACATTTTAGTAATATCCCTATAATTTAGTCTATTTAATTTTTAATTAGTCATATCCCTACATTTTAGTCATACAAGATTATTTGTACACTAAAAATCATGGTATGACTAAAATAAATATTTGAAAAATTATATGCATTAACATCATTCTTATATGTTTCCATTAAGTGAATATATATATATATATATATATATATATATATATATTACATCTTAGTTCAAGCTTAAACGGTTTGTAAGAACTCTAATCATATGCGTTGTTATAAATAAATATGTTGAGAATCATGAGCAATATTATTATAAATATTTTTTTCTCATTATTATTATTATTATTATTACTTTTATTATTTTTAAAGTGAGGTTAATTTTCAATTTGAAACGGATAATTATATTTTTTAAATTATATATTTTACTACATAATCATTATCTAAATTATTCTAATTCAAACTTTTCAAAAATTATCTTCTATTATAGACTTCTAAATTAAAATTAAATCTCAACTCAAATGCTTCAAAATTCATATATTTTCGATGTAAAATTGAATCATATTTGTTTCTTTAAAAGAACTATATATATATATATATATAAGATTTGTTTTCTTTTGATGAAAAACAAAATTATAAAAGTTTGTATTAATATCTAGGCTTTTTCCAGAAGAAAAAAAAAATACAAATTAACAAAAGCACAAAACTTCTTTTCAGATGAGCAATCCTAATTTCATGAATTAGTTGTTACAAATTTAATAAAGTGAAGTTCATGACTAGATTTATTGTCAAGTTTTATATATAATCCTAAAATATTATATATATTACAAAAAGAGAAAATATACATATATCTATTCTATTATAATAAGTAGCTATTTAACAACTACTTAACATGTTTATACGTTAAACTCTACAAATTATATAATTTCTATAATATGCTAATTATAAATTACTAATATTTTATTTGTAATAAATTATATAACATGCAAATTATAATATAACATTATAACACTACTAAACCTACTTTACGTTATAAATTATAATATAATATTATTTTATATCAATTATAGTTTATTATTTATATTATATATAAATATATATGATTTAAAATTTTTATTCATTTTATATATATAAAGAAAAATATAAAATAATTAAGTTTAAATCTATTTGTTAACTACATTTGCAAATATAATTATTTGAATAAAATATTATTTATTTCTCCATTTAAATTTATTATGAAACATTAAATTCAAATAATAATATTTTATAAATAAAATTATAACAATTATTTAATAATTATCTTTCATCACTTTATACACTTTATGATTTACTTTTATATAATTTTTTTTATTGTTAAGATTTTTTTTTGATTATCCGTCAACTAATTGTTAGGACTTATATGTTCTTTTTTTTATATATAATATTATTGATCAAAATTTATTTATTTATAAAAATTATATCATTTCTTAAAAATAACTGCTACATTAAATTAAAAAAATATGCTTTGCACGTTATCCTCCTAGTATATATAAATATATATATAGATATATATATATATATATATCTATATATGATATTACAATTCCTATTGTAATTTACACTCATTATTTATTAGTATTTATTAAATTTTTAGTTGTATCTGATTGATAAAAATTTTATTAGATTACTTATTAGGATTTATTAATTTTTATGAGATTGATATAGTTGTATCTATTGCATATGGGTTTGATAAAGATTTTATTAGATTACTTATTAGTCTTTATTAATTTTTATTTTTTAGCTATATCCGATTGATAACATTTTTTCTTAGAATACTTATTAGGCTTTATTAATTTTTCGAGATTGATATAGCTGTTGTACAGTTGTTTACACATTTTCATATTGTTTAAAAATATTTTAGAATATAGTTATTATATATATAATTTATTCATGTAATATCTATTTTGAAACAGAACTCTAAAATGGAATGGAATTGAAATATTCAGTTCTAGTGCCTCAATCAGAACAGTCACCGAAACAAAATTTGAAACTTTGATTAGAAGCCATGAGGGGGCATTTTGGTGGGAAGAAAACCTGGGATTGAAACCCTGAGAAGCTGAGCTCAAGGTTGAAGATGAAGGGTGCAGTGCGTTTTGGTTAGGGATGGAATGCAAAACGGTGCATTTTGAGGGCCACGGTTAGGATCGGATCCAAAAATGATGCGTTTTGGAGTAGTTTGGTTTGGGCTTTAGCTCGCTTCGTGGGCTGTTATGCTGTGGGCCGGGCTTCACGAGTTTAGTTGGATTTACGGATAGGATCCAGTTAACTTAGATAATAAAGTAAAATAAAATACAATAAAATAAAAAAGAATAACATAATAAAATATAATATAATAGAATAAAAAATAAAATAAAATAAAATAAACTATAAAATAGAATAAAATAAAACAATAAAATTAAATTAAATTAAATTAAATTAAATAATATATAGACTATAATATAAAAAAAATAGATTAATAAAATAATATAAAATATAGATTAATAAAATAGTAAAATATAAAATCGAATAAAATAAAATGAAATAATAATCTCATAAACCGGTGTGGTGGTTTTTTTATGTTTTGATTTTTGTGGCCATCAATTGCTGCCCAGTTTGACTCATTACAAGAATGATTGAGTTTGTATGATTTTGTTTTTCTATTGAAATCTAAAGTTTAATGTTTCTTTTGGTTGGACTTATTACATTTTCTCGGATTTGTTCATCCAATAAAGAAGAGGTACAGCATATCAAAATAGTGATTTTAGTTCTCTCTTTGGGTAAGTTTCACTGCATAATCTTCATTTTAACCGCTATTGATAAGATAAAGAAGAAAGAAAATAAAAAACGATGTTGTAGTGTAGAAAATGCAGATTTTGCATGTGACAGAGAAAGACATTGATGACTAAAAGAAGCAATCTGGTAATTGTGATATTTAGAACCTAATGTGTATTAATCATTTGGATGCACAATATGGTTAGTTTTCATTTGAGAAAACAAAGCTGGTTGACAAATAAAACAGCCAGCTGGAATTGTTAAGAATCTGTTTCTTTTAATTGAAATATAATCGGAGATGAAAATGATGAATGTTCCATAATGTGCATAGAAAACTATCTGAAATGAAATAATTTGCTATGTTCTAAACTATTACAGTTTTAATACCAATACATTTATGTTATATGTAATATTTTTATTTTTTTTTATCATTTTATGCTATTATCTTCTTTTATAGAAAACTTTTATATTCAAATTTTCTGTTTCTGAGTTTCAGTTTAATTCTTGATTTTTTTTTAAAAGGGTGTTGGAGGCTCTAATGACTAGCAAAATAGGTGGCTGCCATGGTTGAAGCCTCTGCTCAGTGAGAATTTCTTTCTTTAGTGCATAGTTACACATGGATTCCCACATGAATTAATGCAATATGTACTGATTGTTTAATTTTCTTTGATATCAGAATTATAATGCTTACTGATATACTTTATAAAATAATAAAGTTTGCAATTCTGATTGAATTGTCATGCATTTTAGATTTCTTAGTGTCAAGGAAGATAATTGTTTTGATCCTTTCTTTCTGAGGCTATATTACTAAATACTGTCCATTCTATAGTAAATAAATGATGATCAGAGATAAAAAAATATATATATATTAAAGTTCTTAATGAATGGCCTTCAGAGTGGTATAGTCAATAAACTAACCATTAAAAGTAACTTGAAGGATTCTTATTCTGCATTTTGTTGGTCTATTTGTTCTAAATGTTCTTCATTTATCATCGTTGATTTGATTTGTGCATGGTGTAGGGAAAACTTCCTTCTCTTCTATTTCCAATTGAGATTAACAATGTTCACAAAGCCAAACATGGGAGTGACTATGGTGTCTGTGACACTAAAGGAAGGTATATGCTATGTTAAGTGGGTTTTTTTAGTCTTTTTCCTATGGCAGCATACAATATGCCCTTTATGATTGCGTTTATCTGTAAGGAGAAGGAGAAGCTAAACCTTATATTGGCAAGCTTATAAAAATATGGGAGAATCCTAAAAAGTCAAAGAAAGTAAAGGTTTTGTAATTTTTCCACACACGCCAAATTAAATATTATGGTGGGGTTGAAGACATAGCCAAAGACGAGTTGTTCTTGGCTTCAGGAGAAGGCGTAGGCCTTGTTAATGTTAATTCTTAGATAATGTTTTTATCATTTATTACTTTTCAAAATGAAGTATTTAGCATTAATTTGTGTTTCTTTAATGTAGTTGCTTTTTTGTGTTTTTGTTTTAGGTACTGTTGGAATTTTATTGTTGATGAATTAAAGTTTTATAAATTTTATACTTAAAGTGTAACCCCATTCATCTTAGCTACAAACACAAACTTTCAAATGCATGGGTTTAGTCAATTTTTTTTTTCACTGACACATTTGTTCCTCTATTACTTTAGGTTTTTTCGACAGTTCTTGGCACTCTTTGGCATACATCAGATGGCACTGTCCCTATTTCGGTTCATTGCTGCAGTTGGAAGAACACAGGTTGTTGCAAATACATTGGGTACCTTCACCTTGCTAATGGTTTTTGTGCTTGGAGGGTTGATTGTCACCAAAAGTAATTCATCTCTTTACATCTATCTTTCTGTGTATTTTCAAGCAATATTAATTTATTTTATAACAAATCTTGAATCTTATTTTCCTTTCCTGCAAATGACATTGAGCCATGGAGGATATGGGGCTATTATATTTCTTCTATGATGTATGGGCAGAATGCCATAGTAATGAATGAATTTCTTGATTAAAGATGGAGTGCGGTAAGATATATTCAAAGTTTAATTCTATATATTTGTTGATTTAGGAATTGCTCTACAGTTCGTATGTAAATATAAGCTCAAATTAGACCTTTTCAACTCCATAAGCCATGATGATAGTCACTCAAAATTTTATATGTTGCAGCCCAGTATTAATGGATCTACAGTTGGACAAATCCTGTTCAAGTCCAGAGGCTTCTTTACTGATGAGTACTGGTTTTGGATTTGTGTTGGAGCACTTTTTGGATTTTCTCTTCTCTTCAACCTTTTATTTATTGCAGTAATGACTTTCCTTAATCGTAAGTATCACATCCCAGTCTACTCAAGAGTTCCGTTTAAAAAAAAAGAAACTTGGAGTTGATAAACCAATTTGTGGTAAATAAATTTCAGCTTTGGGTGATTCAAAAGCAGTCATTGTGGATGAAGAATATGACAAGAAGAATAAGAAGTCATATGCTTGACAGCATGGAGTGGAAGGTTTAATCCTTTACCTTTCTTCCCCTTCTTTTTTTTTTTTTTTTCTTTTTTGTTTCCCTTATTCCACGGTTTGTCCTGGCACTTAGTCAAAATTCCCTCATAAAAGAACTAATTGATTTTTCCTTTTCTATTAGGGAGCTACAAGTGTAAATGTTGTTTTGTAACAAGCATGGTATTATCTAGAAAAAAGTTTGTACCAGTTTGATATCTGGCCACATCTCTGCACAAATACAGTTTTCGATGCATTCAATAGTAACACCTTTAAGCAAGATAGCTGGTAGCATTAAATGCATTAACATGATGTTTGAACAAGAACATATGTGATGTTTTGCAGTTATAGTGGTAACCGACTAAAGCTAAGATCAGGCAAAGAATTTTACAAAAACTCTATTCATTCCTTGAAGTTGAAAATCTTTTGAACTCTCAGAAGTATTCATACTTGCATCAATGCATTTTTGCCCTTGCCTTAAAGAAGGAAGATAATGTGATACATGTATATTTGAGAAAAAAACCAAAGACATAGTGGTTTAGTTAGTTAACAGGAAATCTACATTTGTATACATCCCCTATACTTTGACTGTGCGTGCTTTACTTATAAATAAAAATTCTTGATTACACCTATAAAAATAAATGGTTTAGAGATTTTATCTTCTTTTACAAGCCTAACCTTTTGTGAAAAAATGACAGGTATCGATTTGCCTGTGAGAAGTTCTTCAGAAATTGTTAAGACTATTTTAAGGTATCTCCTATAGAAGAGCAATGCATTTTATGGCTCCGAAAATGGTTACATATTTTAAGTTCTCGTGGCTATATGCAAAACCCATACGTGCACAATATAGCTTTGATGTTGTTTCTTATATTGATTTCTTGCATTTGTTTATGAAAGCATGCAGAGCAGATACTTTTGAGCCATCAACTAATGGATGAAATTGGTTTTTATTAAGATGCAAGAAACTCTTTGGGTTTTTTTAATAATGAATACTAGACTTCACATTGTTTACGCAGCTAAAACATTGTTTTTTCATTTCCTGTTTTTACCACTTGTTTGGTTCCCTAAGAAGATTTGAGATTGTAGTCACCTTCCCTGCGAAAGCTATGGTTAATATCTAGCTGCAATGAAATGGGACAAATGTTGTGCAGGTTTCTCTCTCTCTCTCTCTCTCTCTCTCTCTATATATATATATATATATATCATGTGTGAAATGATATGCATGACAAGTGTAGTTGATATTGAATATAGGTTGAAGCTGAATGCCAACTTATTTCGATGGCTGAAATTAGTATAGTAGTTTAAGAAGTGAACAAATTTCTTTTTTTGTTTGTTCAATTGTCGTTGCCCTCCTAGAAGATTGATACTTCTACCTTTTTTTTTTTTTAAATTAATTTTATTTCAGTCCAATATGAATTTTTATAGTCTCTGGGATTGGTTTCTTTCTTAGTTTAAGGATGTCAGCTGCTGGAAATAGGGCATTATCTTTGTCCTGCTGGGAAAATAAGGAAAAACAACTTTGTGCATGGTTTCTATCTTATTATGTTGTCCGGGTCTTTTTATAACCATGATAAACCTAATTACATAGACTGATTCAGATATCAAGCATGTAGCTAATGAGCTAGGTCTTGGGGAGGAATAAAATTATTCTTGTGTTAGTATATGCTGGCAGATTTATTCTAACATCGAGTTACTCATTTCTTGTTTCTCATGTGACAAAGAGTTACTTATCAAATTACTCATTTTTTATTGTGTAACATATGATATTTTTTCCATAATTCACGACACGTTGCAGTTCCACTAGTGTATATATATATATATATATATATATATGAAATACTAGATATAATAATGTATTATGCAAATGCCATATACTATTTTTAAAAAAAGTGGGATCTTATTAATTAAACAATTAATTTTTTTCCTTGTAAATCTCATATTTAACTCCTTACTTTTTACAAAAAGAGTACGAGGCATTTCACATTCTATGACCATAAATATTATTTCACTATGACCTATAAAAAATGAAAGTAATATGTGTGCATGTAAACATCGTGTTTCTTATGTCTTTGGGACAAATTCTAGCAACTTGGGTCTTTAGACTTGGTCCTGGACGCATATGAACACACAAAGAAGACACGAAAATGGAATTTTTGGTGAGGCTAGGAAGTTACAAATGCCTAAATTAAAATGTCATTTTAGTTTGTACTTGAACTTAGAAAGTCCACTGAGTTTTTTGTACATAGGCCAATCGATACTTAGAATATTCTCATTAGATTGTTCAAAATTAAAAGACAATTTTAACTAATGTAAGAGAAATTTGGCTTTTAGCTATTATATTTTCATAAGTCTTCACATTAAATTAGTTATTTTTTCATTATATAAAAATAAACTAATATAACAATAATTTAACTTTGACTAATTATATCAAATCTCCATATTAGATTATCCATTTATTTATTATATAGTAATGAGTAATTAATAATTAAAAATACTTAATTTTTGTCATTTTTATTTTATTTTATTTTATCATATTTTATCATTTTACCTATTATATGTTAATTAATAATCATATTCTATTTAAATTATGAGTTACAAAAATTAATTAGTAATTGTATCCTATTTAAATTAAATTACTAATTAATAATTAAAAAAACTTAATAAAACAAATATTTGCATGAATATAAAAAAATTAATGAAATAGACATTTGTATGAAGAAGAGAGAGAAGAAATTGATAAAATAGACATTTAACTAATGTAAAGTAATTGTTGAAAATGGAGGAAATTTTGGCAATAATAGAGCAAAGTCCAAGATTTTTAGACTTTAGCCAAGCCAGTGAGGCCTATCTTAGAACACTTTCATTGGATTGACTTTTTTAGCTAATAAATATTAAAATAAGGCCACATTGAATTGACTAAAGTCTAAAAAAAAATTAGCTTTAGTTATAGTAATGCTAAAACTCTTTCCATCTTTGACAATTACTTTATATTGATCAAATGTATATTATATTAATTTTTTCTCTCTCTTACTCATACAAATATCTATTTTATAATTTATTTATCATAGAGAAAATGTTTATATTCATGCAAACTTTTATTTTATTAAGTATATTATTAAAATTATTAATTATTAATTTAATTTAAATAGAATATGATTATTAATTAATATTCTAACCCATAATTTAGTTAGAATATGATCATTAATTAATATATAATAGGTAAAATGGTAAAATAACATGATAAAACAAAATAAATTAATAATTACAAAAAGCTCAATATTTTTTTTAATTATTAATTACTTATTACTATATAATGAATAAATAGATAATCTAATATAAATATTTGATGTAAATAGTTAAAGTTAGATTATTGTTATATAATGAAAAATTAATTAATCTAATGTAGGGACATATGTTAATGGAATATCTAAAAGTCAAATTTCTTTGTCATTGACTAAAATTATCCTTTAGTACTTTTTGACAATCTAATGAGAATACTAAATCTATTGGCTACATAAGAGATGATTTTGACATTTAACCAATTCAATAAGAATGTTCTTATATTAAAATCCTAATTATTGAGTTAAGTCGTGCCTGTCTCCATAGAGTCAGTCATATCCTTTTAATCATTCACTTTATAACTCAAAGACTGTTTAATGCAATGCGACTTCTTATTTATTTTCCTCTACCACTGTCCTTGTTAATCCCTCTTTTATATGTTGTCAAGAAATAAGAGAAGATTCCTCACACTTTTACCTGTCTATTATCATAATTCCTCATGTGTGGAATGTGTCGTCGGGAAGGCGTCAGAATGGAGAGTTCTATTAGACCATGTTGTCTATTTACGTTTTGTAAGAATTACTTCTTTGATTCATTTCACCTCTGGGCCAAGTACTTTACAGAGGCCCACGTACCGTCTTCATCTAGGTGAGGCTTCTTGGGCTCAATTGGGTCTAACCTAGGAGTTTATAAATAGCCTGTTAAGCCCTCAGCGATTCCTTGGGGGATCATTTTGCGGATTTTTTTTTTTTTGAAATCTCCAAATGTGGGTCAAAACGGAAAAAGAATAATGCACTTAGTTGTTAACAGGCGTGTGTGCCACTCTTTGGTTTGTCTTGGTTATGATTATTACCTGCTTGGCAGAATTTAGTTGGATGTTTATGGGCTCGATCGAATTTTAGGTCGAGGTTGAAAATCCAACCGGAATTATTTTATAGGCTCTAGCTTCCTAGCTGCAACCAAGCCCAAGCTCAAGTCTAAGCTCAAGCCCAAATCCCTAGCTTCCATCATATTTTCAAAGAAAATATTGATTTTTCATATAAGAATATTCATAGTTGATCATGCATGACACCAAGAATATATTGTTAATGAAGTTTTCTCATTCACATGATCAAGAATATAATTCTATTACATTTTATGATAAGATAGACCGAAATATATAGCGCATATTATTTTTATAAAATTATCTTTATTATTTTTTTTATCAAGAGTATCTATATTATTTTTTATCAAATTATCTTTTTTCCTTTTATAAAACAATTCATTCATAACTATTTTACAACCATTTTACAACAATATAAAATAATAAAAGATAATTTTATTAAATTAAAAAATGCATTTTAATAAAGTGACATGAGTCCATTGTTTGATTTAAAATGCATGGATTATAAGATACACATACAAGAGTTGTATGCATATCATTACGGCTCACTAATTTTATAGGGAAAATGAAACTTTAATGTATACATTAGAATTACTCTCAAGTCTCAATACAAAGTAATTATTAATCTCATCCATTTATACAAACCACAGTCTCCATCAGGCCTTATTAATATACAACGTGTGTATATGATTATTAGCCTTACATATTCATGTGCATATAAGCATGATAAGCTTCCATAACCAATATACAGTCTCTATTGCGCGCTATTCTAATCTTTATGCTCATCCCCATGTAGTTGAAGCTGCATCAACAGTAACATTCAGGCATTATAATTAATTAGAAGTTAGGAATCCAAAAAAGAAATACAGTGGGTACGTAGTAATCAAAGATATTGCTAGCTTGAGCACTTGACAAGAACAAATCAATGCCAAGAACCTATTTTAATATGAGAAATGATTGTGAGAGTCTCAAAAAATAAACCCCGCTAATTTGAAAAAGTGTAAAACAAATAAATATATATATATAAATATAATATCTATTTGGATTAATGAATTCAAACTAACCTGTTGTAGAAAGAGTGAAGTTCTTGTCGGCCCCAACGTGCCATGCAAAGTAACCAAGCAATCCCTTCCCCTTAGCATATGTAACCTTGGTAGAAACACTCTGGGTATCATCATAACCGATCCATATTGTCTCCTTATAGCAGTAATCTGTAACAATGGTGGAGTTATACACTGTTGTATATCCACTCTGAGTTATCAGATCCTGGATTTGGCTGTAAGTCTGGGACCCGTCTGAGGAAAGAGCCGATCCATTCGCCGGTGCAAATATTCCATTGTTACTAGCATTTAACAGAGTCCACGCATAGCCATAAAATGGTAAACCGAGAGCTAGTTTATTGGCCGGTAAACCTGCTTGAATCCAAGCTTCAACTCCGTTGTCACCGCTAACTTGGCTTATTGGATTGTACAGTGCAGCCGGCGGTCCTGTCATCGACGGTGACCAATCGGGGCCGTAGAAATCATAGGCCATTGCATTGACCCAGTCCAAACTATTTGATATTGCCTCAATGGGATAAATTAAGGAGTAATAGTCAGAAGAGTAGAAGAATGCTGCGGCGAGAAGTAACGTTTCCTTGCCGGTGGTGCTGGATTCGTTGGCCACGGCCGCTCGCCATTCGATGAGTAGTAAACCTAAGTTGGTCATTTCTGTGGTCGTGGACGGGTACTCCCAATCGAGGTCAAGGCCACTGAAGTTGTTATTCCTGGCTAGTTGTATCGAGGAATCTATGAAAGATTTACGAGTACTGGGTTGACTCGCCATTGAAGCAAAGGTTGAAGCATTCGCTCCTCCTCCGCCGATGGACAAAAGGGTTTTAACAGCAGGGTTCTTTTGCTGCACTGTTTGGGTGAAAGTCGAGAATTGGGCAGCATTTGAGGAAGAAATGGTGACTTGATATGTGCTGGCATCGAGATCGGCAAAGGCACAAAAGAGATGGGTGAAAAGGGTGGAATCTATGCTGGACACCGGTAATCCACTACCGGGAAACCAGTATGCACCTTTCACGGCTGTCTGTCCGGCAGAGGGGGAGAGATGGAGAAGAAAAAGGAGGGCGGAGAATACATATGCAAGGGTTTTAGAAGCCATTGATGAAAGGAGATTCAAAACCAGACACGGTATATATTCTGAGATATATTGGTTAGAGCTTTGATAAGGTCAAAGACCATAATACATATATATATATATATATATATATATATATATATATATGTAGCAATTTCTTATTTTCTGATTATTTTTTTCCTCTCTGGTGCATGGTGTCAACTGTCAACTATCAGGAAAAAAAGTTACGTGTATATATAGCACAGACTGGCCGGTTTGAATTTGAAGCTGATGCAATGGAGAGAGTCCCGAAAATGAAAGGAATTGGGAAATCTATATAGATTTGCAGATGCCGTTGCCGTAATGCATTACTTGTAGGTGGGAACAAAATTGACGGGATGTCTATATATGGTCCAAAATGTCAGCTGGCTTAAGATTATCTGGAGAATGATTCGAATATATATCATATATGCATCATGAAGACTCAAGAGTATGAGCTTAGCTCAGCCTCGGTCAACAATCAACTTTTGCGTTCATTAATATTGTTTTTCTTCCCCCGGTTTTCCATCATTTTTTTTTTTAATCTAAACCTCGTTCTCGAAGTTTTCTGGTCAAAGTATATATATGACCTCCAAATTAAGCATCCAATCCAAAACACAAAACTCTACTTTGAACCAATTACCATATATATATATACTAGGAGTGATGCAACGTGCGAGGCACGTTGCCCTGTATCACTATAAAATAAATCAAAATAATATAAATATTTAGTATATATAAAAAAAACTTAAAATGAATGAGAATAATATATTTCATTCAAGTTACAAACTACTAATTCGAATAGTAATATGTTTACACAATTTGTAGATCCAAGCAAATTTAGACAAACCATAATTTGCCCTATGAGAACAAGATGCATCAATTATGGCGTAATATATTGATCAAGCATAGGAGCGTACATTATAAAGAAATTACAAAAAAAAAACATAGTAGTATATATATCTCTAATTAAAGTCTACCGTCTCAACGACAGACTACATAAATTTACTTGTCATTCGCAATGTAAACTTAATTAAAAAGCCATAACATGTAAAGCACGTGCAAATCAATTAAGGTAGTTGCATGCTTTATACTTGACAAGTTGAACCATGTACAACCTTAACTGAGAAAACAAAAGTGCAAAAATCAGCCTCTTCCTAAATCAATAATAAGAAGTTACTTAAAGAACTTACATTGTCTATAATGGTGGAACCGTAGACGAGGGGAGTGACTACAAACTATGACACTCCACAATTTAAAAAAAAAAATTAAAAGAGAGAACATAAAAAACTTACCACCCTAGCAAAAACCAGCTATGGTAATGGTACCTGTTATTTTAATATGGATTTGAATGACTTGGTCATCAAACTAAGCATTTAATCAAATCTGCATATGGGTTTTAAGCATTAATTAAAACCCAAACTAAGCACCAAACTAAATAAAGAAATAAGGATGCTTAATTTGTTAAAACAAATGGGTTTTAATTTCTCTATACCCATGTACTACTGAAGTATCCCCTCAAGAATTTCTTTGTGAAAATATAAAAATCCAAACTAAGCAACAAACCCAAATTCACGGATCTGATTTGATCCTCTACTCTTCATCACTACCTGAAAAAGTAAAACCAAAAAGTTATTAAAATTGTGCTCTTTGCCACTGAATACATCAACATCGGACTAATTAGAATGAAAAGCAAAAATAAAATAAGTACAACATACAAAAAATACAACATAAAAAAATCCATATAAAAACAAACATAGAAAAACAGCAATAAAAAATACTTATTGAATATTAAATCAATGCTTCTAAGAACAAAATAAAAAAACATGAACAAAATCAAACAGCAACAGAATATCATAAGAATAGAATACAGAACAACATACAAAAGGAAAAAAACATAATATATACAAAACAAAATACAGAATCAAGGCCATAAGGACAGTAGCATCTAGTAGCCTCGACCAAACTTAATATTCTAATCACATGCCAAGAAAAAGATCATTTTGTACTAATCAAATTCTGAACTTTGACGAGTCATTTCGATTTCTATTTCGATAAATGAACAATACCATTTTGTTGTAGTTTATGGTCCTATAAAGACACTGCTTTACTCAAATGAATAACACTATTCTAAAAATACTGGAAGGCTTGAAGTATATACAAAAGTCTTTTAGGCTAATTTATAGATATGAACTATGCTAAGGAATTCAATTTGTAGAACTACATAAACATATTTCTTTTTCTCAAACAATTAATAAGGAAAAAAGTAAAACTTAGCGCCTCTTTGCATAAAAAAAAATATATCCACATGTACACAATAACAGAAGTGATTGTTAATATATTGCATTTTTACCTATATTTACATATACATCATCATTAACTTTGATGGTTAATATAGCATTCATTAATTAACTCTAAAAAGCCAAAGGAAACAAAATCTCATCAAAACAGCTATCACAAAACAGATATAGATCAGAATTTTCTAGTCCCTGCCTCAATAATAATATATAAAATCAAAATTTTCTTTCTCCAAATATATACTAACCGCTGCAATTCTATCAGGACCTAATACCTTGTACTTGCTCAAATATAATGAACTCTACAACCATCATCAACACATAATAATAATAATATATACAATCACAAATTTTCTTGAAATAAAAGGACATGCCAAGAAATTGATCTGAATAGATTCGAGATGGGAAAATACAAACATCATGAAAGAATAATTGTTTCTTCTCCAGTTATATAAATCCAATTACTGATGCTTCATTAATTCAAACTCATTAATACAACCCAATAATCCAAATAGCATAAATCAGTTTACTCATTTAGCAAAAAAAATCTGCACATGAGAGACCAACAATAGAAAATGCACAGAAAAAAAAAAAAATAGAAACTCATTAATCTAATAAAACAAACCAGGATCAATTAAAGAAAATAAAAATAAAAAGAGCCTATCTTCTGAAGACCTCCTAACCTTATAACTAAATTGATAGAAACCCACAGCCGAGCTCCAAGTTAGCGAAACATTTAACTAAAAACCTCCTAACCTTATGACTAAATTAATAGAAATGGATTTTAAGCATGAATCAGGATGGGTTTTAAGAATGAAAACCTATTTGTACATGCTTAATAAGCATGAATAAGGATCGGTGTTAAGAATCAAAACCTATTAGTACATGCTTAAATACCCAACATTATTCACCAAAAAAGGCAAAGTCCTAACTTGAAGAACCTAATAACAAAGTCATTCTATCAAATAGATAGGCATAACATAAAACGTGAGTTTCCAAAAGTTCATTCCAAATATCAGAATCTCATGATATTAGATAGGTTGATCAAGTTTTCAAATTTTGTGCTATTTCACTGTTCTTGCTTGATGAGTTCGTTTCCAATTTGTTTTTAAAATATAAGAAAACCTAGAATTTGTTTTTTTTTTTATTATTTTTTCTTTCGTTTTCTTATAAGGGCATGGAGTAAAATATTAACCAACGAGCTACCCATCGTAATGTATCACCAAGAATAAAATAAGAATAGGATTTTGAGGAGAAAAACAAATACAAAACCTTAAAAAACTACTGATAAATAAAAGTAGGGAGTCTTACATTTCACGATTACTCCTTTTCTGAAGGAATTGTTCTTGAAGAGGGCACCGAAATGAGATATATATATATATATAGAGAGAGAGAGAGAGAGAGAGAGAGAGAGAGAGGAAGAAGAAGAAGAAGAACTAAAATAAAAATATAAACAAGAACCTAGCCTGCAAAATGCAAAGTGAGATTTTAGAGAGCAAAAATATATACTGAAAAATAAAAGGCATGCAAGTAACGAATGCGTGTGAGAGTGAGAGACTACCAGGATGAGGGTCACCATTGAAAAATCAATCAACATAATTTGGTGGGTGTATGCACGTGTAATTTCTTTGGAAATTTGCTTATTAACACCAAAAGCATCCATTGAATCCAAATCATTTAAACAGATTCCATCCATGTACTCCAAAATAAGGACTTACTCTGTTGACTATAAATACAATTTATAACATGCCTATAAATAGAATCAGCAAAACACAACATCATTTGTTATCAGAAGCTTCAAGAATAGAGACCCTATTCCACAAATTTGATATATGTGAGACACAATCACGGAAAATAAATCTATGCAAAGTTTACTCATTTTTCCCGTCATTTTTGTTTATGCCAAACTATATATGAAAATCCATTAAAGGACAGACTGCAGCCCCCATAAAGAGCAACAATATATAATTTTTTTCTCAAATCTGAAAAAGGAAATATGGAAAGGACATTTGGCCATTGAAACAATATGTTCAAAATACTATTCTTTATAAAGAATCAAACAAGATACCTTAAATCACCAACACAACAAAATATTTTCCATATTGAAAAGAAAAATCAATCCATATTTAGAGAAAGAAAACACTGAACTAACTCACAAAAACCCAGATCAATATTTATCAATCAACTTTTCTTAAATCTTGAAAAGGAAATATGGAAAGGACATTTGGCCATTGAAACAATATGTTCAAAACACTGTTCTTTATAAAGAATGAAACACGATATCTTAAATCACTAACACAACAAAATATTCTCCGTATTGTAAAGAAAAATCAATCCAGATTTAGAGAAAAAAAACACTGAACTAACTCACAAAAATCCAGCTCAATATTTATCAATCAACTAAAATACCCGCACTATAGGTTCTTCAATCGACTGCTATGACCAGAAGCATACTTAAAGAACTTCATCTATGTGGATTTTATAAATTAAAGCAGACGACCCTCTTAGATTGCCGATATAATTAGAGAACCTAGGAAGATTTAACCAGACAAACAACAAACAAAAGACATGCAAGTAACGAATACAACTCAGAACCCAATAATTCATACATATAAGTTGCACCCAGAAACCAGAATTTACAGGGACTTCAAAAATTGAATGATAGACCAACAGAAACAATTCAATAATAGAAAAAAGGGACTTATCTAGGATGAGCAAATACCCATTTCTATAATACAACGTATTTCACTAAAATTTTTTAATTGCTCTGTTCTGCTAAGCACCAAAAAATATATGCTTTCTTGGATGCTCTGTCGAATGGATGGCCAACCTCAAATTTAAGAGAGAAAATGAAGAAGAACACGCTTGATCAACCAAGAACACCAAACTTTTTCTCCCAAATTTATGTCGCTGGCTTACCATACATGAGCCTATCTCTACCCCTCCCAGCAGCAAACGACAGAGCAATAAACTAAAGAGAAATCGCAAGGCAAACTTTGCATATCATGGACCCAAAAATAGAGAAGCATATTAGGTAGAGAACTAAACCATATACCCAAATAACCGATCGGAAAATGCATAAAATGTCGAACACAACTGGGAGATCAAACTTAACGATGCAAAATCAAAATAAAAGTTCAACAAGTAACAGATAATCAACATGATTCGAATCCAAACGACCACAATAGAAAAGCATGCTCACGGCGCACCAAAGGCTAAAACCCTAAGATTTACAAGTTTGTTTAGAAAAGCAAAGATATTTGGAAAACAGAAAATTAGAGAGGGAGAGAGACGGGTGTCGGGGGGCTAGACCTCATAGTGGTCTCCGTGTCAATGGGAGGAGGAAGGGGTGATCTTGGGGTGGCCGTGCTGCTCAACGGTGGCTGTTTACAGAGACGTATGGCTGCGAGAGGGGAGGAACCCGTTTAAAACCCATTTTAGGTTGTGCTCGCGTGCGGCTGAGAGAGGGGCTGCCAAGGGGATTCGACGGTGGAGGTTGCTCGTCGGATTACGGGGAAGCTGCCGAAGGTGGCAGTGAGGCCGAGTAGCCGGCGGTGAGGCGCATTCATGGGTTGCTTGGAGGAGAAGCCGAAGAGGCGAGATTCTTGAAGTGTTGTCGTGGAGAAGAAAGGAAAGGAGATTGCGAGTTGTGTTTTGGCCTGAAATCGACGGGTTGTAGCAAAGTTTTGAATTCCGTTCCGGTGATCGTTCCAGTTGAGGCACTGGAATGGAATATTTCGGTACCAGTCTGTTCCGGTGTGCTGTTTCGGGATTAATTATATATTATAATAAATATTTATATATATATAAACTAACAACTAATAAAATAAAGACATATATATATATATGTAAGTGTGTATCATATATGTGTGTACATATTAGAAGAATTGAAGATTTATAAAATGATTGTAAGTTGAAAAAATACAAATTTGAGTTAAGATACAAAAATAAATAAATAGATCAAATATAAAAAATAATGATATTTAAAAAAAGACGTATTTAAAATTATAAAGTATATAAATATATTTTATATTCTAAAATTAATTAAATACGATCTAAATTTAAAATTTTTTAAAAAATATCATTCAAATACAAAAAAATTACAAAAATAATCTAAATCGGAATAGGGACTGGAACTGCCAGAATTTGACCGGAACGGCCGGAATTTAGATTGGAACGAAATAAGGAGGTATAGTGTTCCGGTTGAGGTACCGGAACGGAACATTCCGGCCGTTCCGGCCGGAACGGAATGGAATTGAAAACTATGAGCTGTAGGCATATTAGAAGGGTAATTTTGAGATAAATGAGAGGTTGTTGTGTGAAACTTAAGGGTAATTTTGGAAATTTGAATGTTAAACAATTATCACTATTCATCAAGGATAGGCTCTTTTTAAGTATAAAGATAATATAAAAAGAGAAATATTCTAACTACAAAATAATTATATAAAAATAATTATATAATTTTATATAATTTGATGTAGCTTATCAGAATTATTTTTATTCAGGTAAAGCAGATCTAATAAATCACATAAAATTACATCAGATTCTGTGATTATTTTAGTGTAATATCTTTGTAGCCATAGTATATAGTCTCCCAAATGATGCACACAAAATCATATTCACAAATTTTTATACAATTGTGATTGAAATTATATATGGGCATTTTTGTAGAATAACATATGAAATCATATCATTTTATAAATATACCCTTATTTTAATAATTTTGTAAAGAGTTATAAAAGTGGTTATGTATTATTACTATATGAGCTATTCTATTCATAAGTGGGTGTGGATAATACTGACATCTATATTATTGATATGTCAAGATTTAATTTTCAAGATTCAAATTTAATAAACTTTTCTTGAAATAAAATTATGCTATGTCAGCACTACCGGCTTATCTGGATTCTCTCGGAATGGCCAACCAAGTTATCTAAGAGTTTAATTTTTGTATGCAATTTGAAGGTTTTTGTAAATAAAGCCAATTATGTTCATGATCATCGAGTATGCAATGATCATATATAACTTTCACTAGCATAGGAAGATATTACTTTGAATGCCTATTTTTTTGCTACCATTAAAAGTAGGGGTGCAAATGTGTAACTAACTCAACAAATAAAATATTTTATATGATTAATGATAATAAATTAGATGAAAATTATATTATTAACTTATATAATTATTATATAACTTATTAATTGATATCATACATTGGTTAATTGATAGAATATTAATTATTAATTATATATTCAAAATTTTATATTATTATTGGTGATAGGTTAGATGGAAATTATATTATTAATTTTATAATTATTATATAAATAATATATATAAATATATTTGAAAATTTTTATTTTTTTCTATTGGGTCGATCCGATCTGCTCTGTAGTGAAAAAAATTATATATTGGGACTTGACTGAAAATTGAATTTTTGATACCCTTTAAATCGAGATCGATCAATCACTATTTTAATTTTATATTATTCTTGATCTAAACCAATCCGCTTACATTCCTATTTTATTATTATTATTATTTTTTTGAAGGACAGGAAAATGCCATTATACCTTATTAGTTAAAACTGCGATTGAACCCTTAAATTAAATAAATAAATAGATTAAAAAAAAAAAAAAAACCTGCGATTGAAACTGCGATTGTTGGCATATTGTCGTGACCCGCTCAGTGGAAGAGCCCAAGCCCAATAAAACCCAGCCCGCCGTGAAAAGCGAGATCAAACGACTTCGTTTGGATAAACCCTAAAACCTATTATACTTTTTAGTTTTTCCCCTTCCTCTGTCCAGCGCCCCCAACCCCCGATTCCCTCACTCTCTCTGCATCTCTCCCTCAGTTTTTCGTTTCTCTTTCTTTCCGCATCTCCAAGCCGCCGCCCTTCGCTCCTGGTTTCTGTTGCCCCTTGCTCATCCCTCTCTCTCTCATCATCTGTGATGATCTGCAGCGCCCTACCCCGCGCCGCCCACCCCTGCTAGTGCTACGCCGCCCCTCGCCGTTCCGACCACCTCACGTTGGAGGTAAGACTCTCTCCCTCTCTCTCCCTGTCTCGGCTTCTCTCTTATGACTCTCTCTCTACCTCTCACTGCCTCCTTGTGTGTTGCCGGAGAGCAGAGGGGATCAACGCACTAGTAGCACGTCCAACACCCACGGAACCCATCATACCGCTGTCCGCAAGCACACGACTCTCTGTCCCTCTCTGTCTCTAGCCTCCCGGTGTGTACCGGCCAGCCCAGCCCAGCCCCACCGTGTAACAATTCCAGCTACTCGATAACTTTGGTAACTCTCCGGGCTTGTTACACTCCCTTCCCGATATCTAAATGTAGACTTGAGTTACGGGTCACGAGTGAATGCGTCGTATAAGGGTTGATATGTTGTTTGATAGCAACGGTGATTTGGAATGATGGGTTTGAGAGTTAAATGGGTTGAACGGTCGTTTGTTATTGGTTACTCGGTGTAAGTTTTTAAACCTTAGAGGAAGATTTAAAAACCTACATCCGGATGATTATATCATAATGATTTGTTTGGAGAATAAAATTTAGAGAAATTAGTTAATTTGGTGTAAGGGTACTTCGAGTGTTATATGGATACTCGCATTTGAGGAGAAAGAATTATTCAGATGTTACAAATATGTTAATTGAGTAATGCTAAATATTCTCGAGTGTGCAAAACCTGTGCCCTCCCTTTGAAAAGAAGTGCGGTTCACCATTAAAAAAATGAAAGATTTTTTCATGTGGGTCTTAGATTTATTCACTTTTTTCAAAGGAGGTGTGCGGGGCTTGCGCGCCCTATGTTTGCAAATATCATTTTTCCTTCTTTATTAGTATTGGTGTATTTAGAACCACGAATGCCTTTCTACAAGCAGTTGGAGTTTATTAATGTTATGCATTTGTTTTTACGTCTGAATCTATCTTATGCATTGTTTATAAATTCTTAGACATTTTTATTTTGTTAATATGTTCTATAATCTGATGCAAGTGGCCCCAAAATCTATATTCGTGTTGTTATACAATTGACTGCTTTTTTATTCAGCGTTGTTATACAATTGAACCCCTTTCTAATTATGAATTTCTAGAAAGAAAAAAAGACTGTTGTTTCATGTAGTCATGAAAGAATTGTGCAAGACCATTCCTCAAAGTTTCACTTATCCATGCTTTACCATTCATTCATGGTGATGTTTAAATTTAATTTCTCTGTTTTGCAGGTCTTGCTCATATCCACATTCCCAGGCCCCTCTGAAATAGTGGGAGCAGTAGGGTCTGGGTCAAAGACCATGGGAGCTGAGGAATTAGCTAACTACGGGGTGGGGTTTCATGAAATGGATAATGATGATAATTTTAGTGATTCCGATTTAGTCTATCATGTCAAGGGTGCTCTTAATTCAGTCTCATTGGTAAGCATTCTTCCAAATGCAGCATTTTGATTTCTTTATGATGGCTTTCTTTCTTTCTTTCTTTTTTTAAGTACTTGGCTGTATTTTCTTTAATTATTTAAGGTTTACATGATCTGTGCGAGATTTTCATGGTAATAGTAAGACTTGGAAAGCTGGTATGGCACATCTTATTTTCTTGACATTCATTATATTATCATGATTTAAGCATTAGTGTGGAACTTATGATGGATGAATTATGAGAGAGAATGTGCGGATGAGTTATCACAGTTTTTTAAAAATCTATTTGGTTGTCCTTAATGGTATGTGGATAATCTGATTGCCCTATGTGCTGAAGGGAGCTTATTTTGTGGAACTTTTGATGGATGAATTACAAGGGATAACCTGCGGATATGAGTTAGTATGGTTCTATAAAAAATGTACTTGAGAGGTCTTGATCCAGTTGTTAATTCTTTGTATGGGCAATGAGTTGCAACTGTTTACTTGCTGTTTGTTGTGAATGCCAAACCAATCTTAAAGTTCTTGTGGTTTTCCTTTTTCTAAGTATTTTGTTTAATTCCTGCTGTTTTTTTTTCTTTTTCTCGTGGTTTTTATGTTTATTGGTGCAAATCATTAAGCAGATTTTTCTAACATTTTGATATTTTCAGCAGGATTTTGAATATGTTTCTCTGCCATATGATTATGTTTTTTTCTCAATCCTTATATGACCTAATATTGAATACACAATATTGGGGTCTTTCGAACCACATATTAGCAACATTTTATATATAGCAGCCTAAAAATGAAAGTTCTACCATGGAGTTGCCCATTTTAATGTCTTGGCTCTGTTCTAGTTTATTAAATAAAATGCCATATACCACACTTTCATCCCACTCCCATTTTATTTTGAAGTGACATTATCCAATAATTCTTAAGGATTGACTGGCAGTGTCACATCAGCAAAGTCAGATGAATGAAATGTGATTTTAGTGAGATGAGAGTGGAACATGTAACTTGCTTGCTAAAACCTTATCTCTAAGCATAAATTCTACTTTCTCAGGGTGATAGTGACAGTTATGACCAGCTTGTTGGGGTTTTGCATCACAATGAACGACTTGCCCCTGAGGAGGTGGCATTGCTTGTGGTAGGCTCTTTACCTATATTTAGTTTTTTTTTTTGGGGGGGGGGGGGTGGGGATGGAGGCGGTATATTTAGTTTTTATGTTTGTGGTAGGCTCTTTACCTATATTAACCTCATAATTCATTTCTCTAAATCTTATGTTCTTTTTATATATTCTTGGCAGACCAGTTTAAAGGCACTATCTGGAGCAGTTTCTTATATAGATGTCGTTCTCCATGACTCTCTTCTTACTTCAGTGAGTTTATGAATGTTTTTTTATTCTGTTATACTTGTTAGATTTAATTACTCGTCAAAAGTTTGGTTAAAATTAGTGAGATTTTGTTACGAATGTTCAGATTTTTAGAATGAACATGTGGAACTACAGACCTGATGTGATGGATGCGTTGCTTGAACTAATCATCTCCTTGGTATGTGGGCATTAGGCATCCTTCAATTCATATTTATGACAGATAGATTTTTTTGCCCTTTACTTTCAGAGGACATTTTGGTGAACCTTTAGTGATTCATTGTCACTATCAATATTGTAGGCTGCTTCAAATGGAAAACATGTCAGTTCGTGTTTGGAAATGCTTGTGAGCAGCTTCACGCCACCATACTCGTTCGTAGATACATTGAAGCAGCCACGTGGTCTTGCAAGAAAGGAACAAGTTCTTTCTCGTGTGCATTCAGCCCTGAAACACATAGCTGATTTGGTGCCTCTTGCTCCCTCTATACTATCTCCAATTGTTTCTCAAAGAATGCCAATTTATGCAAAGGAGCCTGTGAGTTCAAGTGCCTTTTAAATTTTTTTTTACTTTTCCTGTACGTCATTGTGCCTTTTGCACTTTTTAATGAAGCTCTATGAGATATTAAAAATATTATGTTTTTAATACATTTTGCACTTTTCCAGATTGATATTCTGATACCATATGCTCGCAACTTTGTTTCTGCATTAATTTGTCTACTAGTATAGATCAAACTGTAACTGAAATTATAACCACCTCTTCTTGTAGTTGGCGGTCATATATGTTGAGAACATGTTAAAGCTTGAGAGTGGTGCAATTGGAGAATTTGTGAGGAGCACAATGCTTATGGCACTGATGGATATGCTGATAGAGTTGGATGTAAGTAGATTGAACTTCTTAAAGAAATTAGTTGCCAAAAAATTGATAATGCATTTGTGTGTAATCACATATCAAGTGTCTCATAGGTGGAGATTGGATGGGATGACATTTTGCGAGATGACTCTAGTAAAGGAATATTTCAGATGGAGCTTGAGAATGTGGATGAAATTGCAGATTATGACGAGGAAGATGATTATGAGGTATGGAAATGATAGCAGATTGTTGGAAATGCCTTGCTGGCTTTAACAATTGTAGTATTTTGACCGTGCTTCAATTATATGACCTAATAAATTTGATTTGGGCTCACTTTCAACTATTGTTGACTGAAGCTTTGGGGACTGGGAACGCTCATTGGATGATCTTAGATGTTTCTTTTTCCACACTTTATTCTTGTTGGCTTCTATTACTGTTATCATTGGGGCTGGTTTTCGTAATTTTCTTACTTAATATCCAAAAAAGGTGTCATTTTTAGCTCCTAACTTATAAGTAGGTGTTCTTTGTATATTTCTTGTGTACTCGGCTTCTTCTTTTACCTTGATTTAAGAAAATCCTATTGATCTTCTAAAAAAAATAAAATTGATTAGTTGGCAATCATGTTGGTCTTGTCTAGCTCTGAGTGTTCTAAACATGTGATAGTGGCTAATGATGAATGTTCTAGGATGAGGTAAAAATAATATGTACAAGGAAAGTTTATATTCGGCCCACTTTCAAACCTATTTCATATTATATTTGTCGGGATGGGATTTTATTTATCATCTTATGTTATTCCTGTTCTTTTAGAATGCTTATGTTTATTTAGCCTCACATTAAAATAATATGAAATTAATTTGCAGCTTCCAAGAGAATTAAGTAGGAAGAGTTTAGGAGGAAACTTAATTGCTGAAAAATTGGATAGCTTGATGGCTCTAACTTTTGAGCATCTCGAATCATGTAAAGCCAATGGTCGTTTGAGCGAGGTACATTTGGATGTTCAATTTTTCTCTGCACTTGAGCTGTTGTTATCCTCGTCTCATTCTTAATATTATCATATTTTTTTATTTTTAAATGTGATGATTAGGTCTTTGAACCTCTTTTAGACTCATTCCGAATTACAGTTCTGACTACATACAAGTCAAAATTTGCTCAGGTAAATATACATTTTTCTGGTTGATTGCTCTGTTTATCTTATTCATGCTGATATAAATTGCATGGTAGCTTCATTTTGGTAATGCTGGCATTAAAACCCATCGCTTTTTATTATTTGTATTGCAGTTTGTGATGTTCTATGCTTGTGCTCTAGATCCTGAAAACAGCGGTGTGAGATTTGCCACATTGCTTGCAGATATTTTTGCTAGCAAAGACTACCCGATGCCATTCCGGTAATATTAACATATTTCCAATTAAAAGAAAATTGGTTTATTGGTTTTTATGCTTCTGTTTTTGGTTATGGTTTGTGGTCTCTGTACTTAAAGTTGGTCCAAACTTCTATTTTTTCAAATTGTTCTTTTTATACTTCTAAGACATGATTCTTTCATCTTTTTTTTTTGTGTGCGGTTTTTATCTGTACTTGTATTGTTACAACTCTTGAGGTAAATGTTTGGTTTTGCCACTTTGTTAAGGAAGGCGTCATTGAATTGTGAGATTGAACTTTTTTAACTTTATGGTGGTTGTATGGAAAATTTAGTGTGAAATTTAAATTATCTTGTCATGTTAATTTATATCTCAAGGGCTTCTCATAAGACTTGATTTGTGTGATGGCCTTTGGATGAGGATCAATTATTTGGATTTTACACTGACATGGATTGTAACATACCCTGGATATAGCATGAGAAGGTGGTGAATGAAATCTCACATCGTTTGGTAGTGAGAAGTTCTTGTGGAATATTAACTAAGATTTGACTTGGGCTTTACTTGCGTCGTTACATATAGGATTAGAGGCAATCTTAGCCAGAAGTGTAGGACTTGGCTGTTGCACCTACAATTGAATGGCCTCATGATGATGTCAAGGGTTTAAGGGGCAAATTGTATTACTTTAGATTTAGTATGAGAGTGGTGATTAGTAGACGTCAAGGGTTTTAAGTTCTTGCAGCTCCCTTTCCCCTATACTAGATTCTGTTCTCTCTCTACATTTATGGTCACTGTTTAGTTCCCTCAAGTTTTGTATTGTGGGTTCAGGTGTTAGAGGAACATCAAAGCATAATCTATGTTTCTGACCTTTTTTTCCCTTGTGCTGTGCAGGATGAGTGCTGTTGCTTATCTTGCTAGCTTTTTATCGCGTGCAAATTTTCTGTCATCCCCTTTTGTCGCTATCATGTTGAAAAGGTTGAGACATGATATTTTCTTAGAATATGATCTATATTGATGTTGCAACAACTAAAGATTAATTTGTTACCTTGTGATTGAGTTTTCAGGTTAGTAGATTGGTGCTTGGAATATTGCAAAACAGAAGGTGGTGAGATAAACCCAGTATCCCATAGACTTTTCTACTCTTCATGCCAGGTATATTATGCTTTGGCAATATTTGGATTGTAAACTTAAGTTTTTTAGACCTTTCATTATTGACAGGAAAGAATTTGGATAGAGTATCATTCCAAACAAATTTGCATTCTGGAATTGTGATTTGTCAATTGTATATCAAATATTATCTTCCAACACTTTTTGAGTACTGGAATTTAGGAAATCGAGGTAATACTAAATGATCGTTATTAGCTGCATAATATGTGGTTTCAACCATTTCATTGCATCCACTGCAAACTTTTCATGCCATCTTATATATGGATAATATCTGGTGAAATGAAGCACAAGATATATTTTAAATATTTAACATTTTTATTGGAGGTTTCTGAATTTTTTTAAAAAAAGTATATATATATATATTGGGGGTGACCCGACAATGACCTCATTTCTTTAGCCTATTGTTGCTTGTTTACTAAACAATACATGTTTTACAATTATTCTCCAATTGGGCAGGAAGTTGATGTACTGCTTTTGACTATTAGCAAATTGATGACTTTTGTTTTTGGTCCACAGGCCATCATGTATGTGCTTTGCTTCCGAATGAAATCAATGATGGATGTTGCTTTGTTCAAGTCTCATCTGCTCTTTATAGAGCCGATCTTGAAGCATGCATTGAGCCCATTGAAGGTGAGGAGATGTTTTGGGATGGCCAAATACTCTTAAAAAGATTAATCGGTATTTTCAATTACAATTTTGATGTGTCCTAGTTATGTTTCCTTTGATGCTGAGAAGGATTCATACATATCTATAATTTGTGTGCCTTGTTTGATCCTTGCTCTTCAATCTTCTCCATTTATTAAGGGTGAAAATGCACTTATTATCATTCTAATAGGTGAAATATTTGTGTACATTGTACCATCCGACTACAACAAATTGACAAATAGCACTATTGTCCAATTTGACGCAGAAATGAATGAAAAAAATCTGGACTATCAGATCTTAATAGAGGTTATATTGAAACTTTTTTAGGAGTTTGGAAGTGCAATGTGTTAGCCTTTGTACTTTGGGGTTTAATGTTTAAAATGTCTATTGGTGGTAGGGTGAAAGTTGTATTTTTTTTCCCCTTTTCAATTTTGCTTGTGTATTTTGGTTGGTGTGTTTTTTTGTTTGAAGTGGTTGGTGCGTTTTTAGTCATTAATAAAGCTTCTTTTATAAGAAAGAGGAATGTACAGTGGCTTATTTCAGCTGCATTTCTGCCAGGTATGTCTGCCTTCTATTGTTGATGAGTTTTGCCAACAAGCAGAAGCAGCCAATTTATTCTCTTCATCCGAGGAATTTGTTTTTAGCGACTCACTAGAGTCCGAACATTCAAAGGCTTTTGGTGGGATCGAAAGGCTCGACATGTTCTTTCCATTTGACCCATGTTTGCTGAGAAAAAGTGACAGGTATGCATTATCAGCGCTGGGATCATCTCTGTTTTTATTTTTTTCTAGAATGAATAGCATTGGTTGCAAATTCAAGCATCACCAACTTTGTGTTGACTACTCTTCTTGTGGGAAATTTGACATTTACTAATGTGATTGTGAACGGTCTACTGAACTAACCTCCTTTCCTGATTATCTGAAGATTCATCCGACCATACTTCGTGTATTGGTCAATGGTCAGACATCCAGGTGATGAAGCCGAAGGCATGAGTGATGAAGACGTTGGTGAGCAAGAGTTTGATCTTGATGTGAGCAAAATGTCAATCACACCCCGGAAGTCTTCAGCTTATTGGATTCAGGATGGACTAGAGGGGCCTAGAGGAATGCCAGCAAGAATTAGGCCCTCAACAAGTCCAGAGTCTTTGTGATATGAAGATAGTCATGTTCTTTTGGAAAAAGAAAAAGAAAAAAGTGCGGGCCTGCTAAAGGAGTGCTGGCTTAGCACGAGAGTTTTGCCATTTCAGTTTTGGCGATTTAAGTTTTGTGATGTGTTTTTTCTTTTTCTTTTTATTTTTTTACAGCTAGTTTTGTAAAGCTAAGCCAAGAGGACGCGTTACGCACACTTGGGATATATATTTTGATCAGTCCAATATTGGATGTTTATTGTTGATAAGATTATCTCGCCCATTTGCTTTCCAAAAGAATATATCCTTGTTTACCATGTGAAGTGCCGTCTTTTTTACACTATTGACTACGGTTTACTAAGGTCAATGTAATTGCCAAGAAGCTGCCCAAATTTTCGAATTCAGCGTCCTGCAGCAGCATCACGAACAATGGATGATTGTCAAACTGTCTTTACCACGAATCTGTCTTTGAGGTCCAACGTAGACTGAAAAACGACGAATTGCCTTTTTGCGTATTTTGTTGTCCTTGTCCTCGGAACTGGTTCCATGATTTGGAGAGCCGGCGGAAGAGAGAAAGGGAGAAGAGAGAGAAACAGATGCCGGTGCTGCGGGGAGAGAAAATGAGAGGCTTAAAAACACAATTACACACATCTTATTTGAAGTTTTTTCCTATTACAAAAATAAAAAATGAGAAATGTTGTTATCATCTCTACATCATACACCACCAACTTGTGATTTGTTATTTTCATCATTCTATTTTTTGATACATTGGAGAAGGGGTCGAATCCAAGACCTCTATTTTGGAGACTTGGGTGTTATGCCATAGGCTCTAGACATTTTCAACCTTCTATTTAAACACACATGTTTAAACATCAATATGTGCGTTTAAATAGAAAGACAAAAATGATAAATCATGTATTGGTGTTTGGTATAGGAGATAATAAGTAGAATTTCTCATCCATTTCCTTTTCATTCATTACTTTAGTTCACAAAAAATCATTCATGACATTAAGCATAAAATATAGAGATGCTTAAAAATGGGTTGCCAAATAAAGGTCATTACATACATTTACTTCAAAGAAATAATACTTCAAAGTATTAAATATTAATACTTCAGCATTTGCAGCCCATCTTACATACACCTACAGTCATGTAGGAAGTGACATAATACTTCAGACGGATCATGGCACCCTACATTCATACATAGCTTTACGTCACTTCCTTTTTTTTTTTCAATGTGCATATGCAACTTAACCTTAAAAACTTGCATAATACAAACATTCTTGACTCATTGTCTTCTTTTCCGCACTGCTTTAACCTTCAATTGATTCCTTACTTAAACCTCCTTTAATTATTTACTTGCATAATTTCTCCTAACATCATGTGAAAAACGATGCAAGAACAATAAAGTAAAACAAGAAATCAATTACTCGATATAGATTAACGTGATTCGACATGCTTATGTCAAAGGGTTTTATTCTCTTAAAAGAATATCAAAGTACAATGTAAGGCGAAATTATATTGCTTAGAAGCCAAATTGTTGATAACAAACATATATATGGGGTTGTACGATAAAAGTCCTAATTTTTCAATTATTGCGTTATTCGCTTGAGCGAGATGTCAAGCAAACTCTCTATTTAATGTTCACTTGAGTCACATGTTGAGGGAGTGTCAAACGACCTCTTTGCTTGAGTTTTGCTAAAGTGAACATCGAACAAACTCTCTATCTGGCTCATTGAAAATTTGTTAAAAATTCGTAACGAATCTTGTTAAGTTGGATCATTGAATTGGGCCGACACAAAAATAAATCACAAACTCAACATAACATTCATAACTGTAAAGATATATACCTCTAGGCATTCATGGCATCTCATTCATTTCACTCATACAAGTCATATCTTGTGAACTCCTTTGAGGTTTACCTTTCTAACACATAACATTCAACTTCATCACTGGTCACAACATTTGCTCACAGGGTTATAACTGTGAAGGCCAGCTGCTTTCGAGGTTATAATATTAAAAGGTGATTAAGATTTTCCGTAATTATCCTGCTGTGCCTGTTGGCTTGCTGTACTCGATCGGTGACCTCGTCAACGTACTGAGGCCGATTATGGAAAGGAGCAAAATGAAGTTCTTTGTATAGCATGCAGCAGTTTGCCCATGTATTTTAAGATGAAATTGATCATCTTTAACTTCTTTTACCTTTTGTTGCAGATGTAGCACAAGCTAGCCTTATCCCACTGGTCGTGTTCTGCCACATGCATAAAGAGCTAGCATATAAAAAAGGTCTTCGGAAAATGATGGCAGTTGGGGATGACAACGTTATATACCTGAATGCGGGCCATTGTTTTAAGGGTCGAAAGATTGATCAATGAACAAGGAACTGATGAGAAAGGCTTAATGAATAATGACATCCCTCCACTAGAGTCTAGTGGCTCAAAGCGAGCCTTCACTTTAGTTGGAATTTCGGATGCAACTTTGGATAACAATCGCAGAAACTTTGGTTTTCAGTTTCGGAGATAATAAGACTACGGTAGAAGAAGAGCACATTTTGTTTAAACTTGGCAGTTAGCTTTGTCCATGATTGTATTCTAGTTTCAGTCTCACCGGATCAAACACTTAAGAATATAACAATATGTGTTGAATGGAGTACTCCATTCAAGATGATCGTGTAGTTGTCGTACCTTGTATTTTGCTTGCACCCCCTTTTCTTTTATCAAGATTTGTACTCCAAGTTATTCTATTTTCAATTCGGTGCATAAAGCATATCATTCACATCACTTAAATGATAATATTTGATTTATAAGATTCAAATTTTATAAATCAAAATCTTAAGATTTATCTGCTAAATTAAATTATGTCACGTAAAGCAATGTGTGATGTAGAGATCTTAGAATAGCATGCAATAGTACACTTTGTACTTTTATTTTTTGTCTAATAATTGGTAATTTTTTTAAAACATGGAATCTGAATGCTAGTAGTTAAGCATTAATCTGAGTGAAATCTAGTAGCTGCTTGAAAATATAAGACTATGAGCAGTTGGGAGTGGTTTGCTAACTTGAACAAAATGCAATATTAACTAATAGAACTTTAAAGAGTAATCTTAAAGTAATTGCTTGAATGTGCAACAGTGTGTCACACATTCAATGTCCCATCTAATCCAACATTATCTTGACAACCTAAGGTTCATAGTTCGCATAATGCTTTTCCTGAAACACTTTAAGTTGCTGTGCACATGGGTTTGGATCAGATTGGGTCAAAAAATGGCATTTATGGGTTCTATCTCCTTTACAGGTAAGATATAGTGCTGAAGGTTGACCCTTCTTTTGGTGATTTGATGCTCACATATCCATCTTTTTCCTTACAGCAATTCAGCCTTCTTTTTTCCCATCTCATAATATTGTTCAATATCTGCCATGAAAAGGTAATATTCACCTGAAAAAGTGATGTTCCATTTCCTAGATTTCTTCAATGATTTATCTTTAAATAATGGGTAATCTCTGTAAATCAGTAATCATATGTTATCAGTATGATGGGCAGATTTGTTTTAAATTTTGTAAGCATTCTAAAGCAGTTTTGTAGTGTTTCCAGTGCTTGAAGACTAATGTTTCAAATCATCTCTGCTTAGAACATTCATTTCAATTAACTACTCTAATAATTTAAATATATATGATTAAAATATGGGCAAATTATATTTGATGGACATGACAGACATAACATCACAAATTGGATCTGTCTTTAAATATTAATTTAGACTTGCCTTTTTCTATTTTGCTTTCTCTTGGTTAGTGCACCAACTTCTAAGCAGTCTATGGGCTTTTTGACCCATTATTTTCTTCGGACTAAACTTTACTACTTGCTTGTATTATATTTTTTAATACAGCAAAGTCTGATTTAATTATTTAGAAATACTAAGTTTATAAAATAAACAAAATATAAATATAATTTATAAATTAATATGATATGATGTGTTACGTCAGATCTATTTTATAATAAAAAAAATTAAAATTTTTGAAAGAATTTGTGAACTTGGAAAGCTTTACAAAAGCTTTTTTCAGAGTTTTAAAGCCCCCTGATTTTAAAGCCCCCAGAGGTCCCCTACTTCTATAAGGGTAGTGAATTTAATTTCTTTACCTACTCCAATTTCCATATCCAGAGCCAAAAATTTCCTCACCACACATTTATTTCATATAAAAGAAGCTTTATACACTAAGGATTGCAACATAACATTGCAATGATAAGGTGAACTTCTTCTGACAAAATGGAGGATATTTACTATCTTGAAGTGTAGGACTGCAACATAACATTGCAATTGTAATGTGAACTTCATCTGAGAAATAATACTTGCAGTCGTAAGTTTACAAATACTGCACAATCATTTTTAAAAAAATAAATAAATACGAGACTCACATTAAAAAAATTAATTTTTTAATAATGAATCTTATTCTTTTTTAAAATGATTGTACGATATTTACGCATTCTACAATTATATAACATTACTATTTGACAAAATTGAGGATATTTACTTTCTTGAAGTGTCAGCAGATTTTGTGTTTTCACTAAACTATCAGGCTCTGTTTTTGTTCTAATTTTTCATTAGAAGCTGAAAAATGACCTGAGTCCTTAATTCAGTGACCCTCTTCAGTTGGAATTCAATCAAATGTGTTTTCACTAACTGAGTCCAAATTAAAACTACTAATAATAATAATTTCATCCATTAAATAAAGTGTTTGCAGCTATAAACTAATTAATTATCCATACAGATAAAACAGTTCTGTGCCACCCTTTATTATCCTTGAAGATAATGCTGCAACCAAAATGTGCTTGAAATAGGAACAGAAATCTCCAAACTAAGATAAAATGGGTTATTGTGGATGGTCAAAGTAGAAGAATAAGGACAGTCGTGGAATTGACTCAACCTCCAAAGCAGGAAAACCCCCCAAACCGTCGTCCACGAGTAAAAAAACATTGGCTGAGCAAAGCAAAATGAGGAATGTCTGACTCTGACATTTTTGACCGCTCAATCTGCCAACCTCTCTTTTCCCCTGCCTCTCTGAAGATCCCCTTAGTCTTTGACCAAATCATAGCCGTTCAGCTCTTCATCTTGTGATTTTTCCCTTTCTGCATTCATCACAACCCTCTAACGGTTTTGGTGCAGTTAAGTTAAGCACCCCTGTTTAGGATATTAGGGGCATCCACTTCATACAACTCTCAAGTTTTTCAAGAAATGTTAAATTCAAAATCTTCTATAATTAAAAAAAAACTTCTTGTGAGGTATTTTCATAAACAATTTTTATGTCAATATCAAGTTATAGTTGTATCTTCAAATGATGAAGAATTGAAAGGAATGCAAAATATATCATATCACAACATAATTGATTTGTACAATAGTTGTTTAGGGGTTACTATCAACGAAAAAAAAAAACATGGCAATGGGAATATTCAAAATCTCAATTATAGTTATGTGAAGGAAATAACCTTTGTGTAACTTTGAAAAGAACTAGGACATATAGAGTATAGACTAAGGGATACACCAATCTTAGCACAAAAGGACACACAAATTTTGACAAATCCCACTTCATATGCATTATCGTATAATGCAATGGCCCCAAGCTTTTGGACACACCCATAGATGATAGAACCATTTTCCAACAAATTGAAGCATCTAATGAAGGTTAAAACAGTCATTCTGTAACTTCCTCAAAATCACAAAAACAGAGTTGCACAGATCATCATCATCACCAAGAACTCCCTGTATGGTTTCCAACTTTCTATGTTCCTCAAAAACATAGCCAATTCTTTCATTGGTTTATTTTTTTTCGTTCTTTTTTTTTTCAAGGTCTTTGTTCCTCTCTAGATAGCACCCTTTCCAGCTCACCCGCTTAGATCGGATCTATTCTCTGTCAACCCCCAGTTAGTTTCTTCATCCCCAGTAAAAGAAAAAAAATCACAAAAACCGGAAACACGAAAAAGAAACAATTTTTGTTTATTTTCCTGAAAACCCAAGAGAAAGCCTCAATCCCATATGCTAAAACAATAACGGGGTTGTGTTGCTGACCTCCATTTCTGAACTGGGTACGTGTTAAATGGGCAATGTTACGTCGAGCGTGGCTGCCAAATTCGCTTTCTTTCCACCAGACCCGCCAACGTATGACATATACAGGGAAGAGGATGGGAGGCTAGTTTTCCCAGGGGTGACGGCGGACAAGAATGTGGACGTCCATTTGCTGGACACCAAGGGCGGGAACAAGATCGTTGCCATGCTTTGGAGGCACCCTTTTGCGCGGTTCACGCTGCTGTACTCGCATGGCAACGCTGCTGACTTGGGTCAAATGCACGAGCTATTTATTGAGCTTAGGGCTCACCTGCGTGTCAATATCATGAGGTACTTTTGGGTTTTGGCGGGTTGGTTGGTTTGTCATAGCCGTAATGGGTGGTCTTTGTTCTCTTCTATGCTCTGTTGGGTGCTTTTTTATTTTTCTTCTTGGGGTTGGATTATTGGAGTAACTTAATTTTCATTTTTGATGATTAATTGATTCAATTCCCAGTTTGTAAAGTCTATCAATTGTTGTATGAGGGGTTTTTAAATCCCTTGCTTCTGATAGCGTCGCATAGAAAAATGAGTTTTTTATTTTGCTGTTTTGCTTGCGTAATTGCTTAGAAACCTATTTTCTGGTTTTGATCCGCCAACTTTTTCTTCACTGCTTTCTTTCTTTCTTTTTCCCCATCTAAGCTTCCAAAATATTCTCCTTTTTCATGTTTATGGTTTTTTTTTTCTTTGATTTCTGATCCTTTTTTTTTCTTTTTTTTTTAATCTCCCCCCCGTTGCTTCTCTTTCCTTGCATATATGGGAACTATTTGATGCATGAGTTTTATTGATTGAGAAGCCGTATAATATTACTATTCTGATTGAAGTTTTAAGAAGAGGCCTATTAAGAAATGGAGAATAGAGCGTGTATGGTTCTGGTCTTTTGAAAATGGAGAAGTCTGTTGTTATTTATTTTCTATTGACTGGTTGCATATGGAGAAGATGTTCTGGGATGCGATTAGTCAACTTTTTTTGGCGCCTGATTGTATTAATTTGTTCATTGAAAGCAGTAGGAAGAACCTTTCCTTAATTAATTACTTGGTATCCATTATCATATTGCAGCTATGATTATTCAGGATATGGAGCATCGACCGGTAAGGTAAGACAGTTTGCATTTGCTGTTTTCTTTTGCCTCGAAAATCTAGTGCAGAGTTTGAGTTAATTACCAATGAATAATATCTCTAGAATCTCTATTGATTATTCATCTATATGTATACCTGCTAAGTGTTGTCTCTGCAATTGTGGTAGCCTTCTGAGTTCAACACTTATTATGACATAGACGCTGTGTACAATTGTTTGAAGAGCGAATATGGAATTAAGCAAGAGGATTTGATTTTGTATGGCCAATCTGTTGGAAGTGGACCAACGGTACACTTGGCTTCTCGGTTACAGAAGTTGAGAGGTGTTGTTCTTCATAGCGCCATTCTTTCGGGCATACGGGTGTTATATCCAGTCAAGATGACATTTTGGTTTGACATTTTTAAAGTAAGTTTGATTAAAGTAATCTATGGATCTCTTTTTTTTTTTACTTTTTTATAAGCTTTATTAATTGGTCTTGTATTGATGAAGCCTCCTTCATTTTTTTCAGAATATAGACAAAATACGGAATGTCAGCTGTCCAGTTTTAGTTATACATGTAAGTTCTTTTCTTTCTTGCCAAAACTTTAATTAGTCTGTCAAATTCTCCATTTGTTTATATACCCACAGAACTTTATCTTCTAGTTCTTATCTATTTTCTTAGTGCAGTTTATACCAACTAATTTTTCCTAAAATCTTAGGTTAAAAGTCTAGTGCTTAGTGCTTACTACCAGTTACTGCCAAGATATGATTCGATGGCATTTCTTAGTTTCATTTTACTCCTTAGATGTTTTGGTTCTGTAAACGATCTTTCATAAACTGCATGCTTTGTACCATGCCAAGTAATTTACTGACAATTCCATTGGATGGCATCACTAAGAAAACCCTAAGCACCATTATATATTGTCCATTCGGTCGTTAACTATGTTTAAATTTTGTATCCTTGATTTTTTTTCCCTCTTCTTCATCTCTTTTCCTCCTGCTTTCATAAATTCACTGTTTGTATAGTCATAATAATATGTTTAATCACCTTCTGTTCTGTTGAATTATCCAAATGTATTTGTTTCTAATACAATGGAATAGGTTCTATTGAATCTTCTGTTATCAAAATGTATTTATTTCTAATACAATGGAACAGAAGAATAGAATTAATTCCCAAGTTTCAGGAGTCTCTGAACTTGTGGCAATAAAGGCGGAGTCTTTTAAGATTTGGAATCTCCAATAAGAAAAAAAATATCTGGTAGATCTATTTCTTTCAAACCAAAAAAATGGGGTTGAAAATTTTCAAGTTATCCCTCTAGATACAGGAAAATGCAAAGAAATCATTGACAGAATTTTTTTCATTTGATTGGACTTCTCATCTTGACAAAGATGAGAGGAAACCAAAGTGTATTTCCAAGAGTTGAAACTGACAATGCAGAACTTTTAGAGGGAGTGAAGGGCAATATTATTTTGCATGAATTGTAAACATTCAGGGAGTTCTTGTTGGAAGTTGATGACCTTAAGCCTTAAGGTGATACATCTGATGCCAATCAATTAATGAGAGGAGGAAATACAAGAAGTAGAAATGGTCATCAATCTCTTTGTGATAGGAAGTTAGTCTATAATTCTATCAGATTTTAAGGATGTGGCTGTTGCCAAATTATCTAGAACTTGAGTTGTGTTGGCTTTTCTTGTTTTTTTTTCGGTTTCCAGTTGTTTTTTTTCTTGTGTTATGCTGATGAAATGAGTAAAACCATATAGCCAGCCTATGTTACGATAAACTGAAGCAAATCTGATCAAAACAATAAACTGAATTGCTTCTGCTTCATTCATAAGGAATATCAATTTTCTTCTTCTTTGTCCTTAGAACCCTATTATGTCATCCCTATGGTATTCTCTACCCATGACCTTACTTCCTACAATAGGTTTCTGTCTTTCCCATTACAAATTGATTTAATGTATGGTTCTAATTTGATTTATACTGACTGCTATTGGTATGGGCGAATGGTGTCTCCTATGATGGATCATTTGCAGGGAACAAATGATGACATTGTTGATTGGTCCCATGGAAAGCGATTATGGGAACTTTCCAAGGAAAAATATGATCCCTTATGGGTCAAGGGTGGGGGGCATTGCAACCTCGAAACTTATCCCGAGTATATTAAGCACTTGCGCAAGTTTGTAAATGCAATGGAGAAACTCTCACTCACAAGACCGACGAAACAACTCACATCTAACTCAAGCTTTACGGAAGACAGACACAACAAGTGCTTGAGATTTGGAAAACGATAGCTGGTTCTTTCCCACCATTTGATTAGTAGAGGAATCAAAACAGATAGGCTCCTTTTTTCTCCAAGAATAGCTATGCTTGCGTGCTTCATGGACCCAGTGTTCAGCGTCTAAGCTGTTTGGTTCGGTATGTTTCTTGAAATCGCTAAATGATAGAAATCATATATGATTTGTTTGATCCAGATCCTGTTCAGCAACCATTTTTGAGGTAGCAATCTGCTGCTGTTGTTTTTCCCATGAGTAGTGCAAAAATTGATATGAGCTAGTCCCAGAGACTGCTTGATCTGGATTTCATGTATAATTAACAAACTTGAGCTTTATGTAAAGACTATCAGCAGTTTCAGAAATGAAATACATGTGTTTGTTTCATTTACTTATGAGAACTACTACAAACACAAAGAGATTACATAAAAATAAACTCACAAACTGACATAGCTTTACTCGATGCGTTAGATCTACTTTATATTAAAAATAATTTTATAATTTGACGTATTAAATCATGCCAAGTCAGTTTGTAGATTTTTTGTTGTGTAATATCTTTGTAGCTGAAGTATTTCTCTTTACTTATTGGCCAATGATCTTTTCACTTGCTAAACTGCACAATTGGACTAAAAAAAATACACTATTTATTCTTTTCTTTTCCATGCTGTACAATTATTTCTCTTTACTTATTGGCCAATGATCTTTCCATTCTTTTCTTTATCGTCAATCAGCTTCGTTAATTCATATCATTGTTTGTGTCGCACATTTCACGTTTGTTCACACAATTGAAGCTTTCCATTGCTTTTTAGCTTCTTCATTTTCAAAATCTATTGCATTATTGTTGCACATGTTTAAAAAATGCTGCAATTTTTGGACTCAGATATATGAAGTGGTTAAGGCCACCTAATGCAATTTTTACACTGGTTTGCCTATGGACCCTTAAGATCGGATTGTATCATATGCTTTTATATTTAGCTTTCAAGTGTAATATAATCTAATCATAATGAACTGTTGTTATACATTCTAGGTTTTCTTTCGATGCACATGATTTATACGTTGAATCTTTTATCGATATGGGGTGAAAGAATTAAAGGATACATGACCGGAGTTTACTCTGCAGGGTGGGTCTGAAGGGCCTTGCCTTGAAGAGGTTCTCCGACATAAAAAATAAAGGATATGGCTTTGGGTAGATAAATGTGATTAACTGGCAACTAAAATGCTACTCTGTCCTTTCAAATGTACCGTTCAAAGTTATAGCTAGTGCATTTGTGTTGTTTTAAATATTAAAAAACACGAACACAAATATATTAGCAGTAACTTTGAGCGGTATATTTGGGAGGGCAACATAAGATTTTCCATTAAAATACTAAGACAAAAAACTTAAGAGTGCACTTTTGAATTAAGGCGGCTTAGAATGATGAGGATGAATTGAACATGCAATATTTATTTATGTGGTTGTCATCATTCTCCTAGCTTATATTTTTTAACCATAATATCGAGTCATAGACTAATGCTGATTAGGAATAGAATTATTCTGACAGTGAGTTAATCACAGATACTCGAAGGATTGAAATTTATCTCGATTTATACAACCTCAACTTTGCCTGAAAATTAACATACAAGAGACTCGAAAAACAACTACATTTCAATTAAATGGAATATGCGAGTATGTATGTTTTAAGTTTTAACCGTTGCTTGTTAAGTGTTTATCTCCCAACAACTTGTGAAAAGTTCTTGTCTTATTACTCAATAATTTGGGTTTGTAAATCATCAGATGCAGCAAGAAAGAGTTCAAAGTGAAGGCCCATCATTCGAAGATCGTTTCTCCCCTTATACCTTTCTTTCGGTCAAGTTTTTTCATGGGCTGGGCCTAGCTTGAGTTTCAAATATCAATATTTTAAATTTTATTTACAATCTACTCATTATTAAAAATACATGGATAAAAATATCTCATATTTTATATTAATAATTATTTATAAGTATGTTTCCGAGAGAAGCAAGGGAATAGTAAGTTTCATGGCAGTAAGGGACAAACCAATATTTTGGGAAAAAATGGAGCGGGTAGCCAAGGACATGAAAGCTTATCTTATTCTCTCCCCTTCTTTGGTAAGCTCGCTTCTTTTATTCAATAGCATTTATATTTTGCAAATCGAGCCTCTAATAAAATGGGAAAAAAAAGAACAAATTTAATTACAAGTCAGTGTGGATAAACACCTAGCAAAACGCTTACATGTCATAATTTGATTTGAAAAATAAATTATAAAATTTGAATATTATAAATCAAATTTTATCATTTAAGTAATATGGATGATACAAAGAGCTAACGATGAATTACAACTTTTCACAACAATCAATAGAGGCATGGTTTATCAAGATGAACTGGGATACAACTATTGATAAAATCAGAGGCAAGATTGAGATTGAAGTCATCATTAGGAATGTAGAAAGCCAAGCCTTAGGCTCCCTTCGAGCCGCATGGGCACTCAACGCAGGAGTCTCTAATTGCTAAAGCTTATGCAAGGAAGATGGATACTCAATTTTGAAAAGATATGAGAATTATGCATTTTATACTTGGGGAAGATGCATTGCAAGTGGTTAATCCTCTTAATAAGGATGTGAAAGATTGGAGTTCAGCTTGACTTTTATTTAAAGATACAAATCCTATTCTCAACTTTCATGCACAATGGACTATTTAACACGAGTAATGCTATATATCATACTCACATCCTATTTCTATCCTATTAAGTAAGATGTACATTTTTCACTATTATATAATTAAAAAATATGTAATAAATGATTATTCAATAGTGATAAATGTGTCATATCATACTTATTGGATTGAAAGTAAAATAGTAGTATGGAATATAGAATTAAATAATGCAACTCACAACCTAGGGAGGGATGCTCTTAATTTCCAACATGATTTAATTGACATCGAAGATATTCTAGAGTGTATTTACTCTATTATTTTACAAGAATCTTTGTAAGTTTTTTTTAGCAATAAACTATTATCTATAAAATAAATAAATAAATTATGTTGATGGTGTGTTCTATGTACCAGCTTGCAAATAGAATAACTTCTAAAAAAAGCTGGACTTCACTCCAAATTGCAAATTATCCATCAACTCAAACGGTGTGTGGATGTATTAAAAAAGGGCTTACATATATAATGTTTATTTTATTTTCGTATCTTTCCACTTGAGGATTTTTCTTCTTAAGATTTGGGATTTTATATGGCAATTAGGAGACATACTAATCTCACATGTGACATGAATACACGAGTAGAAAAATGACATTTTCTTGGGATCACAATGTCCCACATGTTGTAGCAATTGAAACCCGACTGAGCTGGCTGCCAATTCTTATTAGTTGTCAAGGAAAACTCATCTTTAACTTTAAAAAAATGTTAACCAATTGCCATACAACCTAGTTTAACACGTGAATTTGTGTCTAATTTCCTTTGGATTTGTGTCCCAAAAGGTATTCAACCACCATAAGAAGACAGCTTCCTCAATCCCCAAGGTTGCTCTTGCATTTTTGCTGTACAATATATATATATATATATATTTATATATATATTTATATATTTATATATATAAATTTTTTAAAGTTTTTCTACACTATAGACATCATAAATTCTTTTCTTACTTTTGATAATATAAGCAAAAAATTGATGATATGAGCTAGACAACTTTGAACAACAGGTTTCTTTTAAAGCTAACACTTGACTCTTTTATTTTTTTTTTCTTTGCGTTGTCTGTTATTATCTACAAAACTGTCTAAATCGGTGTAGATAACATACCTAACAAATTGCTTATATAATATAATTTGATTTGAAAGAAAGTTTTTTAAATTTGAATTTTATATTTCGAAATCAAATATCACCATGTAAAAGATGTGGATGGTATGCTTTACACACCAGCTTGCAAATAGAGTAATACTACTCGATCGTAATTCCTTTTATCATTATCTAGATCTCATCATCACATAAAATAATATTAAATGATTGAAAACTATTTATTATATTTAATTTGTGAACTTATAATTTAATGGCATACCAAGAATGTTGAGACTTAAGGGTGGCTTACGTGTCATACTTTTTTAATATATATTATATATATTTATTTATTTTAATAGTTTTATATTTATATTAAAACTCTGGATAATTATAAATAAATATATTACTCATTTAAAAGTCAAAAGTCACATTTCTTAATGGAAGGAAACAACTCTTAGTAGAAAAGAGTCTTGGTCTATCTATAAATAGGACATGTGATTCTCTATCAGTCACATCCATCAACGCAAAGATAGATAGATTGAAAATCCCTACCAAATACTCTCCCTAAAAAAATCTATGAGGGTTCACAATCAATAAGCAATCGGTTCCTACGCATACTTGATCAACAATGGCCTGAGGTTAGTGTTTTAACAATTCTTTTATTATGGAATGTTCTCCCAAATTCTTACAATAGTGGTATCAGAGCAATCTCTTGTGCCATGTTGTTTAGTATGATTTTTGATTATTATGTGTATTGTTTATTGGTGGAATCTTGTTTGTAGATCTAAATTTATTTAGATATGTGAATTGTTAATTTTGTTGAAATTGAGATCTTAAGATTTCTCACATTTTCGTTTGAATCATATGAAAATCAAAAATCTTTTAAATTTTTTAAATATGTCCAGTTTTTGACAAAAATAAAAAATTTTACGCATTTTCTTGCAGAGGTTTTAAGATTATTTTCATGTTTATAATCAGAGAGACGGAGGTCTGTATATACTAAGTTTTTTGCGTGATTGAAATTTTCAAATCGCTTCATCTTTGTTTGAAGAGAAAAGTTGAAGTTCGGTCTAACTGAACCCCCCACCGTTGCAACTCCCGCCGTTCCTGGCGGCAGTGGACGACACCGCCCACCCCATTGAGACCGGAGGGGTACGAGTCTGAAACGGATTTAAGGCTGCCGGGAGCACACTGGAGGTCGCCGGGGCTCGCCGTCGCAGGGGTGAGATCTCCGGCTCCCTTTGGTTCCGATGGGGTGGGCGGTGTCGCCCACCGCTGCCGGCGGCATCAGGGGCTGAGTGAGACCAAATTTCTTTTAAAAATTCATTTTCATTTTATTTTTTTATTATATTTTTTATTATGTTTTCTTCATTTTATTATTTTATTATGTTTTTATTATATTTTTTAAATTTTATTATATTTTTTATTATATTTTTATATCAATTATAGAAGTTTAAAAAGTAAAAAGGGGTGAGTTACAAAATGATGAGATGCAGCCCAACTGCATTCCAGCATCTCTCTCGTTCGAAATCATCAAAAAATAATACATTTTGATGCGAAAAGGCATCTCTTCATATTTTTTAAAAGGCATTGATGGATATTAATGAAAGCGGTTTTGCATATTAACGAAGCAATTTTTCATCTTCAAATTTTTGATTTGAAAAACTGGAAAATGATTGAAAAGGCATTTGAAATCCGGCCTGCGAAAATTAATGAAACGGTTTTTCATCCTTCGTATTTAAAATATATATATATATATATATATATATATATATCAAATTACATTCGGTTTAGTATTGCGTCTGACTTTGATTTGCCAAACATGTGTTGTCTTGTCTCTTGGAGTTCATTCTGCACCACGCCATAAGGGTTAATCAAAGTAGATGTTTGTTTAGATTTTATGAAAATGTTTTCATAAAAGTAGATGCAGTCTGTATCTTGAACAGACGTAATAAATTGTTCAAAAGTCACATTTATGGTATTGATGGCTTTATATATATAAAATAGTAACCCAAATCCAATTAGAAGTCTCGGCTTGGTTAATATATATATATGTTTCGGTTTGATTTATATATCTATTAGTTTTAGTTTATTATATTTTGAATCATTTTGGTTTGGATTAGTTTATGTAATCATGAATTTATTCGTGATGTCATATTAAAATAAATATTAATATTGTGTATTGAGAATAACTACAGTATTTCAAGACATAATATTTTTAATATATTTTATTTTATGACTTTATAATAGCATTTTTTAATTGCAATTCAATTATTATAATAATTATTTAATCCTACATAGAGGTAATTATTATAAAAAATGATGATTTAATTAGAATAAGATAACGAAAATATATTAAAAAAAAGAGATTTCTTATACTTACAGGTGAGAAATTTCTTTTTCTTAAATATTTATATATCACTAATCTTATTATAAAAAAATACATATAAGTAAGTCTTATGCATGTTGCAATCTTTATCCACGTTTAACATATACATTTCAATACAAACTGAATAACATATACATTTCAATACCCACTAGTCCATAAATTTAATACCTTTGTTAGATGTATTAAAAAATTTATAACTTGTTCGAAGAGCATTATTTCGTTTTGGAAAAATAGTTGTAAAAAATGGTGGCACTATCGATATTGAATTCACTTTCCCATCTATCTTATCATATACCTCCTTGTTGAGCTTGATAAATTTATCACCCCAGCTAAATTGTAAAAAATACCAGTTTACACTGGAAACCAACCTCAGTTTTTGATATTTTCTCACCAACCAAGAAATAGAAAGTCAACCCAACAAAGCTATAACCCTCCATGAGCTGCAACTCCCCATATCCATATACCACTAGATTTAACTCATTTCTGAACAGAACAAAAAATAAAAATAAAAAATCGATGCATATCCACCGCCATACTCAGCTTAGTGAAACCATTTATGTTACTCAGCTTACATAAAGCTTTACAATTTACAAAGCACAAAACCCAATCATTTGCAGCTCGTAGAGTATGGATAACGAACCTTATGGCAAAGTATCTACCAAATGAATCATTGAAAAATGAAGCAGATAACCAAAAATGATCATAAGGGGAAAAAATAAATCAGAAATGTGATAAGATAGATGGGAAAGTGAATTCCTAGACATTTATAATGAAGTAACGAAACATTTTTCCACAGCCTCAAAAATATAAACTCAGATCCCAGAAATACCTAGCAAAATATTTTCCCACAGACGGCAGATGGCACGGTAGCCGAGTCGGAGGGGCGAGGTTTTTGTTGGAGGGAGAAATTCTTGATTGAATTTCGAATGGGTCTGAATTGGGGATGTTGTTTGAGTAAAATGCACGCGTTTTACTGTAGACAAAAAAGCCCACATCTGACGGAGTGTAGGGTTGGATACTGTAGCGGCTTAAGTATGGAAGAACTCTAGATACAATAGTATAACTCTCAATACAAATTATTAATCCCATCCATTTATATAAACCACGGTATCCATCGGGCCTTATTCAATACATGTATATATGATTATAATTAGCCTTATATATTGTGAGATCTTAGATTTATGTATATTTTTATATATTATTTTATTTTTATGGTTGAATATTTTAATTTATTTTAATAATATTATTAGTCGTGTTTTATTTGTTTAAGATATTTATTTGATCTATTAGTTAGTTAATATCAGTCTTACGTTGTTTTATGTTTATATTGAGTTACGTTGCTTTTCTTATTTATTTTAATGTGAGATAAATATTTTAATTATTAGAATTAAATTACTTTATTTTATTATGCGAGTTTATTTAATATGATTTCTTAATAATAATTAGTGTTTTATATTTAAGATTGTTTTTCAAATTAAATTGGTTTATTGTTGGATTTTGAATATTTTATTTCATTGATATTGAATTATAACATTTTCAGTTGGTTTTTATTTATTTTGTTGTATTTTTTCTTTCTAGTTGGATTTCATTTCTTTTTTCCTCTCTTTTTTCTTTTTATTTTATTTTTCTCTTTTTTCTTCTTTTCTTTTCTTCCTTTTTCTTTTTTCCTTTTCCCCTGCCTTCCCCTAGCCCGCGCGAGCCCCTCCCCTGCTTCCTCTCTCTCCCGCCGTTTCTCTTCACTCCCTCAGCGCCGCCGTCGACCACCCACCAGCGACACCGCCCAGCCCAACCCACCCCCACATGCCAGCGAGTCCAATGGTACCGGTGGTGTCATCTCCGACCACCCCACCTCCCGTCGGCAAGCTGAAATCCGAAATGGATTTTGTGGCTTCTCTTGCATTTTTCGGCCACCTCCGACCACCCATAACGCCGGAGACCTACCAGCAGCCTCCCCTCACTCCGACGAATATAACCCACCACCTAGAACCATCCAGCTCCGCCGTTTGCTCATCCACCCAAAATGAGTTTTCAAATGGCTTGTTCTTCACCACACCGCCGTCCGGCCGCCGTGCATCTCACCTCCGCCACCAAACCACTCCCCTACCCCAACCAGTCATCCCTCTAACTCAGTTTCTCCAACCACGGTCCCACATTCTCTATACGACCCCAAACCCGAAAATGGGTTTCCACCCATCTTGAGCCCGATCCACCACCTTCCGGTGGTTGTGCTGCCACACCACCACCTTCATGAGATTCCTCACCCTTTAATGAGTGTCTTCCTTAATTTTGGTGTCAAACCGAGCACTCTAGCCTAACGTACAAGTGACCACTACGAACGTTGCGGATTAGCATTTGCTCAGAAATCCACGTTTTTATTCTTTGTAAGTATTTTCCAAACGAACTTTAAAATTTAAATATATTTTTGGCATCAACAGTTATTGTTTTTGGTTATTGTTGGAATTTATTAATTGTTGGCTATTTGGTGCATAGTCGTCTGCATTGTGTATTTACGCGCATATTCATGTGTTGGAAATGGAAACTAGGTTTTCATTGTGTTTATGGTCTTTTGGTGCGTGTGTATCACGACCCCAAGCCGAGATTGGGCATTATCTCGGTGGAGCTCCTCTGGTCACTCGGGAGCAGCATATACTGAGTTACGTCCCCTGGGTCGTCGCAGGGCGACGACGAGATCGAACGGGATGGTAACGCTCTTGTGCCGACTCTGTGACTCCTCTACTGGCGGGAGCTAGGGGATGTCTGGTCATGGTACGTGCTGGGCTCAGTTAGCTAGGCATCGCCCATTCCAAAATCACATGCGTGGTCGTTACTTTCAATGTGATGATGAAAGCCAGGGTGTGTGGATGGTCCCTACGGGAGATCATGATACATACAGTTAATAAAATGGACTTTTAAGCCATTTTCTGGGAAAGTTGCGGGTTTTAATTATTGGTTTTACGTGGACCATTTTCTAAAAAAATGGTTGTGGTTTTAATGGATTTACGGTCGTCGAAGCAAAGGTTGATGCATTGGCCCCTCCTCCGCTGATGGACAAAAGGGTTTTAACGGCAGGGTTCTTTTGCTGCACTGTTTGGGTGAAAGTTGAGAATTGGACCGAGTTTGAGGAAGAAATGGTGACTTGGTAGGTGCTGGAATCGAGATCGGCAAAGGCACAAAAGAGATGTTTGAAAGGGTGGAATCTATGCTGGACACCGGGAATCCACTGCCGGGAAACCAGTATGCACCTTTCACGACTGTCTGTCCGGTAGAGGAGGAGAGTTGGAGAAGCAAAAGGAGGGCGGAGATCGCATATGCAAGGGTTTTGGAAGCCATTGATGAAGGATATATATTACGAAAACAGACAATATTCTATGAGATATTGCTAGGAGCTTTGATAAAGTCAAAGACCATAGTACGTATATTCTTATTTTCTTTTTTCTTATAATTTTTTTCCTCTCTGGTACTGCATGGTGTCAACTATCTGATTAATTGATTCTTGCAAGATATCCTCTATCAGGAAAGAAACTTACGTGTATATATAGCACAGAGTGGCTTTGAATTTGAAGATGATGCAATGAAGACTCTTTTTGAGGGAGTTTATTTGCATCAATGCATGGAGAGAGTCCCAAAAACGAAAGGAATTGGAAAGCTACAAAGATTACAGCTAGGTGCCGTTGCCGTCATGCATTACTTTTAGCTGGGAATTCGGCATAATTTACGGATTTAGTCCAAAATGTCACCTGGCTAAAGATTATCCGGAGAATATATATATAATTAGAATATATATGCATCAAGACTCAAGAGTATGAGCTCAGCTCAGCCTCCGTCAACAATCAAGCTTTCTTCCTCCGGTTTTCGATCATTTTCTATCTTAACCTCTATCTCGAAGTTTTATAGTCAAAATATAAGACCTGCAATTAAGCATCCAATTGAAAACACAAAACTCTTGTACTTTGAACCAATTCCCAAATATACACATATATAGAGAGAGAGAGAGATATTTCAATTGGTGCACACAAAATCGTTTTTACAATTATGGGCATTTTTGTAGAAAACTTATGAAAGTAATATCATTTTATAAAATTACCATCGTTTTAGTGAATGCGTAAAAGTTGTGAAAGTGGTTGTAAAAGTACTTGCATAATTGTATTTTATAAAATTACCATTACAACTTATGATAAGTTGTGAAAGTTATGAGTTATTCTATTCATAAGTCAGTGTGGATTACATACTTGCATCTACATCATTGATGTGTCAAGATTTGATTTACAAGATTCAAATTTATAAATTTTTCTTGCAAATAAAATTTGAGTTTTGCTACAAATCAGCCACTATTCACATCACACACCCCACACTTATAGCTTTTCATAGGATGTGAGAGTGTTTTTCATAGGGTGTATGGATGTTTTTCATAGGGTGTGGGGTGTGGATTCCTTACCGGTTATCTGGACTCTCTCAAAATGGCCTACCAAGTTATCTTTACCATGACTGTATGCTCAAATTTGAGGGTGTCTGTAAATAATGCCAATTATGTTGATGTTCACCCAGTTTGCAATGATCATGTATAGCTTCTTTAGCAGAGGTAGATATTATCTTGAAGAGAAATGATATTTGCTATGCCAGCTCTGCATAACTTAAAAATATCTATATAAGATTCACATAAAAAATTAATTTTTTAATAAAAATTTTACTTTTTTTTCAAAAAAATTATACAATACTTACGCAAGATTTTATGTAACATTTCTCTATTAAGAATGCCGCTACATGTAAAAGGCCATGAAAATACCCTTGGACATTATTAGTTAAACTGCGATTGAAGGTCCAAATGTGTAACTTTGTTGACCTATTGTCATGGCCGGCTCTGTGGAAGAGCCCAAGCCCAATAAAACCCAGCCCGCCGAAAAAAAGGAGATCCAAAACGACTTCGTTTGGACAAACCCTAAATCCGTTAATACTTTTGTTTTTCCCCTTCCTTCCGTCCGGCGCCCCCCAGCCCCTGACTCTCGCACTCTCTGCGTCTCTCCCTCAGTTTTTCGTCTCCCTTTCTGCGTCTCCAAGCCGCCGCCCTTCGCTCCTGGTTTCCGTTTCCGTTCGCATCCGGTAAGTAGTCTCCGTTGGACTTTCAAGAAGAGGTCCAATGGTGGAATCGTGTCTAGTGCTTAATGCTTACTACCAGTTACTTTCTAGATACGATTCGATGACATTTCCAGTTTCATTTTACTCCTTAGATGTTTTGGTTTTGTAAACTTTTTTTCATAAACCACATGCTTTATACCATGCCAAGTAATTCACTGACAATTCCATTGGATGCCGTCACTAAGAAACCCGTAAGCACCATTATATTTTGTCCTTTCGGTTGTTAACTGTGTTTGAATTTTGAATCCTTGATTTTTTTTTCCCTCTTCTTCATAAATTCACTTTTTGTATAGTCGTAATAATATGTTTAATCACCTTCTGTTCTGTTGAATCTTATCCAAATGTATTTGTTTCTAATACTATGGAATAGGTTCTGTTGAATCTTCTCTTATCAAAATGTATTTATTTCTAATACAATGCAAAAGAAGAATATAATCAGTTCCCAAGTTTCAGGAGTCTCTGAACGTGTGGCAATAAAGGCGGAGTCTTTTAAGATTTGGAATCTCCAAGAAGCAAAAAGAAATCTGGTGGATCTATTTCTTTCAAACCAAAAAATAGGGTTGAAAATTTTCAAGTTTTTCCTCTAGATACAGGAAAATGCAAATAAATCATTGAAAGAATTATTTTCATTTGATTGGGCTTCTCATTAACCCTTTAATAACTTCTCATCTTGTCAAAGATGAGAGAGAACCAAAGTGTATTTTCAAGAGTTGAAACTGACAATGCAGAACTTCTAGAGGGAGTGAAGGGCTTAATTTGCATGAATTGTAAACCTTCAGGAAGTTCTTGTTGGAAGTTGATGACCTTAAGGTGATACATCTGATGCCAATCAATTAATGAGAGGAGGAAATACAAGAAGTAGAAATGGTCGTCAATCTCTTTGTGGTAGGAAGTTAGTCTGTAATTCTATCAGATTTTTAAGTATGTGACTATTGGTTAGATGGTGGTTTTATGGATTTATTATTTTTGAAATACCAGAAATTCACATGTGGGGAGGTTTTCATTTATCAATAATGAGAACTCTTCTTCTTTTTGGTAAGTAAAAAAAAAAAAAAAAGTTCTCAATGAGAACTCTTCTTGTTGCTTCGTTTATTTTGTATTTTGTATGAAGAAGAGTCTGGAGTGACCAGCAAGTGCCAACTGCTGTCCTTTGTCATTGTAGTTATGCAGGTGAAATGAGTAAAACCACATAGCCAGCCTATGTTACCGGAAGCAAATCCAATCATGAACAATAAACTGAATTTCTTCTGCTTCATTCATAAGGAATTTCGATTTTCTTCTTCTTTGTCCTTAGAACCCTATTATGTCATTCATGAGTTTCTTGTATCGCACTTTCCATCTTCGACCTAAATAGGTCTTGTCCTATGTATATCACCTTGTATACTTGGGCTCTGCCTATTCTATTAATACAATCGTTTACTTATCAAAAAAAAAAAGAACCCTATTATGTCATCCCTATGGTATTCTCTACCCATGGCCTTACTTCCGACAATAGGTTTCCGTCTAGCCCATTACAAATTGATTTAATGTATGGTTCTGATTTGATTTATACTGACTGCTATTGGTATGGGCGAATGGCCTCTCCCATGATGGATCATTTGCAGGGAACAAATGATGACATTGTTAATTGGTCCCATGGAAAGCGTTTATGGGAACTTTCCAAGGAAAAATACGATCCCTTATGGGTCAAGGGTGGGGGGCATTGCAACCTTGAAACTTATCCTGAGTATATTAAGCACTTGCGCAAGTTTGTAAATGCAATGGAGAAACTCTCACTCACAAGGCCGACGAAACAACTCACTTCTAACTCAAGCTTTACGGAAGACAGACACAACAAGTGCTTGAGATTTGGAAAACAATAGCTGGTTCTTTCTCATCATTTGATTATTAGAGAATCGAAACGGATAGGCTCCTTTGTTCTCCAAATATAACCATGCTTGCGTGCTTCATGGACCCGGTGTTCAGCGTCCAAGCTGTTTGGTTTGGTAAGTTTCTTGAAATCGCAAAATGATAGACATCATATATAATTTGTTTGATCCAGATCCTGATCAGCAACCATTTTTGAGGTAGCAATCTGCTGCTGTTGTTTTTCCCGTGAGTAGTGCAAAAATTGATGTCAGCTAGTCCCAGAGACTCTGCTTGATCTGGATTTCATGTATAATTAACAAACTTGAGCTTTATGTAAAGACTATTAGCAGTTTCAGAAATGAAATACATGTGTTTGTTTCATTTACTTATTGGCCAATGATCTTTTCACTTGCTGAACTGCAGACTTGAACTAAAAAAATACACTATTTATTCTTTTCTTTTCCATTTTGTATTTGGCCAATGATCTTTTCACTTGCTGAACTGCAGACTTGAACTAAAAAAATACACTATTTATTCTTTTCTTTTCCATTTTGTATTTGTCACACATTTCACGTTTCTTCAACACAATTCAAGCTTTCCGTTGCTTTTTAGCTGCATCTTTTTCAAAAGCTATAGTATTATTTTTGCACGTCTAAAAAATGCTGTAGTGTTTGGACTCAGATATATGTAGTGAGGCCACCTAATGCAATTGTTGCACTGGTTTACCTATTGACCTTTGTGATCGGATTGTATTATTTGCTTATATTTAGCTTTTAACTGGTAAAAGGCCTCGGGCTTAGGATATGCTCTCCCTAGGTCTAAGGTTCAAATTCCCTTAAGTGCAAACAATCTCTAGGGCCGGATTGGAGGATTTTTTTTTTTTTTTCTTGAACCAAGGTACACTCGTGAAAAACTCCTTACTAAGAGTTTGTGCACCTCGGGATTAGCCAGGATGCTATTCCGAACACCCAGTGCCAATTAGGAAAAAAAAAAAAGCTTTCATGTGTAATTCAATCTAATCATAATGCAGTGTTGTTATACATTCTAGGTTTTCTTTTCGATGCACATGATTTATACGTCGAGACTTTTATCAATATGGGGCGAAAGAATTAAAGGATATGACTTTAGCGAAAGAATTGAAGTTTATCTCAATCTATACAACCTCACATTTGCCTGAAAAATCAAATACTGCTAAGGAAGAACGAAAGATAGATGCATTTACGTATTCCGATATATTGATTAAAAAAAAAAGTTTTGAAGCATCGCATTTGCATTAATCAAAAGGGTTTTCTTGAACTCAGAACCACATTTTAATAGAATGGAATATGTGATTCTGTGTGTGTTAACCGTTGTTTTTAAGTGTTTATCTCCCAACAACTGTGGATAGTTCTCGTCTTATTACTCTATAATTTGGGTTTGTAACTCATGGGATGCAGCAAGAAAGAGTTGAAAGTGAGGCCCATCATCATTCGAAGATCGTTTCTCCCCTTATACCTATCTTCTGGTCAAGTTTTTTCATGGACTGGGCCAAGCTTGAGTTTCAATTTTCAATTTTTTTCTAATTTTATTTACAATCTAGTCATTATTAAAAACACATGGATAAAAACATCTCATATTTTATATTTATAATTATTTATAAGTATATTTCCGAGAGAAGCAAGGGAAAAGTTTAATTTTTATGGCTGTAAGGGACAAACCAATATTTTGGGAAAAGAAATGGAGCTGGTAGCCAAGGACATGAAAGCTTTATCTTATTCTCTCCCCTTCTTTGATAATCTCGCTTCTCTTATTCATTAGCATTTATCTTTTGCAAATCGAGCCCCTAATAAAATCGGAAAAAAAGAAAAAAGAAAAAAATTTAATTACAAGTCAGTGTGGATTAACACCTAGCAAAATGCTTATATGTCATAATTTGATTTGAAAAATAAATTAAAAAATTTGAATCTTATAAATCAAATCTTATCATTTAAATGATGTAGATGATACAAAGAGCCAGCAAGAAATTACTACTTTTTCATAACAATCAAAAGAGGCATGATTTATCAAGATGAACTGGGATACGACTATTGATAAAATCAGAGGCAAGATTGAGATTGGACTCATCATTAGGAATGTAAAAGGCCAAGCCTTAGGCTCCCTTCGAGCCACCCGGGCACTCAATGCGAAAGCCTCTATTTGATAAAGCTTATGCAAGGAAGATGGATGCTCAATTTTGAAAATATATGGAAAATATGCATTTTATACTTGGAGGAAGATGCATTGCAAGTGGTTAATCCTCTCGATAAGTAGGATGTGAAGGATTGGAGTTCAGCTTGACTTTTATTTAAAGATACAAAGACTATACTCAACTTTCATGCACAATGGACTATTCAACAAGAGTAATGATATACACCACACTCCCATCCTATTTTCATCCTACTAAGTAAGATGTGCATTTTTTATTATTATATGATTAAAAAACATAAAATAAATAATTATTCAATAGTGATAAATATATCGCATCATACTAATTAGATTAAAAGTAAGATAGTATGGAGTATAGAATCGAATGATGCAACTCACAACTTAGGGAGGGATGCTCTTAATTTCCAACATGATTTAATTGACATTAAAGATATTCTAAAATGTATTCCCTCTATTATTTTGCAAGAATCTTTGTAAGTTTTTTTAGCAATAAAACTATTATCCATAAAATAAATAAATAAATGATGTTGATGGTGTGTTCTATGTACCAACTTGCAAATAGAATAACTTCTAAAAAAAAGTTGGACTTTACTCCAAATTGCAAATTATCTATCAACTCAAACGGTGTGTGGATGTAGTAAAAAAAGGGCTTACATATATAATGTTTTTTTTTTTTTGAGCAAGTATAATTCATTAAACTAGGAAAAGTAATACATGAAAAGGGGGTGTGATTCCCCAACAAACAACCCAAAACAGTAAACTACATTGCTAAATAGGTGGAAAAAGAAAAAAGAAAAAATGTTTATTTAGGACCAATAATTGATTCATACCCAAGTCCTATAAAAGGACGTCGTCTTATCTAAAGACAGTTAAAGAGTTCGCAAAAGAGCAAACAAAGGAACCACCGTGGACGGTGATTCTGCCACTCAGAGAGCGGATGAGGGACGAGTGCATTGTAGCTTGTTGTTCGGAAGCTATTCTTGGAGAAGAACGCAAACTTTCCTGTAAGATCACGGTTTAAGGAAAGCAAGAACAAAAGTAGACAGCCAGAAATTGTCCAGAATGCCAGCGAGAGACCAATAAGGGCAAAGGTGGCGAGTGCATGACACACGCCGCCTAAGAGGATGACCAGAAGGCCCTGTCTGAAAGAACGGAGGCCGCTAATGACGCCTAGGCTGCACATGGCCTCCAAAACTCCACTAGGACGCCACAGCGTAATACCAACGTGCATGATAAAGGCCACACATGTGACATACGCGCTCAACGGAGTGGCAAAGTTCCTCCCCAAACTTAAAGATCGGTGACTGAGGTGGAGGTGGTGTGTGTTGGCCGGAGAACACTAGTAGGTAATAGATCGAAGGGTAATGACCTGGAGAAATGAAAACAAAAACACAACCGAAAAACTAACAGAGAAAGTACAAAAGTAAGTGTATATTACAAAAGAAAGGTACGGAGGAGGTGGTGGGAGCCATAGCTCCGACCACCTTCCGCTCTTGGAAAATGCCGAAGAGCTAGTTAAAGGGCCAGAAATTGCTTAGATAAAAAGAAAATAATGGGAGAGAGAGATTGGGCGTCACTGCTACATATAATATTTCTTTTATTTTCTCATTTTTCTACTTGAGGATTTTTCTTCTTAAGATTTGGGATTTTATATGGCAATTAGGAGACATACTAATCTCACATGTGACATGAATACATGAGTAGAAAAATGACCTTTTCTTGGGATCTCAATGCCCCACATGCTGTACCAATCGAAACCCGACTGAGCTGGCTGCCAATTCTTGTTAGTTGTCTAGGAAGACCCATCTTTAACTAAGAAAAATATTAACCAATTGCCATACAACCTAGTTTAACACGTGAATTTGTGTCTAATTTCCTTTGGATTTGTGTCCCAAAAGGTTTTCAACCACCATAACAAGACTTCCTCAAGGTTGCTCTTGCATTTTTGCTGTACAATATTTTTTAAAGATTTTTTAAAGTCTTTCTATACTATAGACATCATATATTATTTTCTTACTATTGATAATATAAGCATAAAATTGATGATATGTGCTACACTACTTTGCACAACAGGTTTCTAAAGCTAATACTTTTTTTTTTCATTATTTCTCATCATCACATAAAATGATATTAAATGATTGAAAATTATTTATTAAGTTTAATTTGTGAACCTATAATTTAATGGCATACCAAGAATGTTGAGATGATGATAATAAAAATAAAAATAAATAAATTTTTCCATACACATATCCTTGATTTTGTTGATCTCAAGAGATTTGAGAATGCATCAAGTGTAAAATGGATAACTTCACCCAGGATGAAATTGGATTTATAGGGAGAGAGAAAGACATCCTTTGTATCCTATGTCATGCACAAAAATAATGCTATTATGCTGCCCAAATTTGACCACTGAGAGTGCTCTTTAGTGTAAATTTTATTTTGTTTTATGGTTTTTTCCTTTTAACATTTTTTAAAAATCTTAAAATATTTTTTAAAAAATTATAAAAAAAAATGAATATATTAATACACACTTTCTTAATCATTAAATAAAAAAATTAAAAAATTAAAAAATTAAATATTTTGATTAAAATTGAGAAGATAAACTTAGACGATATAGTATCTCAAACTGATTGTTTATAGAGAATTATAGAAATTAAAACCATATCAATCATAAAAGAATTTATGTATTAATGAGTCCTAACATTACATAATTAACTTGTAATCCCAAATTTTTTTAGGTATGTATCAGTCACAGACATACAACTGTAATTTCACTTTTATAAATAAATGAAATCTATTTATATATAAATAAAATAAATATAAATAAAAAAAAAAGGAAGACTGGATAGGCCCATATCGATGATATCATGGTACCAGCTGACGCTGCTTTTTGATCAGAAAAAGACTGCATTATTTCTTTCTGGGCTCCGGAATCTCAATTTTTGTATTATATATATATAGGTTGGAAGTTGTGGCCAGCCAATCAGATTTAGAAACGTGGTAACATTTTCATGGTCATCATCTTCCCAAACAACTTCACATGACAATAATACTTTTGGCAACTTTTTAGTTATGGGGATCTGACCTATAATTGCCGATAAAGAACAGTGAGTTGTGGAAGAAATTCCTCAATTAATTCCCCCTAATTCCGGAACAGTTTTTGGTTAATTATGGTCTTATTTACACCTAATATATACAGCAAATAATCATCACAATTTTCCCAACACAAACTTGGCAAGTAATTATGAATCAAGATTCTTTGAGTTTATGGGTATATCCTATGCATTTAAATCCTAAAATTTGGGTTCAATTTCTTTACAAAAAAGGTATTGAATTTATCTTTTCTTTATGGGAAAAGGTATTCAATTTCCTTGCCGTCACCATTAATAAAGACAATGAAAAAATATATATTTGACGTGTCACAAGATCACGTGATAAAAAAGTTTTTTTTGTTATAAATTACAAAAAGGTAGTTGCTACCTTGCCATACAAGGAATATTCCATACTCAACTTTAGAGTGCTATGAGTATGTTATTCTATAAATTAATCATATGATGGCATTAAAGGAATCTGACATGAAAGCTTAGCTAACTGGACAAGTTAGAAGCACATCACACAATTATTATTATTATTATTTTAAAAAAAATAAAAGAATATGAACTTATACGTCATTCATGAGAAAGAATAGAGATAATAGATATAATAAAATTAAAGGAGATGACCATTTTTTTTAAGCAAAATGAGTTTTTTTTTTAAACTAATTTTTCCTTACTCTTTTTAAAAAAATTAAAATTAAATGAAGTTAAGAATATGAAGACCTCATTCTGAATATTTCTCGTGAAATAGAGGCAAATATCTTTTAAGCCTTGTGATGTATTGGAATGATCGCATATTATAAGTTGAGATATAAAGTTACTTTCTTTGGTGCATTCGAAAAATACACTATGGTTGTAAATGAATCATGCACACATGCTTGAATAATATGGTAATTGGATGATGAATGAATTAATCATGCATGCATTAGCATAATCTTTTTTTTATTGGTATTGGATGTTCAATAACAAAATTCCAACTAAATTCAAGACACACTGACAGTAATAAGTTTTTTATAAGTGCATATCGAATAATTTAAAAGAAAATCCATCCAATCTGATAAGATGAAAAAATCATTTGCCCCCCAAAAGAATTCAAACATTAGATTTTGAGAGAACATACTATCGATCTCAAAATACTATCGCGCATCGATCCGTTGGAGTTCATAATAAATTTAAATAAATTGACATAAATCTCAAAACTAAATGGATAGCTGCAATCAAACTAATCCACAAGTAACTTATGAATATAAATCTTATAACTTTATGTTTATGGCTGCCAAATTAAATAAAAAAAAACCAATAATATTCCACAGAAATACACTAAAAAAATAGGGAAAAAAGATGGAACAAAACGACCAAGGACAAAAATGTTATCCTGGTCTAGAACAGCTTGAAACAGGACAATTATTTAAGAAGGTTTCCAGTCACGGGTCCCCAACATCTAATAGGAAAGAAAATAAGAGTTATAGGAGCTGTAAATGTAGTTCCATAAATGGGAAATTCGAAAATCATTAGCATTTAAGGCTTAAAAAAAGATGAAGAATGGTTTTATGGTTGACCACGACATTTTCATTAATTATTTTTAAAAATTGGGCAACATGGTATTAATGATTTGGAATTAAATATTTATGAACCTTAACTGACCATTATATTCATACACCCGCACAATTTCTTGACCAAAAAACATTTACTTATAATGGGTATGATTAAATCATTGCTTCAATGAAATTTAGCAATGGAGGGACCCATGAAATTAACATAGCAAGTACAATTCACTGGAGATAAAGGGATGATTCTTCTTCTTCTTCTTCTTTTTTTTTTTTTTTTTTTTATAATTTTTGAATTTAACTAAAGAAATGAAAGGCTTTATAATTTGTGTTCTTATGATTTATCTTGCAATCAAATTACTTCTAATATTTATTATTGAGAATTGTTATAATTTTATATAATATGTTAGATTTATTTTATAATAAAAATAATTTTATAATTTAACATTAATTTATAAAAATATTATGTTTTTGTAACTTAAATGTTTTTCTTTATTATTTATGTGATTAAACATACTTAGTAGGACCATCATTGGACGGAAAGATAGATGGAGGGGAATGATCAATTTCATGCCTAAACATATAAAAAGTTTAATAATTGAAAAATATAAGAAAATGGATTTTTATAATTAAGCAGAGTAATTTTATGATAACTGAATATTCCACATTGACGATTTCTTTTTTTTTTTCTGTTTAGTTATTAAAAGACAAATGGTAGGGTCTATCAAGCTGTTGTGGACGTCAGACCTACATTATCAAGCCCTAAAAGTCTTCCACTTCCATATATAGACCAGAGAAAGAAAGACTGGAACTGGAAGACAGAGGGAGAGAGACACGGAGTTTACCAAAAAATAATTTGAGAGAGAGAGAGAGAGAGGGTTTCAAAGAGGAAGATAGAGACAAAACGAGCTTAATGACAATAATATTAAAGTAGAAAATTAATAATAAAAAAACAAAAGGCTTTTCTGTTCAGTTGGAAAGGAAAAGCTAAAGACAAAATACACAGCAGAGAGAACAATTCTACAAGGGGAGAGAGAGAGAGAGAGTATTTCGCTAAAATACTGAAAAGATGTCTGTTTTGTTGTGGGTTGAATCCCTTCACCCTGTTCTGGCCATCACCATCATTATGCATCTCCTTTGGCCTTAACTTACTCTCCATTCCCATCTCTCTCTCTCTCTCTCCCTCTCTCTCTCTCTCCACTTTCTCAGAATCTCAGTTACTCCTTTGGACCCGTTTCTCTGCGAGTCTCTTGTTCATGTCTTTATCTTTTGGGTTTGGTGAAAAAGGCACGGAAACCTGAGTCCCAGCATTCAAAGTTTGACACTTTGCACTTTGATCTCTGTTTGGTGTACTGTTTCTCATCTGGGTCCATCAGGAGTTGTTGATTCACGATGACTGTGGAGGACCAAAGAGGTGGTTTGGCGGGTGAAGATGTAGCACGGGACCGTTTTCCGTTGGGTATGCGTGTTCTGGCTGTGGATGACGACCCAATTTGCCTCAAATTGTTGGACACCCTTCTTCGTAAATGCCAGTATCAGGGTCTGTTTTCTTTCTGTTTTAACTGTTTTCAGTCTTTAGGGAGTTGTTTTTTATTTTGTGAGCATTCGGATGGTTTTCAAATTCATTTTGGTTTTCCCATTTTTCAAAAGTTATCTGTTTTGTGAGGTATTGCCTGTAGTTTGTTGAACCGTGTCCATTCAGGTGTTGTGTGAATCAAGTTTTGAATGGTTTTGTTAGTGTAAAGAGTGATTCCATACAACAATTCATGTTCTACTAACGTTTTAGACATCGTTTTTAATGGGATTTCATCTCTCCCCTTGAGTATTTTGGTATAATTCTTAATTTCTTTGATTTTAGTGGGCCGTTACGTACTGTTAGATACCCTTCCTGTTATGCAGATTATATTGTGGATTATGGGTTACATATAGATTCTTCAAAAAAAAAATTGAGATTTCAATTCTTCATGTTTGATTGTAGCATTTGGGTTTCAAATTTCACATTCGTTTCAAATTTGGCTTATTAGATGTTTTTTCTGGTTTATGCAGTTACAACAACTAACCAGGCGGTAATGGCTCTGGAAATGTTGAGGGAGAACAAAGATAAGTTTGACCTTGTTATCAGTGATGTTAATATGCCTGACATGGATGGTTTTAAGCTCCTTGAGCTTGTGGGACTCGAAATGGACCTACCTGTCATTAGTAAGCTTGAGCTTTGCTTTTATCCTTAGAATTATGGAATTGGATGTTTAATTGACCTAATAGTCTTTTAATGTCTTTCCAGTGTTGTCAGCCCATAGTGATACTCAGCTTGTAATGAAGGGAGTTACTCATGGTGCATGTGACTATTTGTTGAAGCCTGTTCGAATTGAAGAGCTAAAAAACATATGGCAACATGTAGTTCGGAGAAAGAAATTTGACTCCAAGGACCAAAACAAGTCCCTGAATGAAGACAGGGCTCTTCATGGTACTGGAGACAGTGGACAGGGGTTCACATCGACAGGTAATGCAGATCAGGATGATAGACCTAGTAGGAAGCGGAAGGAACAAAATGAAGACGAGGAAGAAGATGATGAAGAAAATGAAAATGAGAATGATGATGGTTCGAACCAGAAGAAGCCTCGGGTAGTTTGGTCAGTAGAGCTGCACAGAAAGTTTGTTGCAGCTGTAAATCAATTGGGACTTGAAAGTGAGTCTCTGCTACAAAGAAGTGAAAAGTTGTTATTGTACTTATAAAAAAAAAAAGGTGAAAAGTTGTTATTGTTGCTTATGGATTTTCATTCCTGATTCCTTTTCAATTTACTTCTAATGCAGAGGCTGTTCCTAAGAAAATTCTTGACCTGATGAATGAAGAAAGACTTACAAGGGAAAATGTGGCAAGCCATCTGCAGGCATAAAGCTTTCCTTATCTCTTCTTTGCCTTTAGAAATAAATATATCTTTATGCCTTTATTCCTAGAGTTCTTGAAGCTTTTGGACGCATGAAAATAACATGGATTTGGGTTAGATGGAATAATATTTTTTGTAATTTGAAGGCCATTACTGTTATTGAAGTTTGACATGAAATTCTTGGAAACAATTGAAAAATAAATCTGAGAGGTAAAAAATTTCTTGTTAACTCTATAGATGTTTGTTTGAGTTATTTGTGAAGTTTTTATAGAATTAGGATCCCACAACAATTCTTGATATTGAAAAACTACCTTCATAAATCGAGAATAGGAGAGTCATTTTATGTTGGTAATGTTTACATTTGACTTTATGAATTGAGAGGTTTCTTTACTTTATTGTAGATAGGGTCCTTTAAGCTTACTGTCTCATCTTATGCTGCAGAAGTATAGACTCTACCTGAAAAGAATCAACAGTGTAGCAGCACAGCAAGCTAGTATGGTTGCTGCATTGGGGGGTAAAGATTCCTCTTACTTGCGAATGGGTTCCCTAGATGGATTTGGGGAGTTTCACTCGTTGGCTGGATCAGGAAGGCTCTCAAGCTCAGCTTTATCATCATATACACCAGGTGGTATGTTTGGTAGATTAAACTCCCCTGCCGGTTTGACACTTCGTGGAATTACTTCTTCTGGACTTGCACAACCGACTGGTCAAAACTTGAGCAGCTCCATCAATACTCTTGGGAAGCTCCAGCCAGCTCTTTTGCCTTCAAACCAAAGTGCAAGTTTATTTCAAGGGATTCCTACATCATTTGAGCTCAACCAGTTGCAACAAAACAAGTGCACTACGCGGATCGGAGATTTCAATCCCATTAAGGATTCAAGGGGCTTCACTGTCACTACTAGCTTCTCTGACTCGAGAGTGAATGTTGGTAATTCACCCAGTTTATTGCCCAGTCTCTCAAGCAATTCTTTGGTGTTACGAGGGAATTCACATCAAGCACACAATGGAGGAGCATTTGGAAGTCAATCTTCACTTGGAGTGGCTTCACTGACTGCAGATGCTTTTGAGAATTGCAGTGGTGGCTCTTCTAATTTTTTGGTTCATAATCAAAGTAATGAAGGGTGGCAGGGTGCAGTTCAGCCATCCAGATTTTCACCAAATGCTTTGCCATTGAGCAAGCCTCTTAATCATGATCAATTGCCTTCTCATAACTTGAGTATATCTTCTACCAGCCCTCATATTGGTAACAGTTCAATTGATTTTCCTTCAACAAGTGCCGTTTTAGCCCCTCTAGAGGATTCAAGAGGTGATGTTCAATGCCATGAAGGCATGATTGGTAATGCTGTCCACAATATGAATTACCCGTCAAATCAAAACTGGGAAGAACAAAAACAGGATTACAACCATAACTTGAATCATACCGTCAGTGCCTTAAATTCTCTGGTTCCTGCCAATGGTATGGTGAATCCTTTAAGCCAGAGTTTGGACCAAAATACTGCAATCTGCAGCAAGAGTTTTGATGTGCCTTTGATTTCCCAATTACATGATGGCGCTCTGTCCATTGATCAAAACAGTGAGGTTGAGAGATATGCTCTAGGCACAAAGATGACGCCCAGTGAGGACTACCTCTTCGAGCAAACAAGGTCACTGGATGGTTTCACTCAAAACAATTTTGGTTCTTTGGATGATATAATGAATACCTTGATGAAACGGGTATGATAAATTTCATACTTTTTCTGCTGCTGATTCATTCTATGTGCTCATCTCTTTGTTCAAATCGTAATTGTAGACAGGGTTCAGATAATCAGATTTAGTTAATCACAGAAACTAAGTTATAATCCTTAATTCAATAGTGATCGACATGAACATCTCGCATGTCTTCTGCTTCCTTGGTTTCTGCTTCCTTACTTAGTCCTCTGCTTCCTTACTTGGTGGGCCATTGCATATATTAGTTGGAAAGTTTTTCAGCAAGACTTGTCGACAAAACTTTACATCTGTGGGAATTATTTTGAGTTTCAAACTTACTCTGTTCTTAGTAATGATTCCTAAGTCATTGTTTCACAGAAGTAATATTACAAAGGTATCAGCTCTAGATTTGTGACCAAATAAAGCCTGCCTATTTGGGCAAGCATGTGAGCAAGTTATAAGAAATTTCTGAAAAAATTTCTATTGGGTCCCTGGAAAAATTTCTGAAAAAATAGGTGTCCTTGGAAATCATTCATATCATTGAAACACACCTGACAACTTATTAATCAATCCTCTTCATTCACATCATCAAAGTGAGCCTCATTGGTTTTTGTACGGTACCCTTGATCTTTACAAAATATTTTACTGCTGTTTGTCCTACCAGTTTCAAGTTTTCTGCATCTTCAACTTCATTAAAACATGAAAATACCATTTGCATATGCAAAGGTATCTGATTTCCAGTTACTTCCAATGCACCATGAATCTCTTTTGCGTCCATGTATTTCTAATTTAGCTTTGGCTTCAATTCCTGTTGATCATTTTGTGATTAGATCATGTGCACCTGATACAGGAACAGAATCAGACGATGCTGTGTGATGGGGAATTCACATCTGATGCTTACTCTCTTGGGTCGTGTATGTGAGTTCAGTTTTTTGAGATAATTGAAGGGCATCAACGTCATAAATTTACTCCTCTTGGAGGAGCTTGTATCATTATGTATTTTCTTCATGTTTTTTGTATTTATTATTCTCTTTGCTACCAAATATTATTCTGGTTACAATTGCTAATATCAAACCTTTTTCTTAGTTAACTCTTTTGACTAATCTTCTTCTTGTTGATGGAACGATGGCATCCTATTTTTTTACAAAAATAAACTCATAAACTGATGTGAATTGATGTAAAGTAGATCTAACGTATCCAGTTTGTGAGTTTACTATTCTTTGTGGCTTAAGCACAACTCTTAAATCCATATTTATTAAATAAATGAAAAGGAAAGTGATACTTGTAGGAAATGGTGCAGGAATTGAGCAGGAAATGGATTGTAATTCATCTTTGGTTGTGTTTTGTGTTTCAACCTTCTTAATTTTTAGTTCTGTTTATGTTGGGCAAATAGTTATTTCTTAAAACTTTTTTGCTTTTTTAATTTTAGTTTATGTGAAATTTTAAACTTGTTTCTATGCAAAATTTTCTATATGTAACAGAGCTAAAGTTTTAAATTTCGTACCGTACCAGCTGGTACGGCCGAATTATGCCGTACCGGCCGATTGACCGGTACAGAAAATAGCCTGTTTTGTTTCACTGCAGATTTCGACCTGTTTTGACCATTCCGGATTTTGATTTTTTTTTTTTTTTTTGCTATTTTTTTATCTTAATTTAGACTATATTATTTACATATATGTATTTATATGTATAATTTATTTATATATTGACTATTATTTTAAAATATAATTTATATATGTATTTATATATATAATTTTTTTATATAGACTATTTCGAAATGGTACACGAAACGATACCGGTATCAAAATATTTTGTTTCAATATCTTGACCAGTACACTCACTGGTACAGTATTCAAAACTTTGAACAGAGCCCAAATAAAAATTACTAAATGTAACTAAATTAGCATACCTGCATTATCCTACACTAAACATAACCTTTAAAGACTGAGGGTGTTAGATTATGAATCTTGATCTCCAAAATTTGGTTGAGCACATCCCTCTACGCTCTTTTTCTATCTTTTTCATTCGAGTAATGGAAAATCTTGCAGACTTTGTTGAGAGAGAGAGAGAGAGAGAGAGAGGCAAGAAGTTTTTATATAATGCTTTGAGTTAATTCTGGACGTCTAGATTCATACCTAATAGGCTTTTAATTCCCCCAAACATTCATTAACCAAATCCATTAGTTGCAGTGTAACTTCGGCCTTCAAGGTGACTACTTCTGCTTTAAGTACTTTCTCGTGGCATATATTCAAACAACACTACGAACAAAGAAAAATTTTTATAACACTTTGATAAACTAACATGTTGAATAAGAATGTCAAAACTGATGTCAATCATTATGCAAAATCTATTGCAATTCAATGTTTGGCAAAATTTCATGACAACACTCGTTTGCTGCTATATGCTTTCAGGATTAAAGGTAACCCTAAATAAGCACATATGCAAAGAGGATATGTGCCTGTCTTCAAAAGCATAATAGAGAATAAAAGATTATTACTATTGAGAAACGCTATATCGTGAATTAGTTTGGAGAAAAAGAATACGGATATTACAAACAGATGAAAGGAAATAAGTTGTGGTAATTTATAGGAGAAGGAAAATAAATAAAGAGAAAGGTGTTTAGAACAAGTAAATAGAGGTAAAAACATCCAGCAAACTTAGATGTATGACTATTCTTTCTCCTCTCTTTTCAGGTATATCTTCGGTTTCAAGAAAGTAAGAAGGAAAACTGAAATCATTTGTAGCACTTCATTTCAATTTGAGTTCTGCTATCTACAGTCATTTTTGCGTATTCCTTGCACACTCGACTCATGTAATTGGCCAAAGCATTTATTTTATATTAAAAGAAAGTGATGTAGCCAATCACATTAGTGGAGTGCACAAAAGAGTGCACAAATGTGACTGCACATAGAATTTCCCACTGGAACCCGAGATGACAGCAGATCCAAATATTTAACTCAATCTATCTCAATAAGCTGAGCTCTCCTTTCTGCAGCTCTCTTCCTTACGAATATCCCCCACCTTAAAGCGGCTTTAAGTTTAAGCCATCCAACAACGGCTTTCCCTGAGCTCCGGCCATGCTCATGCCTAGATGTCCCGTCCATCTGAGGCGCATATTCTACACTGTAAGAGAAACAAGCCTCGTCGGGATGACCAAAACCAACCCCCATTCCAACATCGACCCCCATATTATATGTCTTTAGCAGCCTCTGCATGTCGTCACTCTCCAACATCTCTGAACTCCTAAGGCGGATTTCCTCAGCAAAAACATCTTCTGATCCCTGTTCATTCCTCGGTTGAGACCAATCTCCTGAAAAATATGAACCACCAACTGCAGGAGTTCCAGCTGACATACAATCTATGTTGCCTGATAATACTCCTTGTTTATTTAATGTCATAACTGGTGTTTGACTAGACCTCACAAATGGAAATTCAATCAACTGAGGGACTGAGAGGTTGTTATCTTGACTTTGTGTGCTCAATTCAGAGCTATATTGCTGCCTGTTCTGAAGAGTTGTTATACTCCGATCGGTGGCATAGTTGTGATCAGCTATTGGTGCAGGTGAGGCTGTTATCCCCTTCTTAGTACTGGTGAGAGAGTTCAGGACTTTGCCATCATATTCCGCAACTTGATGCCAATTCTCGTATGCTATCTTCACCAGAGTATCCACTGAAATCTGTATGAAGTTGTAAAAATACATGGGGTGATTTACTTGATGAGACGGTATAAAAAATGCTTATTAAAGTAGAATGATAGAAGTTTTAATCGGAGTACAAAATCATTCAGACTCTAAAGAGGATGTGGAGCGAATTCTGTGAGAAAATGTTCGAGAAAACCGAGCATAGAAGCACAGAACAGCCAAGCCGCTGTCATTCCATTTATGTAACCTCATGCCAGAGGAGCCAAAAATATTGATTATGACCATACAGCAAAGTATATAATCATTACTTCACAAATTTTCGGAATCTTAAATAATAAATTTACGAATTGACCTTCAGATGCTGTTCAATGCTTCCTGTGACCTTGGCTCATTCTATTTGTTACTTGTTAGTTAAATACCCAAGTAAGATCATATTTGAGTATGCTAATTATCTAGTGGTGTTAGTTTTTGTACTTCTGTCGAACTTTGTATTTCTTGTGTACAATAATGTAACGAAGAACATGTTATAAATTAATCTAGGATAAATTAATGGATAACTAACGTTGATTAACTTTTTTTTTTTTTAATGAATAGTGGGTTGATTAACATTCCTGAAAATTCAATTCCTACCTTTTGACTGTGGGAAAGTGACTCCAGAGGGAGGAACTGCCCCTCAGTTATAAGGCCTCTGAGCTCATAAATATTGTCAAACACAATGCCAGAGCTGTGGATTTCATCAGTGTAGTAAATGTAAAGCTTCCCACCCAAGACACATGTCTTTGCATGCTCCACTGTATTCTCCCACATCCTGTTGGACATTCCACTTCCAAGGATCTATATTGTGAACAACACCATGAGAAACAGGAAATGAAGAAAAACCAAACTCGAAGAAAGAATGAGCATTGGAAAGGAAAAAGAAATTTGTTTATGGTATTTAAACTGAGATAAATTCCTTACACTTCTTAGTCTCTGTGGATCCTTGACAAGAAGGCGGAGAAAATCTTCAACAGTAACAATGTCGGACTTGATTAACTTTTTGTGCAGTGCTCCATCCTTTGCTATTCTATCCAATCTCCAAACTTCATCATGCAAAGCAGGAGGGTAATGCTTCTTGTACACTGAATTACAAAAGAAATCAATTACTTTAAGTTTTGCATGAATTTCATGAAAGAAAGAGACATTTCTGAATTGACTTAGAACCTAAATATATGCTTAGCCATAGAACTAGCAACAGAAAACTTGTACTAAAATATGAGAGCTCTTAGAACTTTGCACACAAAAAAAAAAAGTTGTATAAGAAAATTTCTGCAGAAGATCTGACTTCTTTCCTTTTAACTATATGTGCTCAAGTTGTCCTATGGTAATCCTCCTTTAAATGAAGTTCTTCATGATAGCTGGTTTTGTAAATGATAGAAACCAACTTATTCTTAGATAAAGGAATCACTTGACCCTCAATCCTGACTGGCATAAAATGCAAAATGTTCCATCTAGGCTGAAGTAGGCTAGTAGCAACAGTTTAAGAACTTACATTCACCCCTGTGATCTTTCACCGCAAAAGCCTCTGTTTTAGCCTCACGAATTTGAACTCCCTCACAATATCCAGGGGCAACCTTAATGCCAAGCCTAAACTTCCTGCTCCTTATCCAGCTAGAATTGTCGGTGAAAGTAAGATCTCCCAGAGTTCCTATGCCTTCCTTGAGGATCACCTGTATGTCCCCAGTTAGAAGTGGTCTTTTCCCTTCACGTTCCTTTACTTCATGGCTTTCAAACTGTTCTTTGGTCCAAGCCTCATCAGTCTCCTCATTGAAATCTCCTTCAAGCACCACAACGTTCAGTTTGGCTATTGATTCCGGCCCAGTTTGCACAACGCTGCCTGTATTCAGGTCTAGCAAGACAACGTGGATGGCTGCTCCTTGCTCTCCCTCAACCTTTCCACCTGTGAATAGGTGAGGCGGCATTCTTGTTTTGAAATGAAGTTGCAGGTTTTTTCCATATGGGCCTTGTATTCTTGGCGGAGACCTACCATGGGGAAAGACAATCATTCAGTTTATAATTGGTTGATATAATCATTCGGACAAAGTCACATGAAAAACTTATACGTCACAAGGTTATCTATTCTTCTCTGTCTACAGTTCATATATGCCATGCATAAACTTAAACTAAAACTTGCAGTTGGGAATTCTTCATTAACTTAATCCGCAAATAATTCTCAAGGAACCATCTGAATATCAAACATATAGGTTTCAACATCTTATCTTCCACTATGATTAAAACAATCATATCTTGGATATAGTTATGTAAACTTTTATTTCATTAGCTTGCCTCAGCCCTCATGAGTCATGAGGAAGATCACAAAGAGGTCAATGAAACCCAGGAAGTTGAGTGTACGTCTAGCTTTGCTTCTGTAATTAACCTTATAGATTCACATTCTATGTCCTGCAACAGTCTTGGTATCAGGTTCACAATGATGTTTATCCATCTCAAAAAAATAAAAATAAAAAATCCTGATAATGCATGTTTCCATAAGGAGCCTTTAGCAGGCTCATTAAAGTGATTTCAGTCGATTCTCTAACTATTATCAAATTTTAATGCTGAAACTCACCTTCCAGCCAGTGGAGAATTTCCTAGTTTTGTCAAAGCACGCTCCACTTCTTCACTGACCTGTAATTATGAAAATAGCAGAATCAATGAGAAACCTCAACATAGTTGGGCCAAAGTGGAAGTATTGATGCCTAAGAAAAGCTATAGACATAATTCACAATGGCCTATATATGTATTGTACAATCCATGGAAGAATGTTATCGATTTAATGTGGAATATTTCTTGATCTATTATGGATGCTGTAAAATGAGTACGTAAAAGAGAAGCAACTTTTCTGTTCTTGTGATTTTCCATTTCATGGGGCTAAATAGTAAAGAAACATGCACGATATGAACAATTTGATGCTGGTTCCCGACCATTAGGTTATTGATTGATAACTTTATGACTCACAATTTTGCGGAGAAGAGGCTCCAAAGATGAGCAAAGTCTTTGCAAACTATCTACCTTCACAGCTTCCACAATTACACTGCACAGAAAGCTGAACTTTTTAGAATTGGACTCAAGAAAACTGAAGTTAAATACTCACACGCATAACAATACTCAGGTCGCATAACATCAAACCAAAACATTGTAATGAAAATAAAAACAGCATTAGCTAGAGATAATGAACTATGATGTTGATCAAATTCCAGAAATTTACGAAGGTTGAGATGCAAAATCAAATCCTTAAGAAAATACTTAGGAGTTAACAAAAATAAGTCTGGAACATATCATTAGCATCTAGAGCACAAAAATAAGTTGACAAAATTTACAAGGTGGTAGTCTCCAATATCTTCTTCCGACACAATCCCCTGCTATCTCATCTCTCATTAGATTTATTGACCTAGCATTTCACGTTCCTTTTCTTGTTAAATACCAAGTTTCAGTTCTCGATGTAATTTTGGATTTCAATCCCCCAATCATCTCAATTTCCTTAACTTCTCATGCAAAACCAAATCCACAAAACCTTACAAATGTCCATAGGCACAACTATACAACTATTCAATAATAATCAAAGTAAGAATACATACCGACAAAAAAGTAACGTATTCAATGAACTATAAAACAAACCTCGCCAAAGCCGGCAACTTTGGCTTCTTCGCTCCATGAACATGCTCGTCATCATCCTCAACACCCTGCTCAAGCCCTCTCTTCTCCACTCTATTACTCCTTGAACTTTCCATCCAATCAGACAATAAAGTATTAAACTTTCCAAATCGAGAAACCCAATAGACTGTCACCAAAAATGGGCATATACTCCGAGAAGCTTCACGGAAACAACACAACCTCGGATATCAGAACCAAAAAACAAAAGGCTTCTGTTTTGACAAATTTGGGGCTGGGTAGTATATGATAGATCTGTTGAATGAGTCTCTAGATGGATCTAAATAATTCTTATTATTCTAATATTAAATTTAAGGAATATGTATTTTTAATTCGTATATGCCTTTGTGATGACTGTATGGAAGTATAAAAATGAAACCACAGCTGTATTGGGCGTGGGGTTGTCGCTTAAGTGCACGAACTTTGCAGGTTGAAGCCGCGTTTCTTGGTGCCGTTCTATTTTCTTTTTTCTTTTTCCAACAATTTAGCTGTAGGGATCTCTTTGCCATCTGGTATTAGACCGGTTTTCCTCATACGAAAGTCAACTGCGGTTGAGCCGACAAAAATGACCCAACGTATCTTATTTAACCTGTCGTAGTCTGAAAGAATACTAGAAGCTTATTTGGATAGCGGGAAAATGTATATGGGTCTTGTTTTACAATCCGTACTCGGTAGCTTATGTACCACAACAACAGGATGGTTACCAGTCTCACTTTTTTTTTTTTTTTTTTATAATCAAGTTAATTTTATTAGATAAAACTTACAGATTAAATGGGGGTGTGAGATCCTTATAATCTTTTTAATAAATTAATACATAATATAATACAAAAAATAAAATCAAATGAATGACTCTAAAAAAGAATGGCAGATCGGATATAAATGAATGACTTCTGTCTACTTTTTGATAAAGGGAGGACCTGGTTGATAACGATTTTAGACTATGATTGAAAACTGCAACAGTGAAATGTGTATTGTACCATTTTAGTCGAGGCTACCAATCTCACTTAATAGATTATGCATTGATAAGCGGTCTTTCAATTATGAGAGACAAGCTCTCGAGAAAACTTTCTCCGTCTCCTAAGATTTCTTCAAGTGGTCTTGCGCTCGTGGGGGAGGGGGTGGGGCTCTTGCTCCACTCCTCTATTCTTTTTTTTCTTTCATTTTTCTTTTTTTCCTGGCTACTGTGGCTTGTACGGGAGTGGTAGTGGTGTTTCGGGACTATCAGATTTTGATGGCTTGGTTGCAAGTTCAAAGATGTCAGATGCCCTTCCATCCGCTGATCGTGATGTTGTCTGATGTTTTTTGATGAACGAAACAGCACGCATCCGTAACGCGCGAGGTTCGAGTTAAACTAGAGTTCCAACGTGCTTCACCTTCTGGTAGTTCCTGCTCGTCGGTGGCGATTCAAAGCGGATCTAGGGTATCAACATCTTTTTTACTTGTTCTGGTTCAGTTCTAGTGTGGCACGTGGTATTCACGTGCCACTACAGACAACCTTATTTTGTGATTGTTGTTTTTGCTTTGTGATATTTGGTTGTATTGTTGTTTTAATTTATACATAAAAAAATGTATAAAGAGAAATAGTCTCATGGACATATGTTCGTGGAGTGTCATTCTCTTATCCTTTGGATGTATATATGGTATTCAGACTTTGTGTCTGCAGAGAGTTGGAAGATAAGCCCCAACAATTTTTAGTTGACTTGTACTTTGAGTAATCTCAATTTATTGGTCACATTGTAATATTCTAATTTCATAGTTTAATGAAGAAGCCTATTTATCAAAAAAAAAAAAAAATAGGATCATGCATTAATATTTGAGACAGCTAAGTACATGTTTGGGATTGCGGTAGGAAATATTGTTTTTAGCTTAAGGCTTATAGTTTAAAACTTAATGCAATAAGTTATACTACTATAAAGCTATTTGCTATTTGGGATCTATATATCTAAAGCACTTTTAGAGTTAGTTATGATAGTTTTTTAAAAATATATAGTTATTTGCAAAAGTTTTTTGATAAAAACTCTAATTTGGTACTTATTGAAAAAACTGATTTTTAACCTTTTTTAATCAACTAAAACGCTTTTAATAAACTTACTCAAACATGTTATTTTTTTTTAAAAAATACTTTTAACTGCTTAAAAGCACTTTTAAAGTCTTGAAATACAATCTCAAATATGTTCTAAATCATGTTAGTTGGACGTAATTATAGTCAAGAAATGATATTTACAATCTAGAATGAATAAGCATCTTGTAATATTTTTTAAAATAAGAGGAGTGCTACATACAAGCAATTTTAATAACTTAATTACGCACCCACGTTGATGTGGGATTGTCATATGCGTAATATTATATAAAAGAGTATTGTTATATACAGTCCATTTTAGTGGACTGTATTGCAATCCAAGATATTAAATTACCATATAATCCCCAATTTTATTAAGAAAATGATTGAATTATCTTTAGTCTTCTACAACCTAACTCAATAGAATAAAATTGAAATTCATTCGCGTCTCTCCATATTACTACGCCCCCAGACCAAACCTCCTCTGCTATTGCTTTATTTCTAAGGTAATCTTTTGAGGTTAATGTGAAATAATTTGAAATAAAATGAAATAACATTTTGAGAAGCCGCGCCCCTAGACTATTTGTTTATTCACCATATTTGAAATTGTGTGTTTGTTTTGCTTGAAAAGAGGTAGTTGTGTTTATTCTTTGTTTGGTGAATCGGGATAAGAAATTCATGGCATGGATGTTTTTTTCTTTATTCTATTCCAAGTTGCTTTTAATATGTTTTTCATGTAAATTCCCCATCGGGATACGAAACATGGTCTAGAATGCCAAGTCATGAATTATAAGAATTGTAATTTCTTTTCAAACTGTAAAGTAAAGGGAGCAGTAATTTGTGGGAAAGTTAATATTTTATGAAAGTTCATATTTAATTGCAATTTTACGTTACTTTATGCTAAATTAGCGTTAAACTGTAGTAAAAAAAAGGCACTTATGTACAATTTTTTCTTTTTTCTTTTTATTTGTAACCATATTCCTGTCCCTCATTTTCACTGGTTTACAATCATGAATTTTAATTGGTTTATCTCCACTCTTCAGAGAGAAATAAAAATAATAATAAAAAAAAACTGATTTATTTCCACTAAATGAAACGAATGAAACGCAGTGTTTTTCATTTAAATGAAACACTGCATTTAATAGTAGACTCTATTGCAGTCCAATTTAACATTTTTTTAATATAATGAAGAAAAAAAAAACAGAACAAGAAATAAAATACGAAGAAGAGAAACTGTGAAACTCATCAGAAAAACACGAACAAGAAAACCCAATGAAGAGAAGCACAGTACCAACGTGAACAGAGTGAATGCTCTGAGTGTGAATTCATTCTATAATTTTTTGAAAAAAATACATTCATATCTTTTTCGACTCCCTTCCTCAACACAGCCCCTCAATCCCTTCATCTCTTCTTCTGCTTACAAATACAAAAAGTTCAAAGCTTTGGCTCTTTTTCTCCTATACAAAAAGTCTTGTATACCCCCCACTCCACTCCATTCTTCGATTTAATAATGCCGTTGAAATGAAATACACCGTGATCTCTCTCAAAATGAATCGTTTTATTAAAACTTAGGTGGCTGGTTGGTGCGCAATCGGTACCCCATATTGCCTACATTCAGATTTTTCCTTAAAAGTAATAATGTAGTGCTTATGCATTACAACATTATTAAATCAGAACGGCGTAGTCTATACAATAAATTATTCAAAATGTAATTATGAGAAACTTCTTACGCATAGGGCTGAGCACCGACTAAGTCGGAGTCGGAAATGGAATCCTCCGACTCCGACTCCGACTTTGTCGGAAATGAAATCCGACCTCCGACTCCGACTCCGACTTCTATACACTCCAATCCGACTCCGACTCCGACTCCGACTTTGTCGGAGTGGAGTCGGAACGGAGTCGGAATTAGACTTTTTTGTTGGACTTCATTTAAATCCCGTAAAATATTACCAATATCAAGCCAAAAAAACCAAGTTAAAAAAGAGAAGAAATGCTAAATTTTTCGGGTGAAAATGAAGGTAAAAACAGAGTTACACACTCACGGTTTCAAGCCGTTTCCGGGCACGTACAGCATCGATCGGAACCAAAATCAAAGGGGAAATATTCAACTAGGTATTGGGTATTTAATAGAGCAACTCGTGGATGAAAAGGAGTAGAAGAAAGCTGGAAAAATCAGAGCTTGGATCACGGTCTGGAACGACGCAACAGGGGAGAAAAAGTAAAGAAAAGAAATGAGAAGAAATAAAGGAAGAAGAAGAGATGGAGCAGGTCGCAGTTCGCAGTTCGCACGCAAGCAGAAGGCTTGGGACTTCATTTAAATCCCTAACCAAACGGCAACGTTTGGATTAAATATAAGGGGCTGGTTTTAATAGTAAAGGGGCTGGGCTTCTTAAAAGTAAACATATACATATATATATACCCAAAACTGGTCACGCAAACCCAATTAATTTAAAACTCAAACACTACATATAAATTCTTGCATTTATATAAAAGCCCACCAAGAATATATATATATATATATATATATAAATACTCCCACCAAAAATCACTTGAAATAAAATAAATTACAACATTTTAATTTTAATACCAACATAATAAAATAATGAGATTAAATTCCAATATTAAATTAAATGCATCACAACAAATTTCATAAAAGAAAATATATTAGCTTACAATTATTCATGAAAATAATATCTTCAAATGAGAAAGAAATATATTTAAATATTTAAACACAAGCACAATAAAACGATATTAATATTTACTAACTCAAAACACATAATATCCATATTAACAACAATACATATTTAATATTAAAATAATATATTACAAAGATAGTAAAATTACGGGTTCTCATATATATGTAGTTAATGTATACCGTTAGATCTAGGTTAAACCTAGATCTAACGGTATATATTAAATTTATAAAAAATTTATAAATAAATTAAATAAAAACAGATAATTAAAAGTAAAAATATAATATAATTAATTCAAAATAAATAGTAGAACTAATATTATTTTATTATAAAATTAAACAAGAAAGTTTATTAAATATTTTTAAAGAAACAAATTATGTTAGTAAATGGAATTTAAAAATAATTTTATATAATTATAAGTTTTTTAAATAAAACAAATTCCTTAAATTTTATGCAATAGTATTATGATACATTATGATATTTTATTATTCATTAACTTATAATATATCACTACTTATATGTTAGTCTTTAAAAACACATTAGTGTTTATACATTAATATTGCTATTATATTATTAAGAAATTATTTTGAATAAACTTGTGCTTATAAAATTATAGAATAGTAATTATCATTTATCAACATTATGATATTTTATTATTTATTAACTTATAATACATCACTACTTATATATTAGTCTTTAAAAATACATTGGTATTAATACATTAATATTACTATTAATGTACATTGGCTCATACATTGATATTTATACATTATCCAACATACTATTATTTCATTTAATTATCAATCTATGGTTGTAATAGTCTAGGATTTAAGATTAAGGGTTTAGAATTTAAGATTTGAACTTTGGTCTTAATAAATGTCTATTATATTATTAAGAAATTATTTTGAATAAGCTTGTGCTTATAAAATTATAGAATAGTAATTATCATTTATCAACATTATGATATTTTATTATTTATTAACTTATAATACATCACTACTTATATGTTAGTCTTTAAAAACACATTGGTATTAATACATTAATATTACTATTAATGTACATTGGCTCATACATTGATATTTATACATTATCCAACATACTATTATTTCATTTAATTATCAATCTATGGTTGTAATAGTCTAGGATTTAAGATTAAGGGTTTAGAATTTAAGATTTGAACTTTGGTCTTAATAAATGTCTATTATATTATTAAGAAATTATTTTGAATAAGCTTGTGCTTATAAAATTATAGAATAGTAATTATCATTTATCAACATTATGATATTTTATTATTTATTAACTTATAATACATCACTACTTATATGTTAGTCTTTAAAAACACATTGGTATTAATACATTAATATTACTATTAATGTACATTGGCTCATACATTGATATTTATACATCATCCAACATACTATTATTTCATTTAATTATCAATCTATGGTTGTAATAGTCTAGGATTTAAAATTATATAATAGTAATTATCAACATTATGATATTTTACTATTTATTAGTTTATAATACATCACTACTTATATGTTAGTCTTTAATTTTCTATATATTAATATTACAAATTATTACATTAGTAATTCTTAATATATTAGTATTTATAATTATATATGTCTATTATATTATGAGTAAATTATTTAGAAACAATAATTAATATGACTTATTATGAGTAAATTATTTGGAAACAATAATTAATTGAATTATCTATTTATAATAGTTATATATGAAAAATAGATATATATATATTTTTTACAAATTATATGCAAAATGTCGGAGTCGGAGTCGGATATATAATCGGACTCGGAGTCGGAATCGTAGTCGGAGTCGGAGTCGGGTTACAAATCGGAGTCGGTGAGTCGGAGTCGGAGTCGGGTCGGAGTCGGAGTCGGCAGAACTTCTTTACCGAATCCGTCTCCGACTCCGATTAAAGTCGGAGTTTTTTCTCCGACTCCGACTCCGATTTGTCGGAGTCGGAGCGGAGTCGGAGCGGAGTCGGGGCGGAGTCGGAGTCGGAGTCGGATTTTCGGATTTTTGCTCAGCCCTACTTACGCATATACACCCTAGAAAGTAATTGGAACTTTGACATAGTTGCATGTAACTATAGTGATCTTCTCGAACTCATCATTCCTTCTTGGATGGCCCGGCCAGTTTGGCAATCTTAATCCCCAGAAGGCATTTTCCTTGATTGTGTCCAAAGTTAACTCTCACACAAATGGGTCATGACCCATGTGCAATTATGCGGTGTTGTTTTGGAGATGATGATAGGAACCACACAAATCTGGACCATCTTTTTTTCAGGAGAGGGTTAGAGAGCCAAAGCTGCATAATAAATTCTTCATCTATTTAAAAGATGACAACCTGGACCACCACTCCACACTTATGTTACAATCTTCATCCACATGTTTATGCTTTAGTAGTTTTGACTTTTGAGATCCATAATTCAGTCTGCATCTAACATTCAAACTTCAATTCCTCAAACTATATTATAATCCAAGTTTTCTTTTCTTTTACCTTCCTGAGCCGGAAGCCAGGAATATAGCTTGAAACCGCTAACAAGTAATATATATATATATATATATATATTACCAGATCATCAGAACATGATTGTATTAGTGAATGACAGAACTGAGAAAACCTTTACATTGTCATTTATAACTTAAAGATTAATGCACACATGACATATAGGGCCAATGCAACAACTACGAGGAGAGAGAGAGAGAGAGAGAGAGAGAGAGAGGAATTATGCTTCCAGAAAATGAAAACTCAGGCACTTTGCTTGCTTGCCTGCCTGTATAAATAACTGAGGGTGGAACAATTCACTACTAGGTCTGAAAAAAGAATTACCGTGTCCTGCAGTCAATTACTCCACTTCCCAACCCATTTTCCGGGCGCGCCGCTCCCACAATGAAGTCACCTTTCTTTCCTTGATCAGCAATGCCTCGGCCCGCTCTCTGGCCTCCTCACAGGTTTCAGTGGCGGCATTGCATTTTTCGGCCTCTCTCTGGTACTGGGAAGCCACCCTTTTAGCTTCAGCAAAGGTAATGTTCATATGGTGAGCATGTTCCTGAGCAACAGCCTCTTGAAGCTTCAACTCCTCTGTCAGAAGGTCAACAAATTGCTTCTCCATCTCCTGCTTGAGGTCTGGGTCATTACTTCCACAATCTGTTCATAAGCATGATTAACATTAGATTCATTGGATATAAAAATTAACTAGAAAGATAACCCAATCTGCAAGCAATGCAAAGGAAGAGTTCAGGCTTTTAGAAAGGTAAAAGAAGAAAGGACTTGGCGGCTAAGAACATCACGAGGAAACCTTTGAGTGCTACTCGTGCCAGAGGATATGGTATAAGAAGCTGTTTATATTTTCAACTTCTTTTATTGTAACATCAAGAAGAATGTACTGCAAGAAGGACCTATGGATATAAAAATCCCAGACAAAAGAGCCATTTGGCAAAGAGCTAAATGAAAAGACCAAGGTTGGAGCTCCATAGTCAGCAAAATTAACTTTACACAAAGATTGAAGTTAATCAGAAATAAATACAAACATTAGCGAAAAAAGAACATGATGTTTGTAGTAAATCCACATTATTAACCTAGAAATGCAACCTAAGCAGTGGATGGACAGTATAGATGACAAGGTATGCACAGTCCAAAGCATAAGCACAAGAAGTCAAGGAAACCACATAAATGGACAGCTGACATCACCCTTTTCACGAAAGAAAGCAGAGAATGAAAGATAAAAGATGGAATTCAATTCGTATAAAATATTTTTTATAAATATTACATAGACGTATCAGATATTTCTTCACCAAATTAACAGATCTCAGATAAATTTAGTGGCAAAAACAGGAGTTTCTTCACAAATTGACTCAGAAAGATGAAATCTAACCTGTGATGGACAGATTGACCAACCCTGCAAAAGAATTCAAAGCACAAAGATGAACAATATTAGGACACATGCAAAAATCATTTCCCGAATGCTACAAAGAAGTGTATGACAATAAAAACAACAGAAAAGACAAGGAAATCAAAAGTAAAAATCCCAGATCTGCTTGCGAATTTTGGCAGCCAAATTAGTTTGTGCAAATCCAGGAATAAGAAGGCTGCAATAAGCAGATTGCCATTTGATATAACCTTAACATTCAGAAAAGTAGCCAGTAAAATCTTTCATTATTTTAACATCAAAGACAAAGACAATGATGAAGCATCTTACCAAACTATAAAGAGGACTGAAAACAAATCACAGCCAAAGGCAAACAGAGACATTGAAACATTGAAGTTATACAGTCACATAAGCACTTGGCATCTATGAGAAATATTTATCAAGTTCCAATGTCATAATCATTCATAAGAAAGCACCTAGGTAAGACCCCATTTGGGTGAGACCAGAACTGGGTAATGACCCTATTCATAATAACAAAACAGACCAAAGCCAGAATTTTGAAGGAAGTCAAATGATGAGACAACATACATTGAACCCGATACCTAATAACATTATTTTAGCAGTGCAAGTGTATACATTATCTATCGAATGCTATAACTTAATAGTTCAAGAAAATACTGCTTGACACAAATCAGTTAACAAAACATGAATGCTAAACTCATATAGAGCTAAGACTTGAAACATGGTTTTAAGCCACCAGCAGCAAGAGGGCTTGGGCTTCTTCTTAATCGAGGCAATAAAATTGAGTACACAACCAATTGTAAATTCAAATTTAGAAATGACTTCATAGTTCATGGAACCTGGCTGATAATCATTTACACATAAGATGTGATATAAAGTTGTATTTTCAAGGCAATAACCATTAAAAGCTTGTAAATAGATCCAATAAGATAAGAAAGGGCCAGATCTTAATGATTCTCCTATGGTTATAATGGCATCTAGATGAAACAAAGATGAAATTCGGAACAAACAACAGAACAGATCTCCCAAACTCAAACTGAGTTCCATCCAATTCCGCATAAAACACCAGAAACTGAAGTGGGTAACCTTTCACTTCAACAAGCTTATGATACCCAGAATGGACAAAAAGCAATAGGAAATAAGAATCCAAAATTTGAACTTACAATTAATGAAAATCACAAAAGGGAAACGTTAAGTCCCGAGTTGATTGCGACTAAAATGCAACAAAAGAATCCAAAATTACACCTTTGAACCTGTACTTGTATTCATACTTCGAAAACTACTCTAAAAAGAAAGCCTATAATCCAAAATTATCAAAAGACCTCAAATCAACGAATTAGCAGCACCTTTTGATCTCAAATGTTTCAGCACATAATGAAACATAAGAAGAAAACAAAACCAAATCTGAATTGGGCTTAACTTTCTCAACCTAATCGAATATCAAACAAAGAGATAGCTCCAAAACTAAAATCAGCACCGACAATAGAAGCTATACATGGGTACTGCTTAATTTTCATTTCAATCAATATATAGTCAATCAAAAATCTGTTGTTTGCAGCATTCCACAGGCAAAAACACCAAGCCCATTTTCTAAAGGCAAGACCCAGAGAGAGGGAGAATTTATACCAGGAGCAATCTTGAGAAGGGACAGAGGAGGGGGGCAATCACAGACGCAAGGAGGACAAGAGGCTGTGGTACCCCCCATCTTCATAGTCTTTTTGAACCTCCAATACAGAGCCGGCCCACACACACCCAGAGCTGATACCACTGCAAAAACCACCAAACACCACCTCAAGCATGCCCCAGATCGCCTCGACATCTCTCCCTCTCTCTCTCTCTCTCTGCGTGAGACAGTGCGAGAGAGTGAGATCCAAAGCACAAACTGATTTTAGTTATGAAAGTGAACTAGTTTTCATGTAATTTAACTACGCTGTTCCAAGTTTTCGAAGAAGTTAGATGTTACTACTCCAGAACGACGCCCGGATACCCTCGTTCGGTCAAATCAGTTTCTATTACAAATCTGGTAAAGTAAGTTAGTAACAACCCAGTGGTTCAAAACTCGAAGCTTCTCTGTTCACGCAGCTCACTTTTTTTCAGCTCAGTTTATATTTGACGATGAATCTTAATTTATTTTAAATTTATTATTTTATTTTTTATAATTTTATATAAAATAAAAATTTTAATATAATTTTTTTAAATCTTAATGCAGTTTTTTAATTTTTTAATTAAATTTAAAATAATAATAATATTAAAAAATAAATTCAATTCAATTCATTTTATCTCATTTTTAAATTTAAACTATGTTATTTTTTTTTTAATTTATAAGTTATTTCTTTTTCTATTTTATCCTTTATTTTTTCAGTTTGGGACTTTTGCTGATAGATTATATTTTGTATAATTTTCACTAACTCATTTTCTAAATTTGGCCCAAATCTCCTTATTTTTTTTCTTTTTGTCTTTTTTAGTGATATTTAGTAATGTTTTGAATAACTTTCTAATTGACGTATCAGTCAAAATATTAAAATAAAATAATTTAATATTAATATTATTTTACCTATTTTTTTAAAATATTCTATATATAAATAAATTATATATATAATTACATATATAAAAAAATTATATATTAATATATATGTAATTAGTCTAGTTTAAATTGAGATAAAAAAAAATTAAAAAAATGAATAGATGAAATCGATACGGTCAAAACATTGGTACCAATCAATATCTTGGTCGGAATTTTGTGTATAAGTCAGTACGGTTCAAATACCAGCCAATACAAAATGCACTTCTAACCTATACCAGATGACCAATCAATATGGTATATTTCAACTGTATCAATCGATACGATATGATATAAAAGTACTGATATATAGTGCTACTTTTCGATCATGAGGTCACAAATGAGTTTATAAAAATAAATTTAAATTTTATATAATTTGATGTGATATATTAAATTTTATATAAATTAAATCAAATCAATAAGATGTTATTTTAAAATTTTATTTTTATATAATTTCGTATCTATACTTCTTCTAGAAAAATACTTTAGCATTATATTTGAAGCAAGTCTTTTTGATTGTATAAATAAAAATCGAATTCTTTATTTTCAAATTTGAAAAAATTAATTATTTTTATTTAAAATATTTTAAAATTTATAATAATAAAATAAATTAAATTAAATTAAATTAAATTAAATTAAAATGATTTTAATATCTAAACTAGACTTTCGGCTGCACTTAGAAAATACAGCACATGAATCAAGGCTTTGATGAGGGGTTATTTAGAAGGATCCTTGTCTGGTCTTTTGGTTCCAATTGGGTTGGGCTGGTATTTTTTAAATTACATAATCAAAAAAATGTTATAGCTTATACTAAAGTTTTGTTTGGATTAAGAAAATACTTATATATCATCTCTTTATTATAATTTTTTAATTTTTTATATAAAATATAATAAATTATTCAACTTTTTTTAGTTTTTGAAATAATAATAATATTAAAAAATAAAAATTTAATAATATTCTTTTTAATTTTTAATTTTTATATTATAATGAGATGAAATGAAATTATTTATGTATCCGAATGGGCCCTTCTTATTCTAAAAATGTGGACTTATAAAAAAATAAAAATTCGTTATGAATTATTAGGGGCGGCCCCCGCCCCCCTTAATTATTTTTGTGAATGACCTCACCACCATTATTTTAAGTCTTGCACAGTAACTTGCATAGTAATTTCAATGTTTATAAATATGAGTTTCATTCGTTCTAAAATTCATAAGAGAATATATAGGACGAAAAAAGTTTCAGTTCTTAAAAGTTCTTAACAGTTCCTTTTATATTTCTCTCTTGCAATAGTAGTAGTTTCATTTTTAGTTTTATAACACGTTATCAGCACGAGGTTCTACCGATACTGAGGCTAGTGGTCTTCTAATTCAAGTAAGTTTTTCAATATATTATTTGCAATCCTCGAGATAAATATTAAAGGTAATATTGCTGAATATTACTTGATAAAATTCTACTTTTATTTTCATGATTATGTGAATATATTTTATAAATCCACATATTTATTTTTGTGATTTATATATATAATGTCAAATATTGAAATTTATTACTATTGACATTTCTGGAAAAAGTTATTTATCTAGGATCCTTGATGAGATCCATTTGGATATGATGATGAACTTGGGAGATACAATCATAGAAGAAAATCATGTGTCCCTAAAGGACCTTGCTGTGTATCTCATGGTGAAAAATCATCTTACTGTGTGAAATGAATTAAGAGAGAGATATGAGCACCAGAAGATGTAATCCTCTCAAAAGATCATTATGACTTATTGCACCTAAAGTTGTAAGATTTTAAGAGTGGTATTGAATATTCTGCACTCTTTAAAATCAGCTCAATATTAAAATTATGCAGTGAAAAAGTTACTGATGATGATATTTAAAAGAAGACAAATTATTTTTCATATCTCGAATGTGCTTCTGCAGTAGCAATATCGAGAGCGAAAGTTTAACTAATATTCTTAATTTTTATTTTGTCTTCTAGTGATTGAGTTAAATAATGAGTTTTTGTTAATAAATGACTAGTTACGTCTTATTAATGATATTGAATTTACACCATTCCCAGAAGTGAACGATGCATCATTTCAAAGGAATCAAGGGCATAGACGTGATAGAAAAACTATGAAAGTGTTGGTCTCAAAAATGATAACACTAAAGATGATAAAAATATATTGTATCACCAGAAGTGATCCAACTCAGAGAATGGTAAAAGTTCTCAGAATAATTTTTCATAAAAAGATGAAAATGTTTGTCATAGATGTGATATGACTGAACAGTAGTCACATACTTGTTATACAGCCAAACACTTGATTTACTTATACTAAGCTTTTATACATTATAGTTAAGTTTTATCATATTTTGAAATAACAAAAAATCGGTGCCTTAAGCACGATAAAAAATTATTTAGGATAATAAAACGCTGTCTAAATTTGATCCTCTTATAAATGAATATGAACCAGAAGTTCAAAGGATTACTTATTTGTAAAGTGTTGCAAATCAGTTACAGGATGTATTTATTGACACTAAAAGTATTGTAAAATCATATATTACTACTGTTAATGCTTAAGCAAGAATTGAAACCCTTGAAGGAAGAATTATTAAAACAGCAATAGATGAATCTGAGATATGCCTGAAGCGTTGAAGACCTATTGGTGCAAAAGAGAAAAAAAAATCGGTGTTCCTGAAGAGACCGTACTTTCTGTATAAAATATAATCCTCCTGAAGAGGTAACTCCTAAAGAGTATAACTCCTAAAGAGTACAAACATTCTGAAGAGGAACTTCTTGTATAGGTATTTCATGAAATGTTTTTTCCTGGAGAGGAACAATGAGATCTCAATACATTTCATGAGTACTGGAAAATTTATGGATAGAAATAAAACTGTTGTCGACAACATATATGATAACACTTGACATTACCAGAAGTAATGGAGAAAGTGAGTCAAGAATTGTTGAAGAATGTCGACGTAGAAATGATTGGCCAAAATGAAAAGCAGCTATTGAAACTGAATTAAAATCGCTAGCAAAGCAAGAGGTATTTAGACTTGTTGTCCAAACAGCAAAGAATGTAATGTCTATAAGATATAAGTGAGTATTTCTATGAAAGCGTAATGAGAAATGAAATTGTGCGGTACAATTTATAGCACAAGGTTTCCTGTAAAAATCTGAGAGTAGTTATGAGGAAACATATTTCCTTGTTATGAATGCAATCACATTTATATTTTAATCGATTTGGTTATTACAAAAAGATTAGATATGCAGTTGATGAATGTGGTCACTGCATATTTATAAGGATCATTAGATCATTACATATATAAAGATATACGATACTTGAAGCATCTAATCCAAGTACATTTAGAAGTATGTACTTTATAAAGTTTCAAAGATCTTTATATGGGTTAAAGCAATCCGGACGCATGTGCTATAATTAAATCAACGAATATCTATTGAAAGAAGGATTTGAGAATAATCTTATATGCCCATGTGTTTTATCAGAACCCGAATTTGTCATTATTACAATTTACGTTGATGATTTACCTTGTTAGAACTCTTGAAAAGATCATAAGGGCTGCTATAAATTCAAGGAATACATTTGAAAATGAAAGATCTTATTATTCAATTAATAGATGGGTTACAAGAATTTGAGACTTCTAGTCTCATATCTCAAATACATTTGCTCTTTATAAAACAACACGTCATCCTTATCTAAAGGATTAAGCAGTCGAAATGAAGAGACAAGTAAGGATTTTAAATCCTTATTCTCTTGCTTTAAGTCTGCAATTTTTCTGTCAGACTCTTGAACGAGTCGTTGAAGTACAGAAACCTTCTCGTTGAGTTCTTCAATCTCACGATTTTTGGATTGTAATCGATTGGAAAACCCGACAATAGAGGACGAGTATCGGGTGCCGAGAGTCACCAGATCATAAACGACTTCACGATCTGACTTATTAGCCAATAAGTCAGATCATTCGCTTACTGCAACATGGCACCTGCGGAAGATGCATGAACAACTTGTAATTGAGGTGAAGGATACCTCATATGTTGACCGTGAGAAATATTGAAAGGAAATTGACGAGCCATTAAGAATTTATAGAATAAGAATACAAATATAGATAAATTATAGATATGAGAAGAAGATTTGATGCGAACTGTATAAAGCTAAAAACAGTTCTCATAGAAATGGAAATAAGAACAAGACAAACCATCATCTCTTCAAATATCACTTTACAAGATACGCTGGATGCATAATTTCAAAAGCCAGCGAGGTTAATTACAGCTATCCCTATTTTTTTGTAAACGCTGAACTTCTGCCGTTAGCTGCTGTTGTTGACTTTGTATTTGAGCTCTCTCATTCCATCTCTTCTACTTGTATTTTCAGGTCACGAGAATACCAGTCTACAAATTTCTTCAGCTCCTTGTTTTCTTGTCTTAAATTTTTATTTTTGCTATCTTTAGTTGCAAGCGTTTGATGCAATTTAGATATTTGATTTTTAAGATAATCAACATTACTCATTCTCGTCAGTAATCTCTGAGACGTGGTTGTAAGAGAGGTAGCATATTAAGCACTGAGAGTTTTTGATGCTTTAACAATTTCAGGATCAGATTTACTAGAAAGATATATCTCTACTCCTATCATGGTGTTTACAGTTTCAGGAAAAAATATGAGTGGTTGAAGTATAAAAGGTTCATGGTTCAAATATGGGATATTAGAATTTCCATTAGACATAATATCATTCTTAATGAATAATAACTGAATCTATGAAAAATGTAAGATCTTTTTGCTGGAGTAAACTAATGGTAAAACTGGTTATATTTAAATAACAACCCGAAACTTTCAAATCTTTTCAAGATCTCGTTTGTCAACAATGTCACGAGGATTTGATTTTCAGCCGAATCGATAATATTAGACCTCTAACTTTTATAGCTTTTATCATACATGGATGATTTCCAATGTTATTTCCGTCGTGTATGAACAAGTTCTCCCTAATAACACCGAATGAGGGGAAGAAAATTTTAGATGAAAATATTATCATGCTCTTTCTAATGCATTATTTAAATGGAAATCATGTTGAATTTTTAACCTGTAATATATGCTGAAATCATGTTTATTTATTACTTGAAAAACTGACGCATATTCTCAGAGGGAGTTTAAGTATTACTGTGGGTCTCAGATTTCTACTAAATCTGTCAAGCGCCTTATATGCGGGATTTCCTCTACCTTGTCCGACACATTTTAAATCCATAAGGCCCTGAAGTGCCAAAGAGGACAATATCGGATGGGGATATGGAACTGCATGTATCTGTCAAATCTTCAAATCACTAAAAGATTATTGCAATTCATTAAGTAAGTAGAGAGTGTATTTGGCTGAGATCAATAACTCAACATATCCAAGAAATGTGTGGTTTTTCATGATCAATGATAGCTCAACAATTTTATATGAAGATAATACTGATTGTATCACTCAAATCAGAGGAGGATATATCAAAGGTGATAGAACTAAACATATTTCATCTAAATTCTTTTATACTCACGAACTCCAAGAGAAATGTGAAATTGATGTCAAACAAATACGATCAAGTGATAATCTGGCAGATTTCTTCACGAAGGCATTACCAATTGCAACATTCAAAAAAATTGTGCAGAATATTAGAATGCGAAAACTCAAAGATCTATCGTTATGCACTTTTCAGGGGGAGTAAATATCTTAAAGACTTATACTGATTGTACTCTTTTCCTTCGCCAAGGTTTTGTCCCACTGGGTTTTCCTTTGCAAAGTTTTAATGAGACAATTTTAAAGCACTTGTGGATACATAAGAAGACTGTACTCTTTTTCCTTCGTCATTGGTTTTTCTTCCCACTAGATTTTTCCTTGGCAAAATTTTAACGAGCGAGATTGTTTATAGGTGGTCGTTCAATGGGGGGTGTTATAAATTATTGGGGGCAGCTCTCGCCCCCTTAATTATTTTTGTGAATGATCCCACCACAATTATTTTAAGTCTTGCACAGTAACTTGCATAGTAATTTCAATGCGTATAAATATGAGTTTCATTCGTTCTAAAATTCATAAGAAAATATATAGTACGAAGAAAATTTCAGTTCTTGAGAGTTCTTAAGAGTTCCTTTTATATTTTTCTCTTACAATAGTAGTAATTTCATTTTTAGTTTTGTAACAAAATTCAATTATTTATATTATATTCTTCAAATTGTATTTAAAACTCCATTTAGGAAAAAAAGGCGTAAAACTGGCATATATAGGACATAAATAGTCTTGATGCCATTAGGTGGGGGAATACTGATGCCAGGATGAAATTCTATCCATTGTTTATTTGCCTAGAAGGTTGGGAAAAAAGTAATATACAAGATTGCAATTGAAACTACCTAAATCAACATTAATCTAAATCCAAATCTTCCTTGAGATCATCATGGTCACCCTCCAAGTCTGAAACTTTGGTCCTCAAGATTGAAGAGAAACGACTCCTCTTTTGTGGGTAGGAATTGGATTCCAAGCTGTCATCATCATCATCGTGATCAAGACACCTCTTAGAAAGTTGGACATCCAAATGGAGATCACCATCATCATGGAGCACTCCTGGATTTGCTCTTTCTTCATGCTTGAATGGCACCATATGGGCTCCACGACTTTTAAAGATCATTGACCTTGAAGAAATCTGAAACCCAAATTTCAGATTGTTCCTCTTTAGGATTTCAAGTTCTATAACGTAGTATAGCAGCCATACGTGATATAATCCCATCAAATGGGATATTCCTTCTTCATGCTAAGGACCCAGTTTCGGTGGGACAATATTACCGTTAATCCTAACTCGAAATGAAAATTTTGGTTCAAGTGGGACCAGATTCGGGGGCTCAAAAATAGCACATAAAATAACTCCTTTGTATCATTCCAATTGAAAGGCCCATTGATATCCATCTCACATGAATTACCTTTTGATATCTCCTTTCGATGGTTGAACCAGTCTGGAATTTGATCTCCCGGATATATAATGCTAAATGTATTATTCTCAAGATGTCTCTGTTAAATGAATGTCATAAGTTTGATAAGCATCACAACCTATAAAGCACTGGGCTGAGATGCTATACTCACAAATAAATTATACAAAAATAATTTTACAAATTGATATGATTTTATGTAATTTGTTAGATCTATTTTATATTAAAAATAACTTTACAATCTGATGATTCACATGAAATCACATCATTGTAGGATTACTTTTATATAATCCATTTGTGGTTAAAGTATTTCTCACATATATATATATATATAGAGAGAGAGAGAGAGAGACCTTAGGCAGTGAAGGATTTCCAATACTTAAAAGCATTTTGTAGCATCCAGACAAACGAATCCAATACAACACTTGTAAGTCACATGTAGCAAATTGGAATTTTTCAAATAATTGTGGAAAAATTTCCAATGATATGCACCCACCTGTATATATTGCTTCTATAGTTGGTGGAAGTCTTAAAATTCTTTGCAGTTGCTTGCAATCATCCAACCAAAGCTTCCTCAATCCAACAAATCTTTTAAAGCTTGCAGGAATGATAATTATATCACTTCTTGATAGATTTAGCTCAACCAACGAGGACGAGCAATTAAATGTTGTAAATAATTTGATTTTGATAGAACACAACTTCCAAGTTCCAAAAATGTTAGTGAGGGAAACACCATTGATGAACAATCGTCATTATTAGACATGCTTGAATATCTGAAATCTCATATTTTGTTGGAGACATGATAGATGTCATGGATTGTGAATTATCCCCAACCTCCTTTCCGATTCTTACAAGTTGTGAACAACCACTGAGCCAAAGATACTGCAGATGTTGTAACTGATGAATGCTAGTTGGGAGATGTACAAGGTTTATGCAGCCACTTAAATATAAAGAACGTAGTCGAGGAATATTCTTGATGGATAAAGGCAGTTCTTTTATCCCAATGTGCTCTAATCTAATGTTTGTTAAACATTCCATCTTGCACTAAATTTCAGGAAAGTTTTGAAGTCTTGAGCAACCTTGAAGTTCAAACAATTTAAGATGTCTCAATTTGAGGATTGTTGGAAGAGTTCTAAGGTTAGAACATGCCAAAAGATTCAAACGCTCAAGCTTGTCAAGAAATCCAACATAATCATGAACCTCAACTAAACTTGTGTAGTGACGAAGAGTCAATCCTTTAAATTTGGACTGCTTGAAAGATCTTGGATTTTCATTAGGAACTTACAATAAGAGAAATCCATAATTGTTAAGTTTTGAGAACTCTGGTTATAATGAAAGCAAAAGAAAAGAAATATATTAGTTTGAAGATCATAGAAATACAAAGAAATTAATATTGAAAATAATAGTTGTATACCTTAAATCCTTCCTTTAATTCTTTGATTGGGCTATTATGTATTCTTAAAATGGTGAGTTTCTCTCCATGAAAATTGGATGGCAAAAGTTGTAAAGGATATCCCTGCCAATCAAGCACTCTTAACTCATTAGGGAGATAATTAGGTCCTCCATAGAAACACCCATTTTGATTTATAAACAATTTGAGTCTTTTCATCTTTGTGAAGACCTCAGAACTCAAGCGAATTGGCTCTTGTTTAGGCAAATCTACCAATATGGCTTCAATCTTGTCGGTTGCCTAGCAAGAAAATGGACAAGCTGTGCATTATAAAAAATAGAAGAAAAAACTCTCCATAGTTTAGCAATTGGTATAACTTTTATTAAGTGATATGTATATCCATTTCATTATGTGTTGTCATTTCTATTTTACAATCTTTACTTATCAAAAAAAGGTCTTCTTCATGATTGCAAACATAGTTTTTTCTCCCTTCTAAACTATGGGAGTACCTAAACACTTTCTTTTTTCAAATATATTTGTAAAGTTGTAATCTTTGCACCATTTAAGAGCACAGTAAGGCAAGTAAAAATACACCAATATTTTAAATAGAAAGAAGGACATTGTGGATGATGTTGTAATTATTCTTTATATTTTGAAATTTTGATATTAGAAGGAAACACAACATATGAATGTATGTATATTTAGTATATATGTATCTGAAAAGTCAAGTTTTTTCTAGTATTTATATTCTACCTGTGAAAAGGAAACAAATTAATGCAAAATTTAAAGAGATTTCTTAGGTAACTCTTACTGTATCTTCTTATAATACATAACGAACATCCTCATGAAACCACAATCTACTACGGCTACTAGGATCTCCAGGTGATTCTTGTTGAACAACTTCTCTATCCATATCTTGTAGCAAGTCATGCATTCCTAAGATTTCATGACAATCAAGAGTTATAAGACACTTATCCATGAGGATTTTGACACCAATATCTGAGAAGTAACCACGACTATCCAATAGTTTAATGACATAATCTATGTGCTTTCCTTTAAAGAAGCATGCAATGTCAAGGAAAATAGCATTCTCATTATCTTTTAATCCTTCGTAACTTATTCTCAGTTTGTCTTGAATATTTCTGCTAGGAAATATTTATTTTGTACTTTTCTAATGCACTTTTCCATTGATATATACTTTTAGCTTTCAATTTCGAACCTAGCACTGTTAAAGCTAGTGGAAGTCCCCCAGCGTATCTGATCACATGTTCTGTGAGTTTGGCATAATCATCAATAGGCTTGTTTCTTTTAAAGGCATGTCAGCTAAAAAGTTGAAGAGCTTTGTCATGATCAAACATCTTCACCTTGTATGTTAAATTAACCCCATGATTAGTTAACAAACTTTGATCTCTTGTTGTTATGATAATTCTACTTCCTAAACCAAACCAATCATGTTCTCCTGCTAGTTTCTCTAATTGCTCCAATTGATCCACATCATCAAGTAGTAAAAGAGTCTTTTTGTGCCAAAGCATCTTTTTTATCACAATGATTCCTTGATCATCGCTGTCAAATATTTCCAAACTTGGATCTCCCAAGATCTTTGAAAGAAGTGTTTCTTGTAGTTGAACTAGACTGCACTCTCGACTTGAAGTTTCTCTAATATTTTGAAGGGAACAACTACCTTCAAATTGATAAACAATCAAGTTATAGATTGATTTAGCTATAGTTGTCTTACCAGTTCCACCAACTCCAAATATTCCTATCATATGAATGTCATTTACTCCAACATTTAAAAGCAAATCAATCTCTTGTACAAAGACTCTATTCCAACTTAATATTTGGCCATGTGTAAGTGTGAATAGTTTATTACTCTTGAGTTCACCCATTGAATGATCTCATAGATAAACTCAAATTCATTCCTACAAAAACAAAAAATCAAAAAAGAAAAAATGTTAAGTCAGAACATTTTATGTTGAAAGATAGTAACATGTTATATTTATGATGAAGTTGTAAATGAGTTGTGAATTAGTGGTGGTTGTATTAGTCCTCTATATCAAATGTTAAAATTAATAATTTTTTGGTTTCCATTCTTGACCAATCATGGAACCTTTTTTTTAAGCATGTAATATCATCCATAATATTAAAGTCCAACACAGCCTAAAAGTGTCCATAATTCAGGGCCGGCTCAATACTTTCAGGGGCTAAGGCTAAATATTAGTTTGAGGTGGCCTTTTTTATTTTAAGAAATAAATTTCTTTTAATTTTAATTTTTACATTCTATTTTTATGTAAAAATATTTCCAAATTTACTGATTAAGATTTCATATTAAAGACGTGTTTTATGCTTTTAGAGGCAATTTAAGAACACAAATGTTTCTAAGTATTTTTAGATACTCTCAAATTCAAATTTTCCATTCTCATCAAGAAATAATAAAATATTTTAACTCGAATTATTTCACTATTATTCATATATATTCTAAGGTATTCTATCTAAACGAGTCTTAGAAGAACTTATAATTATATTGTCAATAAAGTTCTATAAATAACCTACACATTAGGGAACTGCTGCACCAGGATTATTACCCCGGTGCGCTAGAATTATTGTTTCTATAAAGAGAAACACTTGGAATTTTTTACACTGGCCAATAACAAACAGTCACGTAGGGGTAGAGTTGTAAAAAGACCGGATTGGACCGGTGGACCAGACCGGACCGGTTGTCCCGGACCGAGATCGAATGGAATTCGGTCCGGTCCGGTCCAAATTTTACATGAACCAATTAATTCCAGTCCGGTCCCGATCCAAATGATTTCTTCCCCTGGACCGGACTGAACCCCACATATATATTTATTTATATATGTATATATAAAAATAGTATATAAATTATAATATTAATATTAATATAAATTAATATATTAATATATAATATATATTAACATATAATATAAATTAACATATTAATAAATAATATATACTTTTATAATATTAATATATTATTATTTATTGGTTAATTAGTTGTAGTAAAAAAATATAAATTATAATATATCTATATAGAATATTAATAATAACTTATAAATAATAAGTGTATTATTATTATTTAATATATTATTACTAATTTATCACTATTTACTAACATATAAATATATAATATACTAATGTAATAGTGTTATTAGTTATAATTTACTAACATATTTAATATATAATATATACTAACATATTAATATATAATATATACTCTTATAATATTAACATATTATAATTTATAGTAGTTAAATTTAGGCCAAAAAAATATTTGATCATTATAGAATTTTAGATTAAATTTAGCCCATTAAATCATATGGGGTACCCTAGGACCGGACTGGACCGCCCTTGGACCGAATTGAATCGGACTGGGTTAGAGAATTCTTGGACCGAATGGAATCTATTCATAAACTTCCCGGATCAGACCGGACCATTTACACCCCTACGTAGGGGTATAAACTTTTCTAAAATATAGTCGCTTGTAGGCGTCCATTCCACCCTCTCTTTCGTTCTCTTCCTCTCCCTCCCATCTTCACCCATCCACCCTAAATCCCTCTCCTTTGTCTACCTCCCATATGTACTCTTCTACACCAACAAACTCAGATATATTAGCCGACAATCTGCTCGTACTCTAGTTTGACTGGTTTGCTCTTGAATGGGTCGCTTTTGATGACAAATGCCCTCACCACCTCACGCCCTATTTTTGTATGTTAGTCTTCTCTATTTCTTCTTGATTCTTACACACTAATTTTTGTACAAATTGAAGTTATGCTATGTTTATTGGTACAAAAAGAAAATAAACTAATTTAAAAAACACTCACCCTTTTTTCTTTTTTCTAGTTTCTAGAGGAATTCATGCCCTCTTGTGTCCCAAAATGATGTACTATATTAAATATGCTATTTTTTCACGAATCTGATGAGTTTATATGGTTTGTAGGAAGGGCGGATTGAAAGGATGGAGAGAAAGTAGAGGACTTGCATGGAGTGTTGCAGATGGGAGGGAGAGAAAGTGAGAAAGAGGGAGAGAACGAATGAGAGGGTGAAATGAGCGTATACATGTGTGTGCATTTAAAAAAAGTTTATATCCCTTATGTGGCTGTTTCTGGTTGACGTAAAAATATCCTATTCCAAGTGACACTCCTATGTAAATTTATATTGTAAAACTCTTTATTCCATATCATAAAGAATATCTAGCTTTACAAAGCAATGTTTTGAATACCGTACCGGTATCGATATTGGTATCGGTATCGGTCAAGTCACTGAAACGAAATATTTCGATATCGGTACCGTTTCGTATACCGTTTCGAAATAATTTATACATAAATAAATTATATATATAAATATAATTATAAATTATATTTCAAAATAATAGTCAATATATAAATAAATTATATAGATATATATATATGTAATTAATTTAGTTTACATTGAGATTAAAACATAGTAAAAAATTTGAAAAAAAAACCTGGAAGGTCGAAATCCGGCATTGCCGGTATCGAAATGACCGAAAAATCGGTCAAAACGAAACACCACTTTATTTGTACCGGCCAATCGGCCGGTACGAAAAATTTCGGTCGTACCGATTGGTATGATACGGTATTTAAAACTATGCTACAAAGACAAATCCAATAGACAACAATGAACAATAAAGATAGAATATATATATAAGGATAATTAATAAAAAAAAAATGAGGAGAATGCTAATCGTGAGAGTTGGTTGGATTGATAGTTAACTTCACATGGTGGCAAAATTGAGAGATATTTTCGATAGGGAGATATGAAATACAAAATTAGATTTATTTTATAATAAAAATAATTTTATAATTTAAGATATTATATCAAATCATGTTAACTTATAAATTTGTTCTTATAATAGCTTTTATAATTAAAACATTTATTTTTTAGGTATAAGTTCTATAGAACAAAGAATTTAGTTTAAAAACTTTATATTTATGATTATTTCTTTATTATTCTATTAACATTCGGTTACATACGAATTTTAGCTATACAGTCCGGCTTGTGGACTGATTTTCGACATCCTTTGATTTGATAATATTCATTTTTTTTTCGGAGACGTATTCTCTGTATTTTGCACTAATTTCTTGTGTTCTTTCCTATAAATTCATCTGTTGAAACTAGCCTGTAGAATAATCAATATTCTGTCTGGCGTCAGTAGAAAGGACGGATTGAAAGGAGGGAGAGAAAGTAGAGGACTTGCATGGAGTATTGTAGATGGGAGGGAGAGAAAGGGAGAAAAAGGGAGAGAACGAATGAGAGGGTGTAATGGGCGTATACATGTGGGTGCATTTAAAAAAATTTTATATCCCTTATGTGGCTGTTTGTTATTGGTTGATGTAAAAATATCCTATTCCAAGTGACACTCCTATGTAAATTTATATTGTAAAACTCTTTATTCCATATCAAATGGAATATCTAATTCTACAAAGACAAATCCAATAGACAACAATGAACAATGAAGATATAATATATATAAATATATATATATATATTTATATATATAAGGATAATCAATATAAAAAAAAAAAGAGGAGAATGCTAATCGTGAGAGTTGGTTGGACTGATAGTTAACCTCACATGGTGGCAAAATTGAGAGATATTTTAGATAGGGAGATATGAAGCACAAAATTAAATTTATTTTATAATAAAAATAATTTTATAATTTAAGATATTATATCAAATCATGTTAACTTATAAATTTGTTCTTATAATAGCTTTTATAATTAGAACATTTATTTTTTAGGTATAAGTTCTATAGAACAAAGAATTTATTTTAAAAACTTTATATTTATGATTATTTCTTTATTATTCTATTAACATTCATTAACATGATATTAAATAATTGATTTGTAAGTGAAATATAATAAATAATTTTAATTATTGTATGTCATATTATTAAGAAAATGATAGTAAAATAGATGGTAAGGATATCTTATACGACTTCTCTCATTTCTCTCTCCCCCTTTTGTTTTTCTCTCGAGTTTGAAAAAAATGTTTATTACCTTGCCAGACATAGGGGGTTTGGTTCTCCAACACCAGTTTCCTCCTCACCTCCCCTATTTTTTTGTCTTTTATTTTCCTAGTTACTCAAGTTTAGTATGTTTTCCGTCTGTTTTAGTGTGCTTTTCTCCAATCTAATTGGGCGTCGCCTTTTTGCTATTTTCCAATGTTCCTCTTCCGACATGCACCACCTCCTCAGTTTCCCTAGATGTCGATCTACAAGTTTGGATAGAGGGCTTGCGTTTTCAAGAGACGTGTTTGTCACATGTGTGACCTTTATCGTGAGTGTGGCTTACGTGTAGGTGTATTTTGGGGTGGTTGTAGAGGTCACATGTAGGCTTCTTGACCTCAGAGGCATCGGATCAGTTAGATTTGGAGTTTGTGCTCCACTCCAAGCGGTGTGCATGCTGCATACTCCATCACCGCCTATGTTGGTTGACTGCTGGCGACTTGGTCTTGTTTTCGACGACTACCCTATGCTCCTACTTTTAATAATCCATAATCTTGTTTGAGGTGTCGTGGATCCACCCAAAAATTTTCTCCAAACAACGATTGACAATGCTTCTGCCAACTTCACCATTTGTTGTAGTGGTTCCATTGCCTCCAACAATAGTTCTCATGTTCGCCTTCTGGTGAATATTTTATTTCATTTTTTCTAAAATGACGTCCTTTTAAGACATGAGTAGAAACCAAAGAATTGTTTTCAATAAAATTTATTTTTATTTTTATTTTTTATCATATTTTTATAATGTTATTTTTTGTTTTGGAATGATTGTTGGGATGCTCACTCCTTTTGCTTGTATCATTTGCCTAGTTTAATGCTATTAACTTATTTCAAAAAATAAAAAAATAGATGGTAAGTATCATTCTTCTTTTCATAGATTATAATTTACATTGATAGATTTCAAGTGGATTTATAAAGATATATTAGATTTTTTAATAAAAATAATAAAAATAACAATAAAGATTTTTTTAATATATATTTATCATTTTCCAATTCTAAATCTTGGAGTTATCCAAACTTCAAAAGATCACCATCCTTTTATGAATGCGTATCACTATCCTTTTAACAATGCGTATCATACTCATCTTTTGATGCTTGTTGGTCTTTCATACCTCCTTGCCTGAACTCAAATGACAATTACAACTTCTAAAGTGCATATGGAAAATTGCCAATTACAACTTAAAATTTGGTAAAAACCAAAATTTAAGAGACTTGATGAACATTGTACCATCGATTTTTGTTTCTTTACAAGGTTAGGCCGACATTGCATTATATATCCCTTGGCCAAGATATTAAATGATGAGAATTCTAATCCATTTTCTGTTCATTAAGGTCTCGATCAAGACAACGATATATTTGGCTCTATGCTTTTTCTTAACCATCACGGTTTTCCTTTTTTTTTTTAAATTTATTTTCCTTCCTCGCCAAGTTAGTTTTTTCTTGGTCAGTCATCATCACCGAGTTTTGCAGAATTCTCACCAGTATTTCCGAGAATGCAAACGGAAGAATAGAAAGAAAGAAAAAAAAAAAAAAAAAACCGAAACGTCCTAGAAAGACCTATCTATATCTGGATTCTGGAACGTTCACCTCAACAGCGACACGCAAGAAACGAAAGGCTATTAGTCCTCCACGTGTTACGTGTTACGTGTTATCTCACTCCAAACACTGACCTGCCACCTCTCTCCAATCTCCATACCTTTATCAAGATCACCTGCAAGACCCAGTATCTGCAGAAAAAAATTCACTCTCTCTCTCTCGCAATGGCAAAGAAAGAGATGGAAGTGGTGAAGGGTCTGGACCTGAATAGGTACATGGGGCGGTGGTATGAGATAGCCTCATTTCCGTCATTTTTCCAGCCCAAGAACGGTGAAAACACAAGGGCTACCTACACTTTGAAAGGTGATGGAACTGTGACTGTGCTGAATGAGACCTGGTCTGATGGGAAGAGATCGTACATAGAAGGAACTGCATACAAGGCTAACGCCAATAGTGATGAGGCTAAGCTCAAAGTGAAGTTCTATGTGCCTCCATTCCTGCCCATCATCCCTGTGGTTGGGGACTATTGGGTCTTGTACCTTGATGATGATTATGGATATGCCTTGATTGGCCAGCCTAGCAAAAAGTATCTTTGGGTATGTCAAGGATCTTAAGTATGATTTTTATGATCACCCTTTTAAAGAAGTTCGAGACTTGTTTTAATTCCCCATTTTTAAATTAGTGAGTCTATGTTCTTTTTGGGGTTGTTAGTGATTTCCTTGATAATCTACTACTTGATAATCTGTTATAGAGGAATTGAGGAGGAGAAAAAGAATTATGTATTTACAATGGAATTTGGAACAATTTTAACTTCTTCTTCTTCTCCTCTTTTTTTTTTTTTTTTTTTTTTTTTTTGCTGGTTTGTGTATTGCATAGCGGATGGTATACTAATTGTTTCTGTTATTTGCCTTTTTTTTTTCGGTGTTAGATATTATGCAGGCAAACCCATATGGATGAAGATATATACAATCAGCTAGTTCAAAGGGCCAGAGATGAGGGCTATGATGTTAGCAAACTCCACAAGACGCCACAGAGTGATCCTCCTCCGGAGGGAGAAGGCCCTACTGATACCAAAGGCATATGGTGGTTTAAATCCATTCTGGGAAAATAGCTGAATGGTAATGCTATAATATAGTATATTGGGGTTTCACTGTTTTAAGTATTTATAAAGTGAAAGACCTAAAATCCCAAGAGCAGCATCCAGATTTAGGGCTATTGTATTTCTTATATGCTCATTTTGTAGTGTTTGTACAGCAGGAGTGTTATGTGATCAGTTTTAATGCCTAGATTATGAACTATTCCTTGTAAAATATCATCTGGGTCTTATTCAATTTGATTGTTGTTAGAGCTTGATGTACTTGTGGTGGAGTTACTTTGTATAAAGAGAATCCAAGAAAAATTAGTCTATTGTTAGATTTTTTTTTTTTTCTTTTCTCTCCTTCAACCCAACGTTGAGGAAATTAAGTTGATAAAAAAATATAATTAGATAAAAAAAAAATTATAAATGATTTTCAAATATTAATTAATAATTTCATTTAAATATAATATAATTAATAATTATATTTTAAAATTTATAATTTAATTAATGTATAATTATTAATTTATATATAATAAATAAAATAATCAAATATTAGAAAATTAATTAATTTAATAATTAAAATTGAATAATCATAAAAAATAAAAAAGTTAAAAATTATTTAAAAATTTCAAAATAATTAAAATTAAAAATTAATTATATTATTATATTATTATATTTTAAAAAATATTTATTTTAATATAAAAATTTATATAAATAAAATAATTAAAAGTTAAAATAAAAATTATATTAGTTAAAATTATACTTTAATAATAATTAATTAATTATACTTTAATAACAATTAATTAATGCGAGTGTTCTTATCAAGTTATCTGGTGGTGATGTGGGGATTGATGCTGACTGACTGTTTTGCTTAGCCTTATCTGGTGGTGATGTGGGGATCGAAGCTGACTGTTTTGCTGTAGCCTTATCTAGATGAGATGGAAGTTCCACTCGAGTCACGTCAGAAACTAAAGTAATTATTATTATAATCTGGGTTGCATTAATTTTCCCTGATTCTCAAAGGGCTCTAGCCTCGGGTTTCAAATGCTTTCAATCTTCTTGGATGCCAAGCAAAAATGACCTTTTATTATTAGGGATAGAGGAGGGCATTGGCCGGGTCAAAGCGGCCAAATCGACCGGATTGGTCATTTTGAATTGGATCGGACCGAATTAAGATTGGTCTTAGTCGGACTCGGTTCAAAATTCTTGGATTGGATAGGTTTGGTCTAAATCTCGGTCTGGATCTTTTCCACCCCAAATCGGACTAGACTTATTTTATATATATTTTAAATATATTATATATTAATTAATTAATTTATACATTAAGAATAATAATAATACATTAAAATTAATTTACTAAATATATCATATTAATAATTTATTATATGTTGTATTAATTTAATTTATTAACATATTATAAGAGTTAATAGTTATAAACTTATAGTATAAATATAGTATATTGTATATGTATATATTTATAATAATATAATATATTTTAGAATGGACCGAATAGACCGACCGGATTGGACTAGACTGAAATGGATTGGTTTGGTCCGGTCCTAGGGGTTCTCAGTCCGGTTCGGGGTGGGAAAGCCCTGGACCGATTAGGTCCGGTCCGACAAACTCTCTCAGCACCGACCAAATCGGATCGAGCTCTCCCCTAATTAGGGACGCTTCGACCGAACAACAAAAACAACCTGTGGCACAGGCGGCTTTCATTGGTAATATTGTCCATGTTTTTGAGATTGTTTTCTTCCGACGATCTTTATTACTCTGCAATGGCAATCTCTGAAACACTTCACGCAGTCTTAAATTCGAAATAGATTTGAGGTTACGTAAGGCATACCAAATATCGTTGTCATAAAGGTGGAATCGCTGGAGAGATACAAGGCAGGCATGGATGGTGTCCTCTGTGGTGGCCACCGGCGACTTCATCTGGCTGAAGCCAAATATCCATAACTAAAATCTTTATTTTATTTTTTTATTATGTTTTATAAATTTTATTTTTTACTATATTATTAAAATTTTTTTATTATATTTTTAATAAAACTGTTTCGGACCGATTCCCAAGTTGGGAAAGCAGAGGCTGCCTTTTCCACTATGTAAACTGCCTAGATCAATTTTATAATTTTATTTTATTTTATTTAATTATTATAATTTTTATTTTTAAAATAAAAATAAGATATATTTTAATAATATCTTATTTAAAATGAAATCTAGCTAGGAGGCAATAGTGCCATCCAAATTGACTAGGGTAAATGATAAACCCTTGGACTCTTCCTATATTCCCATAAGAGCCTTTGTACATACAATAAAGTTACAAAGGACAGCAACGCCATACCGAAGTTTGGGATCGTGGAAGGTGATCTAATTCCTAATGGCATCGTGACAACTGATATTTTTCAAAAGAAATTTTTAAAAGAGGACTTCAAATAGAACCACCAGAATGGATAAATCACAGTACACCATCTGAATTGAGCTTAACAAGCACATAAATACTATATAATAGAAAGATCTGTCCACACAAGGTTTCCTTCCTTTCTTTGGTCTGGGTAGTATGGGGAAATGCCACACAAGTTATCAACCAAACTAATTTTTTTTTTCCCTTCTATTTCTTGAATCCATTAATAACAACCAAACAATTGATAAACGATATAGACATAGTAGAATCACAATTTGCCATCCATCAACTTTGACGTTAGAAAATGTGGAGGCGATTACAGGATTGCTCCTCTCTGCAGAAGCTCAGAGTATCGTACAACACTGGTTTGTCTTTTTGGCTTGCTTGTAGAACATCTGTTTCAGCCATTCACAACTTTAGGTCCATGGTTCATTTCAAAAGGATAAATGTGTTCAATGAATCTAATGTTGACTGGCAAATTCTCGTCCTCACTTTTGACATCAGAAAATGTTGAGAAAATAAATTTAGTCTACCAACCTGTGATGCTGAACTGAGATCTGAACTCTTTTCAACTAAACTATCCAGTTTCTCACCTCGTGCAAGTACGCTGTCAATGGTCTTATGCTGTATCAAACCAAAATAAGGAAAAAACACTTGTGTAAATTAAAAATAAAAAATAAAGGCAAATAAGGTTAACAAAAAAATCCTAATATATCAAATGCTTGCCGCCAGAAAACAAGAACTTAAGAGAAAGAGAGGTAAAAGTGTAAAACAGGTGAAACCACTCTGACATATCAAATGGTTGCCACGAGAAAGCAAAGACCAAGTCCATACGCTACTCAACAATCCAAATCACAATCAAAGAAGTTCAATTCATTCAAAGGCCAATAATAAAGAATTCACATATTCACATGGACCCCTATTCAATCCATGCCTCCTAGGAGTCCACAGGAATCCAATGTCTTATACCATATCATAGGGTCATTGCCCAGCACTTGTCCCACCTAAGTAGAATCCTAGGAGAGATGGCCACGAATATGGGTCCACCCTTCTGTAAGTGTATAGCATACAGTTGCTCTTCTCAAGACTCAAACCTTGCTATTACACAATGGCAGTGTAACTGTGTAAGCTATCCTATACATATCTCATAACTCAAAAAACATGGGCAAGCAACTAGCCAGCTTGCTAAAATAAAAAATTGCACAAATCCATCTTACTACAGTCAATTGTGAAATTGATCTTCCTCAATTGAAACCTACTCTGACTAATGAAAAATAAAATAGTGGAAACAAGTTACAAAGCAGCATCTTGGAAAAATGAATATGCCATGCCTCATACTGCCATTTCAAAATCAAATAGAAAAGGTTAGTTGACCACCCTTCAAACCATTTTCACCCATTTGCAGCTAATAATAACAAATCTATCCAACATAGTTAAAAAAATGAGATAGCGCACTAATGGAGTGAGAGGCAAGTAGGCACAGGAAAGATGGTCTTTTGGTACATGAGTATGTTGGTTGGAATAGCAACCTAACACTGCCATAAAAGTTAGGGCTGCAAGCAAAAACCAGATGGGAAAAGCAAGCTATAATGCTTCCCATAAAAGGAACTCAGTTTATAATAAAGATCAAAGTAAATATCTTTCAGCAAACTTTCCCTATCCCTCAGGCTTTCAAGTGCAACAAAAACTATGGTGGATGCAAGAATCATGAACATAAAAAGAACACAGTTCGATTTATCATCATCTAAATTTAAATAAACTATTGTAGCAACAACGCAGGACTTACAAGGATAATTTTAGTTTCATCCAACTCCCTCTGAATTCTCAACAACTTATCAGCCTCCGCAGGGTCCTGAATGGTTAAACAAGAGAAAGCAGAAAACAAATCATTCAGTTATCATTTGTTACTTCTTGATCCTTCAACCATTATATAATAAAGAGGAAAGGAAAAGAAAAACCCAATTGACATAGTAGTGGTTATAAATAAAGTACTATCAATCCACTTGCAGACCATGACCCAATCTTAAACAATGATGAAGAATAAAAACTATAAACACCTGGAATTTTGTCAAAGCTTCACTCAAGTAGGGCCATGCTTGGGTATTATCTGTTTGTGCAGTCCTCAACGATTCGCCAAAATTTTTCTGATACTCATCTAGCACCTGGCAAAGTTTGTATCAGCACCCATAATTTAATGCAAGCAGATACAAAGCCTCAAAGATTCACGTCCTAGAACCTGAATTTACCAGAACCTCAGGAAGCATGATATCAAGAACACACAATCACACACCCTTCCCCATCCCAACAGAGTCGCAGCCACTCACCCACCTACACACCCCAACCAAACCTTCAGCACAACTATAGCTATGAAGATGTGGCTAAAGAGAAATCAAGGGCAAAAATACTAATAGTTATCTTAGAAGATCTTCTTTTTATTCCCTTGAGCATTTCAAATACATGCCCTTCAACCTTGGAGAACATGAAATGGTATGCTTGAACATTGAAGAAAACAAATATTTGGTAGCTTAATCAAATATCTAACATATTGATAAAAAAAAAAAAAAAATAGCTTCTAGAAAAGTACATATAAAAATAAACAAGGATTATATTGGGTATACCTGGTTAAGCAGAGAAAAGGCACTTCGAACTGGGTAGTGATCATCCATAAAGCCCAATACACAAAGGCCATTTCTGTTGTACGAATGCACCTTGTATTCTATACAACACCAAGCAAATGGCTTTACAAAAATAGAAGGAATGCTCAGAAACCAAGACAAACAATTTGGGATGAATTATGTTACTCTAACATCAAAATCACGACAACATTCCCCATGATTCCATTTACAAAAGAATGAGTTCTTGAACACCGAAGGCCTATTTGTAATCCAGATTCGCCCATTTCAATTAACAAAGCACCCAAAAAACGTCATTGCAAACTGCGCCATAATTTTTTTGATAAGTAACTAAGCCATAATCCATTCATCATAAATTAAACAAAAGGTTTGATCACTTCCACCAAGTTTTATAGCACTGGAATCGTAGTAGTTGACTCCAATTACAGTGTGCAGCTGTGAGTCGTGACCTATAGATCAATAAATACGAAGCTATATAAAGTTCCATAATCCCCGTAAACAAAGTATGACCCCACCAGTAGAGCGCCACCTCACTCACCGTGGAAATTCCAATTCCAAAACAAATACATTTCACGCAGCCGTATATAGACGTGCACACAAACAATGACAGCTCATAGAAATTCACCAACACCTAATCAACTAGCACATAGTCCGACCAAATTTCAGGACAGTCCACGACCTAATCCAAGCTCATAAATGACATCAAAATTAAATTTCAGACTTCCGACCACTCGGTAACCAAAATCGATATCTTTCAATAACTCACCTAAACCTAATGAGTTTCCAAAAAACTCAACCAAATTGCACCGCTATGCATACAAAAATACAAATGATGAAAAGAAGCTAGAGGATCACCTAAGCTCTAAGCCCAACGAATTCGTATAGAAAAGCAAAAGGCAAAAACAAAGAACGAGGACTCGATGGAGGAGAGATCGGAACCTTCGTGCTGGACGGATTGACGCTGGGAGGGTGGCGTGCGCTTGGCGACGGTGCGAGAGACGAAAACGATGAACTCCTTGACGCTGGACCTCTGGAAGTACCCGAAGTGGCTAACGTCCGTCGCGTTCGCAAGTATGACCGGATCGGACCCTTCCGGAGTGCATTTCAGCACCAAAAGCGCCGTGATCTTCATCTCTCTCTCTCTCTCTGTGATTTCGTCGTGGGAAAAAAACGAGGAGCAATTCGGTTCTCAGAATAAGTTGGGATCTGAAGAAGGATCTACATTATTTCCTGAAACCTGTTACGCTTGGTCTTATAGTTATTGGGCCAAGTGCCAACCCTGTGATAAGGCTATTTTGGGGATCACCTATACTAATAATCTTAAATAACAATATTTTTTTTTATGTGATATTAAATAATAACAAATTACATACTTTTTTTAGCTGAGTTTAAATATATATAAATATATATTTTACATTTATTCTATAATTAATAATAAAAATTTATTTTTTTAATATAAAAAATTATTTTATTATTATATTTTAGTATAATAATGAACGCGAGATAAATATATAAAGTGTATTTGATCAGAAAAATAATATATATATATATATAACTTGATTCTCTAAATTACAATATTGGTGTGAATGCTAGTATTATTACGGTAGTACCCATTCCTCTAATATTATATTAAAAAAGTATTCCCCACTCTTCTAACATTATATAATTTAGTCTTGACCATCACCTAGAAAATTTGCTGTCATTGGTAATGTGGTTGTGTTTTTTCCTAATTATATATTTTGGTAATGTGTTTCTCTAAGTTTTTCTATCAATGATTTAGCATAAGAGATTTAAAAATGAAATTTTTATTATCATTTTACACAATATACCATATTTATTTTTCAAGAAGTCCAAATTTGAAAGAACTGACTCTTCGTCATTGTACAAATTTAGTTGAGGTTCATGATCATGTGGGGTTTCTTGATAAGCTTGAGAATATGAATCTTTTGGAATACTCCAGCCTCAGGTGCTTTCCACCAAGGCTCAAGTTGAGATCTCTAAAATTGTTTGAACTTAAAGGTTGCTCAAGATTTGAGAACTTTCCTGAAATAGAGTGCAAGATGGAATGTCTAACAGATATTGGATTAGAGCAAACTGGTATAAAAGAACTTCCTTCATCCATCAAGAATATCACTCGACTACGTTCTTTATATCTAAGTGGTTGCAAAAACCTTGTACATCTCCCAAGTAGCATTCATCAGTTGCAACATCTGCAGTATCTTTGGCTCAGTGGTTGTTCACAACTTGTAAAGATCGGACAGGAGGGGGCATCTGATGATGACTGTTCTTCAATGGTGTTTCCATCACTAAAGACTTTTGGAACTTGGATGCTGTGTCCTATCAAAATCAAGTTTATTTACAGGACTTAATTGCTCATCCTCATTGAGTGTGTTAAATCTATCAGGGAGTGATATAGTTATCATTCCAGCAAGCTTTAAACGATTTGTTGGATTGAGGAAGCTTTGGTTGGATAATTGCAAGCAACTGCAAAGAATTTTAGGACTTCCACCAACTATAGAAGCGATATATGCTGGAGGATGCATATCATTGGAAAGTTTTCCACCATTATTAGAGAAATTCCGATTTGTTGCATGTGAGTTACAAGTGCTATATTGGATTCGTTTATCTGGATGCTACAAGATGCTCATGAATATTGGGAATCATTCACTGTCTGAGGTCTGTCTCTCTCTCTCTCTCTCTCTCTCTATATATATATATATATATTTTGCTAAAACTTATGACATGATTCATTTGACAGAGACATCTTGATCAGAGCAGTACATTCAGTATTATATTTCCAGGAGATCAAATACCAGAATGGTTTAGCCATAGGAAGGAGATATCAAAAGAAAAATCATGTGAGATGGAAATCAATAGGCCTTTCAATTGGAATGATATCAAAGGAGTTCTTCTATGTGCTGTTTTTGGACCCCTGACTCCGGTCCCCCCTGAACCAAATTTTTCATTTCGCATTAGGATCAATGGTAGTATTGTCCCAAGGGGACAATCACAGGCACCTTGGCGTGAAGAACAAATATCTCATTTGATGGGATTAGATCACGTATGGCTACTTTATTTGATTCTCGAACCCAATATCCTGAAGGGGAACAGTCTGAAATTTGAGTTTCAGATTTCTTCATATTCAATGATCTTTAAAAGTTGTGGAGCCCATATGGTGCCATTCAAGCATGAAGAGAGAGCCAATGATGATGCTGATCTCCACTTGGATACCCAACTTTCTAAGAGATTCCTTGAGGATGATGATAATGATGATGGCAGCTTGGAAAAAAGTTTACACCCACAAAAGAAAAGTCGTTCTTCTTCAACCTTGGAGATCAAGATTGCAGACTTGGAGGGTGACCATGATAATCTCAAGGAAGTTTTGGATTTAGAATGTTAGAAATATATTTTTCACATGGTTTGTTGTAGATATCTGACCTCTGTCCAGTTTGTGCAAACTAGCTATTTCAGAACACAAAGCTGAAGCTTTCACATGGTATAGAGCTTTGTTGAACTCTGTGGTTCACGTTTTCTATGGCTTCTTCATCAAGAACAATTTTGATGTCTCAACAAAGCATTCTAGGAATCCTTATTTTCTTCTTAATGGAGATAATCCAGGTCTTTGGTTAGGCTCCTTTTGGTTTTGGACATTTGGAATATCTTTCTGTTAATAGTGGTAAAATGATTCGATAAAGATGTTTCATATAATTTTTTTTTTCAAATCTCTGCTAATATAATTTTTATTTTGAAATTTTAAAAAGTTGTATTAATTCTATATTTAAATAATAATTAGAAAATGATTGGATGAGAAATTTTAAAAAATTAAAGTAAAAAATATTTTATGTTTAAATGATTTGTGAAAAATTTATGTATCATCAATGTGTCCAAACGTCTTGTGGAAATACAATATTCAATGATTCATTTAATAACCTCAAGCATTTTCTTTCTCTATTTCATCTCATATACAACTACGGTCTTTCAAAGTTCTGTCCAATCGCCTGATCATTAGTGTGAGCAAGGCCCGAGGGATGCTATGACCGGTGAAATCAAAGCCTTGGAAGAGAAATAGGAAAAATCTGGGTGAAAGTCTGTCTTGTATAAGCCTCACTCACATAATATTAAAAATATTATTTATAACTGTTTACATGAACAATATTTTTACTTATAATACAAATCAGGCTTGCACCCAATACTACTCGAAAAATAATATCCACAAAACACTAATTTAATTCATCTCAAACTAATTATTAATAGAATTTACTATTTTTTTATTTTTCATAAAAATGTTAAAAAACTCATTTCAACCAATTTCATGCATTTAAACATATATCTCAATTTATTTACATTCAAAAATATCTCAATAATATCCACAAAACACTAATATTCATAGATCATTTCAACATCCAAACGATGCATAAATAAAAAATAGCTAAAATTGTCCACATTACTCTCTTTTAAACCTTGTCATTTGGGACCCGGACTCTTCTGCGCCCTTGCCTCGCCACCTTTTGAAAGGGTCTGCATTTGAATGTTGAGATAATTTTAAATTATTAGTTGATTTGTAAATAGTAATATATTTTTAGTTTCACTAAGATATGGTCAAATGTAAATAGATTTGTCCCGTTTGTATTCGAGACTCACCTCAACTTATCTCAACTCATTTCTATTTCATCATTATATTTTTTTCATTTTTTATATAAAACACAAATTCTTATATATATATTTCAAATCTCAAGACACATTTTTCAAATTCCAATACACATTTTTCAAGTTTCAAAATAATAATAATATTAAAAAATAAACTAAATCCATCTCAACTCAACTCATTTTATTTTTGAATCCAGACGAAATCTTAGATATAATATATGTAAATATAAAAAGTATGTTGAGATGAGTTTAATCTATTTATAAGAAATTAAAAAAATAGTAAGTTTCATCAATAATTAATTTAAAATAAATTGAGATCACTCAACCAAAAATTAAGCTTTCAAGTCTTCGTCTGAAGAGTTTGTTCTCTTTTAAATGTAAAAGCTGGTTGAGTCTACGTTAACTCTCCTATTCTCCTAAATCCTAATTTACTCGTACATGGTTATTATGGTTGGATGCTATCATTTTCCTTTAGCTGTTTGACTTTTTTGCAAGCTAGTTTCACTATTATTTTTCCCGTATCTCTGACGTTATTTGTGTGTCAACTACTAGCACATTGTACAAAATTCTACTATGCTTTGAAGTATTTTGTATAGATTTGATAGGCTTTTCTTCTTGTGGAATTTGATTGTGTTTGCATCAGTCTGGTTTGTTTGTAGTAATTTCTTTATGGATTTTCAAGGAGACTTAGCCATGGAGCGAATACTTGAGCTGACAATTGATTATCATTTTAATAAAATCTTCTGCAATTTTATAAATGTAGACATATTGCTTAATTATGTATATCTTATGTCTTATATAATTGATTCCACTATTTGTTTTATTTTTTTCTCTTATCAAATTTTTAGGATAATTTTTGTTTGTTTTTAATCCTAAATATATCTCCCAATGTATTGCATTTACTCAATTCTTTAAATCTTGATGCTCAGCTTCTTTATGTCATTGTTAGATTCTATTTTGGTTCCTAAACTCATCTCATTTCATCATTACAAATTTTTCAAATTTTTATACAAAATACAATAAACAATTCAACTTTTTCTAATCTCAAAACACTCATAATATTAAAAAATAATATTCTAACAATATTTTATTCAACTCATCTCAACTCAACTCATCTCGACATCCAAAAACAGTCTAATTTAGCTATTTAGTGCATAAAAAAAAAGTTATATTTTCTAATTTTTTTTTTCAAAACAAAAAAGAGTTGTTAATGTAAAAGAAAAGGTCTTCCTTGTCATACGTTTTTGCTCCTCATTGAATGAGATTTTGTTTTTTGGTTCAACAAGTTTCATCGGCTTCTAGCAATATTTCTCAAAATACCTAAAGTTTTGTGATGAACAAATACATCATTTTAAGTAAAACGAGGAGGATGATTCTGTTTCATGACTTAATTTGGCATGTTTTATTATTACATCCGAAATCTCTGCCAACTATATTTCCTCATTTTTCGAAGCAGCACAACATCTATGTTGAATTGGGTTGGTTTGGTTCTTACAAAACAACCTAGCTTGTATCTAAAAAGGAGGAACAAATATAGCAAATTTAATACGGACTTCAAACTCCGAAGCTAAAACAGTTTTTCCTTTGTGATAGAATACTGGTCAGTTATTTATGCTGGAAATTTGTACGGCAGTCATCAGAAAAATAAAAATAAAAAGAAAAAGAAGAAAAATAATAGAGATATTTTGGGGTTAATCCAATCTTATTCATTACCTCCATCAGTCCTCCCCTCCTTTCCATAACATTCCCTAGAGAGTTTTCACTTGAAACTTGATAGGGAATGTTTTTTGTCCCCAATATAACCTGCAAGATGCAGGTAAGTTATATGGTAATCTTTTTAAAACATCATTGTAGATTATATATGGGAATGGTTTGAATATTTTCCATCCAATTCCCATGGATTTTTTCTTCTTCTTTTCATTCCACAATTTTCAAGGATGATATATGGAATGGTTTGGATATTTCGAGGTTATTCTATATGGGAGAAATGGTATAACTTTGATGTCATTGTGTTCTTAAAAATTTTGAGATAAGTTAATGCAATAGAATAATTGAAATTTTGTTGTTTTAGTTTGAATTTTTAGATTTTGAAGCTGGAATTGCCATTGCCGTACATAAAACTGACGGCATTAATCTTTCAGGGATATTGTTTTTGGTATTTAATAAGCATATAACGGATGTTAAATGTAATGAGATAGTAATTTCATGTCATTTAGTTTTAACTGACAAATTTATTCATCCATGCTGTGAAAGAAAAGTAGGCAAAAAATCTCACAAAACATTTATTTTGAAGTTTTAGTACTTAACATGTTCCATTTTTGTTTTATCTTATTATTATGTTGCTCCTTAAGATGACCACCTCTTGGATTCATGACAGCAGCAGAAGAAGATGATCAGGTGCATGCTTTTCATTTCTTTGTTGATCCATTCAACTTTAGGGAAGAAATCTGCAGTGGCTCCACCATCACAGAAATGGCTGACATTAAATGGTAATAATTATAGTTTTACTAACTAAATTTTATCTCTCTTTGGAGCTTTATTAAAAAGAAAGGTAAATTCTAATTCTAAGAAAGAAGAATGGTTGGATAATTTTGTAACGAATGGAATCAAAGTAGTAAGTTCCAAGATCCGGATTTCATTCAAAGGAAGTACTCTTCCAACTGCAGAAATTTATTTTAGAAGCTCAAATTCAACACTGGCAATGGACTAACTCTTTTGTTTCAGTACATTGAAAGATAGATTATCTGATGCCATACTTGATTGCAGGTAAACAGCCACTTGTAATAGCCCGAGGCGGGTTCTCGGGGCTGTTTCCTGAGTCGAGCTCATTCGCGAATCAAATGGCACAGTCATTGAGTCTGCAAGATACAGCATTGTTCTGCAATCTGCAACTAACAAAAGATGGCATTGGTATATGCCTCTCTGATATTAGGCTTGATAATTCAACCAATATAGCACTTGTATATCCAAAGGGGCAAAAGACCTATAATGTAAATGGAAAGCAAGTTCATGGGTGGTTTGCTCTGGATTACACAGTCGATCAGCTATTCAACAATGTATCGTGTAAGTCTCAAACACCTTGTCTTTCTTCTATATCATGCTATGTTACATTAATGAATAGATTTAGACCTCTGGTACACATATTTTCTTTTCAAGAACCAACTTACGTAGAAATCCAATCCTAATTAGAGTATTAAGTTTTTCGAACAATTTGTTTTGCGTGGCTTTCTTAAATATGTTTTTGAAACAATGACATAAGTGGTAGGAATATATCATATTTTCAATTGGAGAGCCAGCATGGCTGTTGTACGTATAATTCATCTTATAAATGCAGAAGCACAACCATATATTACATGAATCAATTTGCTATGATAGCATGTATGCAAATGTCTAAAAAACTTGCGCGGGAAACAACTTGATCACTATTTGCTTTGTTATGATCTTCATGACAGTGACCCAGGGAATACTTTCTCGACCAAGCTTGTTTGATTTACAATCACCTATATCCACTATTGAAGATGTAACAGGAATTAAACCAGCCCAATTTTGGTTGAGTGTTCAGGTCTCTCTCTCTCTCTCTCTGAGTTAATTATTGATAATCGACTGAGCATTTGCCTTAAAAGGTGCTTCTATCTTTTTCACAAGCATCATTCATTATTTTCTAAGATCGGTTTGGTGTTTGGTATGCAGTATGATTCATTCTACAACCAACACAAACACAGCCCGGCATCATTCGTTGAAAAGGCAATGAGACTTATGGGTATCAATTACCTTTCATCTCCAGAGATCGGTTTCTTGAAGAGCGTGACTGGAAAAGTGAACAAAGCCAAGACAAAACTCATCTTCCAGGTCCTCACTGCAGATGAGATTGAACCCACAACCAATAAGAAGTACGGTTCCCTACTGCAGGATCTTGCATCAATCAAGTCATTTGCATCTGGGATCCTTGTCCCCAAAGAATACATATGGCCAGTACAGGCAAACAAGTATTTGGGGGATGCTCCTACTAGCCTAGTATCTGATGCTCACAAACAAGGACTAGAAGTATATGCTTCTGGTTTTGCAAATGATCTTCTTGGGAGTTATAATTATAGCTATGATCCTACAAACGAATACCTTCAGTTTGTTGATAATTCCGAGTTCTCTGTCGATGGGGTGCTTACAGATTTCTCTCCTACAGCATCAGAAGCCATTGGTGAGATTACCTGACTGTCATGCCTTCCTGATATTTCCCCTGAGATTTCAAGTAATATGTCCTGCAACCCTAATTAAAAATGAAAATATTGATGGGAATCTAAAGAGTAAGTACATAATTTTGTACTTAAATGGTTCTCTGAGTTATGGTTTGATCCTGCTTTGCTCTTTCCTGTTGCAGGATGCTTTGCAAATAACAAGAACATCAGCAAGCCCATCAAAGGTACGTATATTAGACCTTTTCAAGAGTGCTGATATGAGAACTTTAAATGTTCTAAGATATGTTCAACAACAACAGCAACTTTGTGCATTTTCAGGAAAAGCTTTAATTATCACCAAAAATGGAGCAAGTGGGATTTATCCTGGCTGCACCGATCTTGCTTATCAGCAAGCAGTAGATGATGGTGCAGACATAATAGACTGCTCAGTTCAGATGTCAAAAGATGGAGTGGCCTTCTGCTCAGATACGGCTGACCTCATTGGAGATACAACTGCAATGACTACTTTCATTTCTAGGTCTATCTCTGTACCAGAAATTCAACCCAAGGCTGGAGTCTTTTCATTCGACCTTACATGGAGCGAGATTCAAACCTTGAAGCGTAAACAACCTCTTCAAAATTTTTCCATACACTTCAAAAAATGCAGGTTTCATAAGCTTTAAATCCTACTTATACCTAAAACTTTAACATTGCAGCACAAATTGCAAGTGTATACCAGGACTTCCAGAGAAACCCAGCATACAAGAATGCTGGTAAGTTTACTACCCTTCCCGAATTTCTGGAGTTAGCTAAAGCAAAGGCAGTTTCTGGAGTTTTGATCAATATTCAGGTACGTTTCAGCTCTGCTCTAATGATATTCAGTCCAATCCAAATCTAGACATTACAAAGAAGCTCTTCTCCTTCATGTTTAAACTCCAAAGTTCATGCATTGACAAACATCTTTCCTTCTCAGAATGCTGCCTACCTAGCATCAAAGAAGGGGTTGGATATTGTCAGTGCTGTTAACACTGCCTTGAGCAATGCCACCTTTGACAAGCAATCCACTCAGCAAGTCTTGATACAATCTGATGACACTTCAGTGTTGTCCAAGTTTATGAATGTCCCAACCTACAAAAGAGTACTGTTGATTGAAGAGAAGATTGGTGATGCACCAAAACAGCCAGTGGAAGAAATCAAGAAGTTTGCTGATGCAGTTGCCATCACAAGGTCATCCATCATTCAGATGAATGATTTCTTCACCACGGCTATGACAAATGTTGTTGCGGAATTTCAGAAAGCCAATATCTCGGTGTATGTCTATGTCCTTAGGAACGAGTACATCACACTGGCATTTGACTATTTCTCAGACCCTATTGTGGAGATTGCTACTTTCGTTGATGGAGTTGGAGTCGACGGGATCATAACTGAATATCCAGGAACTGCAAGCAAGTATATTAGTAAGTGTTACATTTTTAACCTTGAATTACTACTGTTAGCCATTGAAATTCCTTTCAGACATACTTAGTATGGGCAATTTCATCATGTTATAATACTCTAGTACATCATATATTTTTCCCCAGACACATATTTTCCATATTTTTTTCAGTTCTTCAGTTCAAAAGATGTTGTATATGCAATGAAATGCTTCATATATTGTTATTTTTGGGTACTGCAGGGAGCCCATGTACCAATACAGATAAACCCCAATACAACATCTTACCAGCTCAAGCAGGTTCTCTACTTTCCTTGGTTCCTCCTGAAATACAGCCACCAGCAGCAGCCCCTCTTCCACCCCTCGAGGCCTCGGACGTTGTGGACCCACCTCTTCCTCCTGTGGCCAAAGCCACTGATGCTGCCACTCCTGCTCCTGCAACACCTATTGTAGCACCTTCAAGTGCACCAGCAAATGTTGCTAGCTTGTGTCTCTCTCTGGTCTCAATCCTGGTCCTTTCTTTGTTTATGGGATACTAAGAAGATGGATCAAGTATAATCTGGCATCGTTTGTCCATTGCTGCCTCTTGACTTTCACTTTCTCTTAATTATTTTTCCTGTTCTTTTTAACTCGTGAGTCTGCATTGTGTAGTAGACATTGACAAATAGCTTGCATATCATAAAAAAGATTGACTCGGGTGGCATATTTTATATCGACTATGATTCGCTGTAGACTGTAATTTTTTCTTCCCGAGTTTCAAACACTGTAAACATGGTGATTCATACCCAACAGAGAAAAGCTTGTTTCTTTGAGTGGCTCTACAGCCACAGCCCCAATGGAATTGAATGTCATTGATATCTTCAAAACTAGATATTCACTGGAGAGCTTAGTTTAGAGATGTACACATCCCAATTCCAATTCAAAGTACATATTAAATCTCGCATGTCTCATAGCCTTGGGAAAAGACGATCCATATGACATAAAATGCCTCATGAAGACAAGAAGATGAGATGAGCCTGATGAGGTAAAAATCAAACCTTTACACAGATTTTATTACTAGACAATGGGAAACAGTTGCAAAAATAGTTGAAAATAATACCCATTTCTGAAGTCATGCACTTCACAGATCCACCTACTGTCTTCCTCGAATAGCATTCTGCTAACTTTTTTTCTTTGATAACTAAAATGAAATGCATTCGACATAAGCATGTAGTCAAGATTAATAAAGCTCACTGTCATGCTTTAGATTTTAAAAATTGAACATAACATTTCTAACTCATTATTGAAGTTGGATAATCTCTCCATTCAATTACCCCTAATAATTTGTACAGATTACGAAAGAAAGAAAAAAGAAAGTCATTAAACAGAAAAATGTTTGATATTCAATCTATCTATAAAAGGAAGTAGATGAAAAGAGAGAGCGAGATTCAGATTTGCCTTTCTTCAGACAAAGGAGAAAGGGCAGGGCATCACCGGCCATGGCTGCAACAAAGAGCTGCCTGTGAAAAAAAGGCCATTATAGCCATTTTACATAGGACACTCGGAGTCGCCCCGCCAAGAAACGGGTCAGTCCATTCTTAGTGTCTGATTCACAAGCTGAAACATCATCACCGCCTTATAACTTTGCTTGCAAATACAGAGACAGACAGACAGACAGACAGACGGACAGAGATAGAGACTGGAGGGCAGGTTTCGCAATTAAGAAAATCATCGGCTCCGCAGTCATTCAGAGAGTGGCGAACGCCGGCCGGGCGGCCTCCCTGAGAGCAGAGCCTCATTCTTAAACTAACGAGATTGAACCCCGTGCTCCACGGACCTTTGCTTATTGTACCCATCCTTTTCCCACTATCTTCGTTTTGCTCCATGCTTACCCTTCTTCCTTGTTCATCCTCCCAACTAGGGTAATACTTAGGGTTGTAAATGGTCCGATCTGATTTAGTCCGGTTCGAAAAATTTGTGGATCGATTTTATTTGATTTAAGAATTCTCTCATCCTGGATCGGACCGAACAGGAGTTCGGTCTATACCGGTCCGGTCCAATTCGGTCTAGGGGCGGTCATGTCCGGTCCAGGAGTGTCCCATATAGTTTAATGGGTTAAATTTAATCTAAAATTATACAATGATCAAATATTTTTCTGACTCAAATTTAACTACTATAAATTATAATATATTAATATTATAAGAGTATATATTATATATTAATATGTTAGTATATATTATATATTAAGTATGTTAGTAAATTATAACTAATAACATTATTACATTAGTATATTATATATTTATATGTTAGTAAATAGTGATAAATTAGTAATAATATATTAAATAATAATAATAATACACTTATTACTTATAAGTTATTACTAATATTCTATATAGATATATTATAATTTATATTTTTATACTACAATTAGTCAACTAATAAATTATAATATGTTAATATTATAAGAGTATATATTATATATTAATATGTTAATATATATTATATGTTAATATATTAATTTATATTAATATTAATATTATAATTTATATATTATTTTTATATATACATATATAAATATATATGTGGGGTTCGGTCCGGTCCGGTCCGGTTCAAGGGGAGAAATTTTTTGGACTAGGACCGAACTAGAATTAATCGATCCATGTAAAATTTGGACCGGACCGGATCGAGTTCCATTCGGTTTGGTCCGGTCTCGGTTTGGGATAACCAGTCCGGTCCAGTCTACCGATCCGGTACGGTCTTTTTAAAGCCCTAGTGCTACCTGTCTAATATGGGACGAAACAACCCTTTCCCCACCACTGCTTAGAAAGGGGTGGGGGTGGAGATTTTTTTAATTTTTCGCAATCTGCTTCTCTCCATGCGGAGGTAGGGCCAACTCATTAGATTTAGGCCATTGCCTAATATTTCATCCTATACCAAGCTTCTAAAAATAAAAATATTAGATTTTTTTTTCTAAATTTTTTTGAAAAAAATAAAAAGAACATCTCATTCAATAAAATGTAAATCATATTTATATTTGTTTTAATGTGTGCAAGGTCTCGTGATGTTAAACTTAATAATTTAATATAATGAATTATATATATTTTTAAATAACTTTTTAAAGATTATGCTAAATCGAGGCATAAAATTTGCATTAAGACATTATTTTATATACATTGTTGTACTAAATATTAATTTAAAAATAATTTATTTAAATATTAAAGTAAAATCTCGTTTTATTTTTATATAATAATTTATATTTTATTGTATTATATATAATTATGAACGGCTCGCTTGAAATTCGCTTTATGCCTCAATATATATTGAGTCGGCCTTGTCATTGTGCGAAGGCGGGATACCTCGTTTGCAGCAAAGGATGTGAGAGTGGACCACCATCTGTCCATCCCTCCTCAACTGGGCCTCCATCTGTCCTCAACTTTATAAAAATATATAATAAAAAAGACATGAAATCGAGAGAGACTTAATCGGATACTTACCTTCGACAAGAGTCAAGACAGGAGACGACAATAGCGACGGCAGAAGGCAACAAGTTCACAGAACAAAGCTCTAGCTTAAGCCTTTTGAAGGCTCCACGAGAGTGACTCTACCCTTTATGAAGATTGCGAACGTGGTGGTGTCATATTAAAAGGAACAACCTCACGTGCAAAAGTTAATAACTTTTCTTTTTTTTCCTTAATCTTTCTTCCTTATTAATTTGGTTCCTTGTGAAATACATGTAAGGAAAACAAAAACTTCAATATTGTTGATCATACTAAAAGGCTATCCATTCCGAATGAAAGAGACACTACAAATGAACCTTATCGTAGGAAGGAGATTTTGAAAAAGAAGACAAACAAAGTTTTGAAACAACGAATTCATCTTCTTTTGCAAATTGAGTGATCTTCTTATTTTTCTTGTCATTAACTGAATTCAAGGCCAAAATCGGGTTGTAATCCATCAATCTATTAAAGTAAGCATTGTTCTCAATAAATATCTAGATAAAATAGGAGTAGTGATTAAATCATCATGTTTGGCGCAAATCTTCCTTATAATGTCAGTTGCCTCAGAAAGAGTTCTTGTTGATGATTTTATGACTCTAAGAAAGAGATTGAGAGAAAAGAGAGTTGTCGAAAAAATGCATGAAGGGCATAAGCTCAAAGGTTCAAAAAAAGTTGGGAGATTCCCATTATACATAGGGGGAGGGGAGCGATAATTTTGAGACAAAGACCAACCTTATTTCACCCTTACTGGAGAGCCAAATGCCAACATCGCCACCCACCCCTCATCTGGCAGACGGGAGATCCGTCTCACCTGCATGGAAGCCGGGTGGACAAGAGGCAGAGCACACTGCCCACTCCTACTCCCAACTCCCAAGAGTGTTGATTTGGAAATCATCTCTATATTTGTCTTAATTTCAAGTCTAAAATATCAAAATATTTATATTTGATGCTATATAGATGTTCTAGTAAGTGTCAAGATGCATATAAAACATATTTAGATCTAGAAGTTATCTCAATTTATTTTATCTCGTCATTATAATTTTTTAAATTTTTATATAAATATAATAAATAATTTATTTATTTTTTAATTTTAAAATAATATTATTATTAAAAAATAATATTCTAATAACATTTTTCACATTTCAATTTTCATCTAAAGTCATTTTATCTCAACTCACTATCTAAATCAACTCAAGATGTTAAACACATCATTGATTCAATATTGAAGATTATTGATAAATTTGTAAGACCATAGCATTTTACCACATTTTGGTTCTGTCCAAAGAACCTAGATCCATTTTTCAGGAGATAAACCGATGGTATCAGACAGTTTAATTGATGTTATTAGAAATCATAGTTAAACTCTTCTATAATTCCGTGTTTAAAGTATCTCCCTTGTTTTTTCGTGTTAAAGTATGTTTTTAGGTGCTGAACTAATAAAAAACTGTGAAACTACAAATAACTTGCCATCCCCCCTCCATAGGATTTTGCCCCGTCCCTCCATGATCCAATCACTAATCTGATTTATGCATTCAAATTTTGCTCGCAAACAAAGAACAAGGAAGGGGGAAACTATTAATGGATTATTAACTTGTCTCTTTTTGTTTTAAATTGTCTATTTATTTTCTTTGTTTGTTGCCCCTTTCCTTTTCCCTTCCATTCTCCTATTTAGGGTCGAATTCAAAAAATATTAACATCCAAAAACAAATCTTTTTTGTGCTAACAGCAATTAAAAAACTCAAATCGTCCCACAATACAGAAAAAACATTATGGGTTCTGTTTTTATCTCCTTTTTAAAACAGTCTTGGGATTTTTTTTTTTCTTCTTGACATTTATTAACTTGGGGGTTTTCAAAAGAAACTGAAGGAGCTAAGCAAAATAAAAGACTTAACATAACTAATAATACGAGTTACAGTTACAAAGTCATGATAATTAAATAATACCATCCATCAAACTCTGCTGAAGTTGTTTAAAAAAAAATGAAGGAAAAACTTAAATTGCATTAGGAAGGGGCTTTAATCAGTAACAAGTTTTGGTTTGTTCTATATTTTGATCTCGTTAATTTTTTTTTTTTGACAAAAAGATGAAGAAAATAAAGGCTTCTATCATTTTAGCACTAAAGTTAATTTTGGTTGACTAAATCCGTGAGAAAACCCTACATATAAAACAAAACAGAGTGCAGTCCGTCATTTTTACCAGTTTTCTCGGTAGCCAAACAAGAAACAATGGGAAAAAGTTTACAATAAGAGCCAGATCTAGCAATATAGGTAAAAAGGCGGAAAAGAGAGACAGATAGGAGGGAGAAGGAGGCTCAGACTCTGAAAACAAAACAAATGAGAGTGCCGTCCGTATTTTCCCAGTTTTCTCAGTAACCAAAAAATGTGAAAAACTAAAAAAGTTTAAAATAGCAGAGCCAGATCTACGAATGTACAGAGAAAAAAAGGGGGGGAAGAGATATAGACAGAAAATAAAAGAAGGCTCAGAATGGGCTCCAGATCAGGCAAAGGAAAGGGACACAATAACCATGGCTGCAACAAACAGTTGCCTCTGTGATATACTTCACAAAAATGGCCATCCGAGTCACCCCGCCATGGAAATCAGACCCCATTCCTCAGACCTGAAGATTTCACACTCTAATACAACAATCCAGCCATCGTCACAGCCTCATCATATCATATATACGCACACACAGCCATCGCAGACAGAAAGAGAGAGAGAGTTAAGAATTAAGGCCTCGTTTGGATTCTGAGATGAGAAAGAAGAATCACCTTGATTCAGAGAGAGAGAGAGAGAGAGAGTTTTTTTTTTTTTTCTTTATTTTCCTTTCCTTTTTCCTGAGTAAGAAGTGGACGTTGATAGGGTCGAAGAAATCATCGGCAACAGAGAGAGGGCATCCACCAGACCGAACCCACCCTGCGCCTCTTCTCCTAAACGAGTGTGAAAGTAGCCCTCTTTGTTCCCTGGAACCTCTGGCTCCTATTTATAGAATGAAAGGGTCATTTTGGTCATCTACGACTTGTTAGTTGCTGCAGGTGGTGTAATTTGGGGAAGATATTGAGGGCATTTTGGGTCTACTGCTGATAGCACCAACAAATGAATAAGATGGATCCGGATAAAAGTCAAATTTAATATATTTTTAATTAATAAGTTTTAAAATAATATTATATTAAGAGTATTAATATTGAATTAGTTAAAAAAAAGAAATTTAAAATATAAATTTATACGTATATCAAAAAAATATTATCATATTTGATCAAAAATAGAGAAAAAAAATGAAAAAATAAAATAAAAGTATTTTTACTCTTCAAAAGTGAATAGTTAATTAAAAATTTTCTTCAAATTTTTTTTTATATGTGTACAAATTTCTAATTTTTAAAGAAAACTTTTAATTAATCCAATACTAAAAGCAATCCCAATGGATTCTTTAAAAAACCAATTTTTGTAAAATATAGCTAAAATTATCTAATTCCTGCTACAATAGAGCCTTTAAAATAAAAAAATCTTACATTCATCTATAAGAATTGCACTAAATCATGTTCATGAATGTAAAAAAATTTTAATTGTTTTTATTCTTGTGCTACAGTCGTTCGATTGAGTCCTTCAAGCTCACCGTCGTCGTCTTCAACGTTCGACCCACCGTTGGCTACTACTACACCGCCAACATCACCAGAATCCCCTCACATCAACGACCAAGCCTTCGTCGATTCCATTGTCGGTAAGTCTGCTGTAGAACGTCACGCGTCTTTTCAACACCGAAATGGGTTTTGGTGTTTGTGAAGATCGTTCGACCCACCGCCGGCCATTATTGGCCACACTGTCCCTTCACCGGAAGCCTCTCACGCCGGCGACTAATCTCTTAAAATCTGAGCTCCGACAAGCCGGCAGTAGTCTCCTATGCACAGCACCAGCTCCAAAGCCGGCAGTAAATAAGAGTTCTTAATTTCTGAAATAAATAATATTATAATAAAATATAAATATTTTAAAATATATAGAAACAAAATAAAGATACTGATGGATGATAAAATGTAAAAGTGAATAGTTAAAATGAAAAACGTGAGTTTTTGATAGTTAAATTTAAATGAATTTAAAGTGTCCATTGAAAGTGCTCTTAGTTCTAAATTAGTTAAAGTCTAAAAAAAATTGATTATAGCTATAATAATACTAAAACTTATTCTATCTTTAACAATCACTTTACATTAATCAAATGTATATTATATTAATTTTTTTCTCTTGGTTGTACAAATGTCTATTTTAATGATTTTTATAGCATAAAGCAAATGTTTATATTCATGAAAATATTTATTTTATTAAGTAGATTTTTTTAATATTATTAATTTTTAATTTAATTTAAATAAAATATAATTATTAATTAATTTTTTAACCCATAATTTAATTAGAATATAATCATTAATTAATATATAATATATAGAATGGTAAAATAGGATAAAATAAAATAAATTAATAATTACCAAAAGTTAAATAGTTTTTTAATTATTAATTACTTATTACTATATGATAAATAAATAGATAATCTAATATAAAGATTTGATGTGAATAGTTAAAATCAAATTATTATTATATTATTTTATTATTATATAATGAAAAAATAGTTAATCTAATATTAGAGACTTATGTAAATTGAATAACTAAAAGCTAAATTCCTCTTTCATTATTTCATTGGCTTAAATTATCTTTTAACTTTAGACAATCTGGTAAGACTGCTCTAATTAATGCAAAGTTTGATATATTTGGAGCATAAATAATGTTGAAGCATACACATGGGATGTTTTAAGCGATTCCTAATTGAAATTGCATACCAATATCAAGTTGGAAGACATTGCATTCGTATCATTTGTTTTTTTTTTTATATTATACATTAGGAGAGGAGAAATTCCATCGATGGTTCTTTCAGAACACTAGTAATAGTCTTGCTAAAGTTTTGGCTAAAATGAAGTCTAATTTTACTCTCTTGGCTATAATTTATATGGTTTAGCCAAGGGGTCCATATTGGTCTAGCTATGTCGAAGTCCAAATAATAATATAATATTATATATTTTAATATAAATAGATTTTTTTAAAATTTTACAAATAAACTTAATATATTAAATATTAATTTTAGTAAGTAATAAATTATTGTTTTTAACGCAAATAGACTTAATATATTAAATATTAATTTTAATAAACAATATTTTTTTTTTAATAATTTCTTCTCTCAACCTAATATTCAAAAATATATTTTGCCAACCATTTTACTACATTTCCTTCTTATTTTGGCACACCATATTAATTTAACAAGTTTTATTAAATGATAGAATTTGGTGGCATTGTTTTATTAAGAATTTATGTTCTACTTATCAAAACAACAAATGGCCAAATGAAGCAATTGAAAGACATGCCTTTGCTTCAATCGTTAAACATTAACTTAACAACTCCACCATGTCTATGATATTTCATTTTAACACGTTGATACACATTTTGTAGTAATTAATGAGCTGCACAAATTTAATTGAATCAAATGCACAAAGCATAACATTAGAGAAACAAAACATACTTTTACATATCCAATCCATAAACTACACGTTCAATCCATAACATTATTTTGGAATCATTCTTTATGGGTTCTAGAACTTCAACAACAACTTAAGTTTACAGTGAACCAAGTATTCTCATCATCATATAGATTTGAGAGTCACCATTTCTAATATAAAGCTTTGTAATAAGTAAAAAGCTATTACCTTTTTTGGATAATAATTAGCAATCTAAGCAACTAAAGTTTACAGTGGATCAAGTTTTTTCATCATCATACAAATTAACAAAGTGCAAGTAATTCCTCTACAACAAGCACCAAAGCCGTTGGCATGCATATGGTTCTTCGCACACCCAAACAACAAAAATACTACATTGCTATGGCATGTACTCTGTAATCAGCAGAATAAAAAATAAAATTAGCAAAAATATATCATAGATTTGAACAAGCCCAATTGAGTGGTGAAAACAATTCGACACAAACAATTGGAAACACATCAACTTTTTAGGGAAACCGATCAAAATTTCTAAAGATCCAAATGCAAGAATTTTATTTAAAGTAACGATTAAACAATAATCAACCTCTGATTGTCGATAAATGTTGAGAGAGAGAGAGAGAGGACTTAAAACTTCTACAGTTGAGAGACAAATACATATATAAAATAATACTTCAGCCATGATCGGGGCTGCCAAGCAGATAATGAAGTTTATCTAAGCACTTACCTATGCAAAGAATCCTCACAAAGAAAATTGCATTACAATTTCAGCAGAAAAATAATAGTAGAAACCGAGTTTGGAGAGAGAGTCTTGACTGTTGATCATCAGTATTGTTGATGTAAAATTTAGTAGTTGGCAATTTTCTAGTGAAAAACCTAATATAATTGAGTTGTAACTAATGGTGGACAGAGTACACATGAAGAGGATCAAAATGGCTCAGAAAAACTGAACACAGTGATCTCGCTCGACCCTCGCTCGACATGGCGCTCGAGCGAAGTCCAGGCAGAGACTTCGCTCGACCCTCGCTCGACATGGCGCTCGAGCGAAGTCTAGGCAGAGACTTCGCTCGACCCTCGCTCGACACCTCGCTCGAGCGAAGTTAAGGTTTCACGAATTCCTCTAGGGTTTGAGCGCCGTTTCAAGAGGTGGCCTATAAATAGACTCTTAAGTCTTCTGCTGCAGGTGGAGAAACACAGAGGAAAAACCAAGGAGCCACATTTCATCCCTTGAGAGAAACTTCTCCATTGTTTCAAAGATCATTGTCTCTTGGATTATATCACTCCCTCACAACACACATTCAAATCTTTAGTGAGTCCATTGGAGTGGACGTGTTCATCAAGCTGGAAGAGTTCTTCAAGGAGCTTGGATGAAGAAATCAAGTTGTTCGTGTGAGAAGCTATAGAAAGGTCGGAGTTCCGGCACTACATGCGTGTAGAGATCGAGTGGGTCGCTCGTGGTGTTGCAAGCCAAGTTTAGTTGCTACAGTGGGTTTGTGAGTGTTTCTAAATTGGTTGTAACAAACTAAAATTTCTATAGTGGATTAAAGGTGGTGTCTTACACCCGGAGTGGTTTTAGATTTTGAAGAGGTTCTTCAAATGAGTTTCCACTTCGTAACCAAAATCTGTGTGTTGATTTTTCCATTAATTGCTTGTTTATGTTGATTAATTTTTTAAACTGCTATTGTTTTTGTTAAACACCTATTCACCCCCCCTCTAGGTGAGTAAGGTAATTAGCTACCGCTTTTTCAATTGGTATCAGAGCGGGTACACTTCGTTAGGATTAATTTCCTGAGTGTGATTCTGCTTTGGTGGTCAAAATGGATAGGTCTCAATCCCTCTCATCGCCACCATATTTTGATGGTAGCAACTATGCTTATTGGAAAGTTCGAATGAGAGCGTTTCTTAAGTCTATAGATGAACGTGTGTGGGTGTCCTTGATAAGAGGATGGAAAGAGCCCGTCACCATTGTTAATGGAGTAGAAGTTCCCACAGACGTGGACAACTACTCAAAGGATGAGTTGAGTGAAATTAACTGGAATAGTAAAGGCCTAAATGCAATTTTTATGGCCGTGTCTCAGGAGGAGTTCAAACGAATCTCCATGTGTAATACAAGCAAAGAGGCATGGGACATTCTTGAGATCACTCACGAGGGAACTAGGGCTGTAAAAAATTCTAAACTCCAAATGCTTACCACCAGCTTTGAGGAAATTAGAATGAAGGAGGATGAAACATTTGATGTCTTTTATGCAAGATTAAATGACATTGTGAACTCTCGGTTCAACTTGGGAGACAAAATCCCAGAAAATAGAGTTGTAAGAAAAGTCCTCAGATCTCTTCCTGAGAGATTTCGTCCCAAGGTTACTGCAATTGAGGAAAGTAAAGACTTGGATGTCATGAAAATAGAAGAGCTGGTGGGTTCCCTGCAAACTTATGAACATACTCTGCCATTGGATAGGAAGAGCAAGTCCATTGCTCTTAATACAATTCAAGAGGACTCAGATGAGTCATTCGATGAATTAGCAATGAGTGACAGAGAAATAGCATTTTATGCTAAGAAGTTCAGAAAAATGTTTGTAGCAAAAAGGCACAGGAGCCAAAGACCAGAGAAGAAGAAGTTTGGGAGATATATTGAGGGGTCAAGCTCAGAGAATAAGGAAAGAGACTCCAACAGTTACATTAGGCCTAACAAGGACAAGACACGAGTACAGTGTCATGAATGTCATGGATTTGGTCACATTCGTTTGGAGTGTGCAAATTATAAGAAGAGCAAAGAAAAGGCAAAGATTGCCTCTCTAAGTGAAAGTGAGTCTGAATCGAGTGACTCATCTGGCGACTCCACTCCCAAAAGGAATCTCAACTACATGGCTTTTACATCTTCCGTTGGAGACATAGATAAGTGCAGTGAACAAGCGTCTGATGATTGTGACATACCGGAAGATGAGTCCGAGTGTGAAGATCAACTGCAAGAAATCTATGAAAGACTTTACAAGGAGTGCGTGAAATTGAGAAAAGTCAACAAAGCACAGACTGAAAAGATAAATCAGTACAAACAAGAAAATGATGAGCTCCAAGGCAAACTGAATGAAGCTTATATCTTGACTGACCAATTGCGAAAGAAAAGTGAGGCTTTGGAAGATGCTATGGAAACTAAGGAAAATGAATTAACCCAGCTAAAGGGAAGATTGCAAGCTTTTTCCACTGGAAAACAAAATCTGGACAAAATTCTAACTCTTGGAAAGCCCTCAGGAGACAAGAGTGGAATAGGATATGTTGGAGGAAAGTTTGAAATGGGTACGAGCTCGAAAACTCCTCAAAACAGCATGGTGAAAAATCACTCACTAGCAAAGGGAAAGAAAGTTATACATGCACAAAAGTTTGTTTCATCTCAAGAGAAACAAATAGCTCACAACACGAGACCCGTGTGTCATCATTGTGGGAATTTGGGTCATGTGAAAACAAATTGCTTGAAATTTAAAAGACTCACCAGAAAATCTCCTAAGGATGACTTGACTTTCAGGGGACAGCAAACCTACAGAGAAAATCGGACATGTCATAATTGTGGCAAGTATGGACACATCCGACCAAACTGCTATGTGCTTAATAAGTTTCCTGTGAGAAATGAAAAGAGAGACTCAAGAAGAGGTCACTTCAATCTGTGGGATCAAGTCATGGTTCTCACTAGACAAAATGCTCGTCTAAATGCTAAGATAGACAACCTGACAAGTACCCAGAAGACTGTGCAAGTCAACTCTCCAAAAATCAAAAGAGTGTGGGTCAAGAAGGAGGAAAGAGACACATGTCATATTGCTCACATTGCCTTGAAGACCCAGAATAATTCACTGTGGTATCTTGATAGTGGGTGTTCTCGACACATGTCCGGTGATAAAACCCTTTTTAAGACAATTGAAGAGTACAAATGTGGGACAGTGACATTTGGAGATGGTGGAAAAGCGAACATAATTGGGAAAGGTGAAATCAACATTACTGGACTACCGGCATTGAGAGAAGTTCTATATGTTGATGGGTTAAAAGCAAATCTTCTTAGCATAAGCCAAATGTGTGATAATGGTGCCGAAGTTCGGTTCTCAAAAGATATGTGCGTTGTTTCTGATAACAATGGACAATGTTTGATGCAAGGAACCAGGACCTCTGACAATTGCTATGGTATCGCTCCCACTTCACAGTACAGCTGCAATAGTACTAAAAGTGAGGCCACTACTCTCTGGCATCAAAGACTTGGGCATGTGAATCACAAAAATTTGTCAAAGATTGCTAAGAAAGAAATGGTGATTGGACTGCCCGAACTTGGGAAAGTGGAGACATCTGTTTGTGGATCATGTCAAGTGGGAAAACAAGTTCGAGCAGCCCACAAGAACACAACAGATATCCTGACCAAAAGACCCTTAGAGTTGTTACACATTGATCTTATGGGACCCTCTAGGACTGAAAGTCTGGGGGGAAAGAAATACATACTGGTGGTGGTAGATGATTTCACCAGATACTCTTGGGTAGAATTTTTGAGGGAAAAGGGTGAGGCTTCAAATGTGATAAGGAACTTATGTAAGAAGCTTCAAAATGAACAAGGGAACCCTATTGTCAGAATCAGGAGCGATCATGGACGAGAATTTGATAACTCAAGTTTAGAGAAATTCTGTGATGAAGAAGGCATTCGTCAAGAATTCTCTGCTCCCATTACTCCACAGCAAAATGGAGTTGTTGAAAGAAAAAATCGAGTTATCCAAGAAATGGCTCGAGTTATGATGCATACCAAAAATGTTTCTACTCATTTTTGGGGTGAAGCTGTGAACACAGCATGTCACATTGTGAATAGAGTCTACCCTCGACCCAACACTTCTCAGACACCATATGAGCTGTGGAAAGGAAAGAAGCCAAATGTGAAGTACTTCAGGGTGTTCGGGAGTAAGTGTTACATTTTGAGAGATAGGGAAAATCTGGGTAAGTTTGACCCAAAGAGTGATGAGGGAATATTCCTTGGTTATTCCAGAAACAGTCGTGCTTACAGATGTTACAATCTACGCACCCAAACTGTCATGGAATCCATCAATGTGGTTATAGATGATACTCCTAAAGAGGAGTTGAATCAAAATCAAATTGATACACCAAGTGGAACTGAAGAGAACTCTATTGAACTTAATGAAGATCAAGAGACCTCATCCACTGAAAAAGTTCATACTCACAAGGAGCCATCTTCGAGAGTGAAGCTAAACCATCCTCAAGATAACATAATCGGGAATGTAAATGAAGGGATGAGGTTGAGGAAGAAAGTGATAAGTCAACTAGCTCACTCATGTTACATCTCTCAGATTGAACCAAAAAGGGTGGAAGAAGCTTTAAAGGATGAGAATTGGACAAATGCCATGCATGAAGAAATTAATCAATTTGTGAGAAATGATGTGTGGCACTTGGTCCCAAGGCCTGAAAAGCACAATGTTGTAGGTACCAAATGGATTTTCAAGAACAAATCTGATGAAAATGGAATGATTGTACGGAATAAGGCAAGATTGGTGGCACAAGGTTATGCCCAAATGGAAGGAATAGACTTTGATGAGACATTTGCGCCGGTGGCAAGGCTTGAGTCAATCCGAATACTATTGAGTGTTGCTTGCCATATGTGCTTCAAACTCTATCAAATGGATGTAAAGAGTGCCTTCCTAAATGGGATCCTTCAAGAAGAAGTGTATGTTGAGCAACCAAAAGGTTTTGAGGATCCAAAATATCCTAATCATGTCTACAGGTTGAAGAAAGCCCTGTATGGTTTGAAACAAGCTCCCAGAGCCTGGTATGAGAGGCTAACTTCGTATCTTTTGGAGCACAAGTTTCTGCGAGGAAGTGTTGATAGGACACTTTTTATCCGGAAAGTGGGAGAGGATATAACTGTAGCTCAAATCTATGTGGATGATATTGTGTTTGGATCATCCATTGATAACCTAGCTCTCGAGTTTGCAGAAGAAATGAAGAATGAATTTGAGATGAGTATGGTGGGTGAGCTAACTTTTTTCTTGGGACTCCAAGTAAAACAGCTCGATGAAGGGTTGTTCATATCCCAGTCAAAATATGCAAAGGACCTACTGAAAAAATTTGGATTAGATGGGAGTAGCCATGCTAGAACTCCCATGAGCACAAGTGTAAAACTTAGTGCTGATGTGTCAGGAAAGGGGGTTGAGCAATCCCTGTACAGAAGCATGATTGGGAGTCTACTGTATCTCACTGCTAGTAGACCTGACATTGCTTTCAGTGTTGGCGTTTGTGCTAGATTCCAAGCAAACCCCAAAGAATCTCATCTTGTGGCTGTCAAACGCATACTTCGTTATGTGAATGCTACAGTGAATTATGGAATTTGGTACTCCAGAGAGTCTAACACTGAGCTTGCAGGCTACTCTGATGCTGATTGGGCTGGAAATGCAGATGATAGAAAGAGCACTTCAGGTGGATGTTTTTATATGGGAACAAATCTTGTTGCTTGGATGAGTAAGAAACAAAACTCCATTTCTTTGTCTACAGCTGAGGCTGAATACATTGCTGCTGGGAGTTGTTGTACTCAATTGCTGTGGATGAAACAAATGATTCGTGACTATGGTATTACTCAAGGTGTGATGAGCATCTATTGTGATAATACCAGTGCCATCAACATCTCTAAAAATCCTGTCCAACATTCTAGGACCAAGCATATTGACATTAGGCATCATCTCATTCGGGAACTTGTGGAAACACATGTAATTACTCTTGAGTACATTCCCACCGAACATCAATTAGCCGATCTTTTTACCAAACCTTTAGATGGTCTTCGTTTTGAGTGTCTTAGAAAGGCTATTGGTATTTGTGCCTTAACACAAGAGATGTAACATGCATTTCATACATTGCATGCATATCATTTTTTTTCTTATGCATTGTTATTTTTCTTGTCTTCATTCTCTTCTTTGTCTTTCCTCTGATTCATTTGCCCTTTCATCGATGTGATGCATGACCTTACTACTAGGCAGCACACTTTCAAGCATGTGTCTTGTGAAAATTGTATCATAGGCTTATGTTGCAAAGGTGGAAGATGTGTGTCACTTTAAATATGCGTTTTGCCGCACACACTGCACGCCTAGCTCAATCTCTTGACATTTGACCTTATGTGAGACTTTGGGGAGGCAATCAAAAGTGTAAGGGGGAGCCTTACGAGTGATCAGAATTGACCTCGGGCTAGATGACCTGTGTAAGAACCTTTGTATCCAAAAAGGAAAGAAAATGAAGAGGCTCTATTATTGTATTAAATAAAAAAAAAAAAAAAAATATAAAAAAATAAAAAAAAAAAAAAAAAAAAAAAAAAAAAAAAGGGGTAGAAAGAAAGAAAAAGGGCCAAAATAGAAATCCTGACTCTGGTTCTATTAGACACAAGAAATTAGGTCCTAGCAGCATTGGGTTTGACTTTCTGCGCTTTGACGGGTCTCCCAAGCTCTTATGGTTTCTTGTTTAGCCCAACCCCACTCACACCTCTCGGTTAAAATTTCTTGATTGAGCAAGAGCACTGTCTAAACACGCATAGTCATATTAATTGTGACATACAGTCTTTATACTTGCGTGGCATTTAGAGTATGATATTATTTTACATTTGCTCTGCTATGATTTTTTTTTTAAATTGTTCCCAAGTTTGAAGTTACTCTTAAAAAAAAAAAAAAAAAAAAAAAAAAAAAAAAAAAAAAAAAAAAAAAAAAAAAAAAAGGGGGCTGGAATTTCGCTCGATATCTCGCTCGACCATAAAATCTCGCTCGAGCGAAAAACCCTTATATTGCGCTCTGCATCGCGCGATAAGCCCAGATTGCCGAATCCCTTCTCCCCTTTCTCAAACTTAACTCATCTTCTCTCAACCACTCAATCCAAGCCTAAGCATCTCATTTCCTCTCAAACACTCAATCACCGGTAAGCCTATCTCTATCCATTTCTTCTTCTTTTTTATTTTTTGTTTTTTCTTCTTTTCTCTTTTCTTTTCTTTCCCGTTGCATTACATTCATGGGTTGTGTTTGGGTTAATTTTTTTTTTTTTTTTTCTTTCTTTCCGATTTGTTTTTAGAAACTTGGTGGTTCATCTTTGGTATGGATGAACCTATTAGCATAGTGTTGTATTTAGGGAGGAATGGGATAATTGATTGGGTGTTAAACCCATGATTGCACAGCATGCACACTACCTGTTCGATGAAATGCCTCAATGAAAATTTGTCTTCCATTTTGTCTCTCCTTTGGTGCATTGCTCTTTAGACAAATTGTAGGTATCATTCATAGTCTGCACACCTTGGTTAGAACATTATGGGTCACTTTTTAGGCATGTTAGGCATATAAGGCATTTTTAGGCATTTTAGGCATAATGGACATCCATCTCCACATCATATCATATATGTCTCACTGTCGGTACTTGGTCCATCTACAGCTGCCATGGCATCTCGGCGTGTTCGTCCTCGCACTGCCCCATCCGCATCTCGGACTTATTTCCACAGTCCTCAAGCTGAGGAACTCTACACGCAGAACTTTTCCCATCGCTCCATTCTTGTGGAACGTGAAGTTCTTCTAGGTGAGTTTCGGGATACCTATCCCATTGTCCCTCAGATTTTTGAGTCGCGCCAGTGGCTTGCTTTAACCACTGGTCATCCCGCTCCCTCGGTGGAGTTGGTCAGGGAGTTTTACTCAAATATACATGACATTTCAGAGGGAACTTTTCAAGTTGATATCCGGAATATCACTTTCCGGGTGACTCCCGATCTCTTGGCAAATTTGTTGGGGGCACCTCGAGTAAACAATCCTATTTACCCCTATCTCCGTACCCCAGCTCCTAGCAGACCTGATTTGGGTCGCTTTCTCACCAGGTCTCCTATAACTTGGACTGGGATTCCCCCTCTAGCGACCAAGTCGTTTCCTCATGCGTACCAAATTGTGAGTCGAATTGTTTTGACAAACATCTACCCCACTGGTCATTATAGTGACATTGGTCCGGATCGTGCCCTTCTCCTACATGCATTGCTCACTGATGTCCCTATTGATTTGGGCGGTCTTCTCTGTCGGGTCATGATTGAGGCCCATATGTCGTCCAATTTTCGAACTGGTCTTCCTCTTGCCTGTCTCATTACGAGGATAGCAGTGTCTCAGTCTGTGGCCTTCCCGCCCCAGGAGCTTAGAGTGAGCCTGAAGACACCGATTGGCCGGAAGACCATGCAGCTAAGTCAGGCGCATCTTCCCAATGTTGAACCCGCACCTGCACATTCTACTCAGACCAGACCTCTTCCTCACGCTCCTGAGACCAGCTCGGGTCCTTCCAGCTCGGGTTTGATACCACCAGCTACAGAACCATCTCGGCAGACCCTATTGGACTTTCTGATTAGCATTCAGCAGTCTGTGACCAGCATGGATACTCGCATTGATAACCGACTTAACAGTCTTGAGACTCGGGTTACTCAATTGGATACTCATATCAATGCTCGGTTTGACACACTTGACACTCAAGTGATTGAGCTTGGAAATCAAGTTCAGCACCTTCTTGCTGATGAGGAAGAGACTGATGACGATTGAGACCCCTTACCATTTGTGACAAAAAGGGGGAGTGATCTTGGGGGATCTTGGGGGAATAGATAGGATTTAGGGGGAGCTAAGCTACTTTGTAGGGGGAGTAACTAGTAGCTTGTTGTTCTTAGTTTTACTATGTGATTATACTCTTGATGTAATCTGTGTTGGACTAATTGCTATTGAAGGTTTAGTGTTAAATTTTTATGGCAATTTTTTTTTCACTTTTGAGTTCATCTGTTAAATTCCTTGCAAGTGTTTTCTGTTGGTACGTTTACATGTTTGTTAAGTGTGCAGATACTTCACTTGCCAAGACTAAACCTACATGTGGAAGTCCTGTTGTTTGTGTGTGATAGGATTAGGTCCAATGTATAGGTTAGAGGTTTTGTCACAGAAATGCCAAAGGGGGAGATTGTTGATGTAAAATTTAGTAGTTGGCAATTTTCTAGTGAAAAACCTAATATAATTGAGTTGTAACTAATGGTGGACAGAGTACACATGAAGAGGATCAAAATGGCTCAGAAAAACTGAACACAGTGATCTCGCTCGACCCTCGCTCGACATGGCGCTCGAGCGAAGTCCAGGCAGAGACTTCGCTCGACCCTCGCTCGACATGGCGCTCGAGCGAAGTCTAGGCAGAGACTTCGCTCGACCCTCGCTCGACACCTCGCTCGAGCGAAGTTAAGGTTTCACGAATTCCTCTAGGGTTTGAGCGCCGTTTCAAGAGGTGGCCTATAAATAGACTCTTAAGTCTTCTGCTGCAGGTGGAGAAACACAGAGGAAAAACCAAGGAGCCACATTTCATCCCTTGAGAGAAACTTCTCCATTGTTTCAAAGATCATTGTCTCTTGGATTATATCACTCCCTCACAACACACATTCAAATCTTTAGTGAGTCCATTGGAGTGGACGTGTTCATCAAGCTGGAAGAGTTCTTCAAGGAGCTTGGATGAAGAAATCAAGTTGTTCGTGTGAGAAGCTATAGAAAGGTCGGAGTTCCGGCACTACATGCGTGTAGAGATCGAGTGGGTCGCTCGTGGTGTTGCAAGCCAAGTTTAGTTGCTACAGTGGGTTTGTGAGTGTTTCTAAATTGGTTGTAACAAACTAAAATTTCTATAGTGGATTAAAGGTGGTGTCTTACACCCGGAGTGGTTTTAGATTTTGAAGAGGTTCTTCAAATGAGTTTCCACTTCGTAACCAAAATCTGTGTGTTGATTTTTCCATTAATTGCTTGTTTATGTTGATTAATTTTTTAAACTGCTATTGTTTTTGTTAAACACCTATTCACCCCCCCTCTAGGTGAGTAAGGTAATTAGCTACCGCTTTTTCAAGTATAAAGAACTTCACAATCCAAACATCAACACCAACTACTCAATAATCAAATATTTCCCCACAAATCATATCATTTTAACACAATATAATTTATTGAGACAAAAAACGTAGCGTAATCCTGAGATGGAAGGATAAAAAATCCCTAATAACAACATATGAGGCACGAGATTAAGAAATGCCAAATTAAAGTATGCACTTTCAAAACAGACCATCAAATTCGACGAACATCGAGAAAGAAAGGAAATTCGAGAAAAAATGTTGAATTATTTGAGGAGAAATAAACGAAAACACGATCGGAGGGAATAGGAAGAGAAAGGGAAGAGAGGCTTACGTTTGACGTGGAAGATGAAGCCAAGCTTCGATGATCGACACCGAGAACTTGCTGGACAACGAAGACAACTTGAAGGTTGAAGATGAAATCAACACCGTCGAATTCCACGCTGGGTGAGACCAAAGCAAGACCGAGAGGAAATTTTGAGAGGAAATGTGTTGCCTTCGCGAGAAGGAAATGAGCGCAATATTGAGAGGAAATTTTGAGGGAAAGGGGAATAGGGTTTCGCAAGAAAGAGAGAAATGATAAAATATTAAGATGAAGGTGGAACAGTAACTGGTTATATTTGGAGAGGCCACTCGAATTACTGTAACATAACTCTAAAATGAAACTTGGATATCCAGTCCAATGTGGGATGTTTTTGGCACTTAAGTTTATAATTTGGCTTTGCAATGGACTGTAGCAAGTCCATTGCTAATGCTCTCAGCGAGAAACCAAATATTGACAAAAATAAAGGCATTGCCAATTGGTCCAAATTAGCACATTCACACATCACTTTGAATGTGAAGAAAATAGTTCAGCTAGTCCCATTGAGGCCTTTTTATTCATAATATAATAATAATAATAATAAAATCAAGTCGATGCTGGTACAGACCACCACTTCTAATACACAGTTTGCCCCCTCAGGCTTTGCAAAGGTACAACTAAAAGGGTAAAAAGAAGGAAAACAATAATATTAGTAATGGGATGGCTAAATGAGGTATGTCCGATCAAGCATATCTACAAATGTCATCTTCCTTGGAAATCTTGGTGGCAGCATGAGAAACATGGCGTCTTCAATTTGAATAGGGAGATGTGTTGCCACAATCACAATCACACCCTTCTTCCTGTGCTCGGCAATGATATACTCAACTAACTTTACCCCTTCTTCATCTAATGCAACTGAAGGCTCATCGGCCAACCAAATTGGCTGATCCATTGCTAGAAACCTTGCATGTTGCAGCCTTTTCCGCCGCCCCATTGATAGCATTCTTGCCTTGTCCTTTGTCAACCGCCCAAGACCCATTAGCTCCAGCGTTGGCATAGACTTCCCATGTTTGCCCTCTAGAACCTCGAACCACTAGACATTGTCCAAGACTGTAAACTTATCTTCAATGCTATCTTTTAGGAAGAGCCAATTGAGCTGAAGCTTGTACTGGTGAAATACTCTTGACTCTGTTATGTCATAATTGTTCCAAAGGATCTCGCTTGTAGAAGGCCGACAAAATCCAGCTAGCATGCGAAAGAAAGTAGTCTTAATTGATCTATTGGCACCTGTTAGCATGAGTGCCCCACCATCATGAATGGAGATATTTACATGCCGCAAGATTTGCTGGGCATTCCTTATACAAAAAACCTTGTTAAGTAGAAGTCGAGGTGGTGGTGGTCTTCTGAGAGATATTGAGGAGAGACGGAAATAGAAACAACTGTTTCTAATGGTAAGATTTCAATAACAATAAGGACTCTTACAAGTGCTTACCATCTGCTAGTGATGCAACAAACAAAACTGTCTCATTGCTCAAGACAAGTCCTGCCATGAAGGATATAATAAATTGCATAAACCATTAAAACCAAATGTAGGATCATTTCAAGATAATGAATAAATAAATAATTTAAAATCAATGCAGTTAAAATACCAAGGCATACAAGATCTTATAACAGTGAAGAACCCCATTTTTTTTCAAAAATTGGGAGGGATTCTTAAGATTTAAGGGCTTGGTCTAGGATCCAAATTATGTACTGGTAAAGCAGCCAAATAACTCAACAAGACAAACATGGAAGACTCCCAATTGCATTTATATATTTTTTTATTTAAATATTAATCTGAAGTGATATCAGAACGAAATTGAATAACTAAATCAACAATTAGAGGTAGAATATAAGCACTAATCCTTTCAAATGAAAAACACAAACTTGAAACAATTATCCCAAGAAAGCATTAGCCATGTCAAAAGGGAAACATGACCAAGCCAGTGATGAAAAACTGCAGTACAATTTGACAAACAATTGGCATGCATACCCTAGGCCTAAATAATTTGCTTCAAACAAGCAGACATCAGCAAAAGCGCATGGACATCGAAGCTTAGGTGCCCCTATCGAGCCATTCTAAATGTCTTATGTCATCAAAACCTTGAACATAAAACTTAGGAGTTAGGCCAAACATAAATGAAGGAACTTTGCTTCTATATTTATATAAGAACCGTAACCAGCAACAGCACAAGATCGTTTTTATCGAAACTGAACAAAACCACAACGTAAAAAACACCCAGAACACGAATAAACCCAGGTCAACTAACTCACCGGAGTCAAAGGTCGAGTTTTGCTTCGCATGGTTCTAGACTCTGACCATGCTGTTTAATAGCAGCAGCTTGCTTCGCTTGTAGGGTTATGTAGTATATAATATACATATCATATAGCCGCTCAAGAGACCCGCAAGTGTTAAAAGGCTTTTTTTTTTAATCCTATCAAAATAACTTAAGGGTGAAAATTTTACATTTCTCTTTATAAAGAATCTTTAATTCTTTCGAGATGTGAAATTGCTTTGTGAAATTGTACGACTTTTTTTCTAGGAGAGATTTTTTCTATTTAGGATATGAAACTTATTATAATTATCTACGTATTTTATTTTTGGATTTTATGTGTTTGCTTAAAAGAGAAGTTGTCCATCATTTTGATGGGATTGATGAAGTAATGGGATTTCTTTGCTTTGTTTAGAGCTGAAATATTGCAGCTATATCAGTTTGTTTTCAACTGTCCCTCAAGTTATTGCAGCTGTATTAGTTTGTTTTCAGTTTTGTAATAGGGAACCCAAATTGCATCATCAGGATACAGAGGCTTTATTTGGACTATTGTACCAATAACTTTAACTGCATGGTGTGTTTGGTTGTATCAATTTCATTTGCGAATATCAATTGAGACATATCTTGAAGATGTTGAGGTTTATTTGGGTCTTTTCTTGATTAAGGTTGAGATTTTATTTTGGTCTTTTTTTTTTATAAGTAAAAATATATTAATAATTATTGAATGGGCAAAAGTCAATTACAAAGTACTCGATGCCTATCAAGATGACACCCATTTTGGTCTTTTCTTGATTAAGTGATAGGTTTAAAACGACATCATCAATTTCTTCATCTTCTCTTGTTGATCGTTCGAGGAGAAATTGTAAAGATAACAGATGAATTGTTAAGGCAGATCAAATGAGAGCTTCAGTCTAAAACTTAAACACACATAGTGGCAAGATCAATTTTTTTTTCTTTTTTCTTCCAAATGAGAGCTTCAGTCCAAAAAGTATAATAGGTGGTTTATGGTTTCTTTCATCCCAACCACTCAACTAACATGCATATTGACTCCTTAGTGAATATTCATGGCTCCTTTATCAATTTCTTGGAATATTTATCTCCTTGCACTTAGTTACATAAATCCTAAGTTTTGAGACATAGTAAAATACAATTGTAACCGTATGGTTTGAGTACCCCAAACATTCAATTACTTTCATGAAAGATGTAAAGTCTAGTAGAATTTTCAATGCACATTAGTTGATTTTTTCCATGTCCAAATTAGTACATTTTCAGCACCAATATTGTAGCAATACTCCATAATAAATTGCCATGATGTGTCTCATACACATTCCCCCACTTATTAAAAAAAAAATCTTACGCGGGTTACTAGAAATAGGTGTGGAGGGGAAGGAAGAGGGACAATGAATATATCAAATGGGCATCCATCAAAATTAGGTCATTTTTGTTGGAAGATGCTATATATATGCTTTATACATAGATATATGCTATATGTATATATAAGTTCTTTCTTTATTAGTATTGTCAAACAGAATTAGAATTTATAGAAGGATTATGTTGTAAAAAGAGAGAGGATTGAGATGGGAGAGAGGAACTCGAGTTCAAACTCATCCTAAGCTTCGTTTACTGCTAGCACGACTACAAACATATGCATATAATCCATAGAGGCTCTCTCGTTTGGTTGTCTTCTCCATGGAGCCAGAGTTTGGAGTTCCTCTTCCTCTTCCTCTCTCTATCTATCTATCTCTCTCTCTCTCTCTCTAAATTTCTTATTTGACATTTGTTGTCATATGATGAGCGATTGTAGAAAATAACTATATATTGGTTCCAAATAACTCTAGAATATGCAATGAATTAAAGATCTTTAACTTATTTAAGAAAAGGGTTGTGCTGGGCTGCAGCCGGTGTGTAGCAGCACATCGACATACTAAGTGCATTTTATTTATTTTTATTTTATTTTTTTTTATTTTTTTATTTTTTCCTTCAGTGTATTGCTACAGCCCGGCTGCAGTGCATATTTTTTCTTAAGAAAATAATACAACCAACAAACACAATGGAGGAAATGTAAGCACCAACCATGGAGATAGCCGAGTAGTTCACGTGGGTGGCGAAGCCATGAAGGAGTGCAGCCGACCTTTAGGATCTGACGCTTAGGAGGTGGGTCTTGGAGGAGACCAACCAATCAGGAGGTGGATGAACGTTGAAGAGAAATTGGGAGGGGAGAACAACATTAGGGGAGGGGGGTTTTTTATTTCAAAATGGGTCCGGCTAATGAAATGAAATGCACATTTTTTTTTAAAGAAACAAAAGCTACATAGCTGGTGATTCTACCGTCCACATCACACTTATTTCTTTGAAAGAAAAATCTAATTGCAAGTAATTCTACATACTAATATGTGTACCTATCTGGCATCTAATATGATTGGTAAGAAAATCAAACTTTAATTTAAAATTTAAATATCTTTGTTTTTAAAGGAATAAATCTCATTGCATTCCATAAAATGAAGTTACAGTTGTGACTAAATTACAGGAAAAACTCAAATTACAATCAAATTAATTTGTTGATTGGAGCACCCCCGTATACAAATAAAATTTATGACAGACATTGTCTTAACTTTTAAACACTCTCATGTGACAAAGTCATAAGAGATTTAATCTCAATTTGTTGGAGAGTGAAGCACTCTGATTAGACAAAGACAACTAAATGTAACCAAACCCCACCCACCAAAAGGAGGTGGGGAGCAAACCCTCTTCCCTTCGAAAGAGAAGAGGAATAAAATCCTACACCTTTAAAGAGGATTGGGACAGAACTTCCTAGGGGTATAAATGGTCCGATCCGGTCCGAAAAAATATGGACCGATTCTATTCGGTCCCACCCTGGATCGGACCGAACTCCTATTCGGTTTATACCGATCTGGTCTAGTTTGGTCCAGTGGTGGTCTGGTCCGGTCTAGGAGCACCTGATATGATTTAATGGGCTAAAATTTTATCCAAAATCCTGCAATGATGGAAAATAATTTTTAACCCAAATTTAATTATTATACTATTATATTAGTATATTATAGATTTATATGTTAGTAAATAGTGATAAATTAGTAATAATATATTAAATAATAATACACTTATTATAAATACTTATAAGTTATTATTAATACTCTATATAGATATACTATAATTTATATTTTTATACTACAACTAGTCAACTACTATAAAGTATAATATGTTAATATTATAAGAGTATATATTATATATTAATATATTATACTACCACTCTTAATCTATATTAATATTAATATTAATATTATAATTTATATACTATTATTTACATATACATATATATATATATATAAATTAATGTGCATTCGGTCCAATCTGGGGGGAGAAATGCCCTACACTGGGATTGGACCGAAAATGTTCGGTCCATATAAAAATTGGACTGGACCAGACCGGACCGAATTTCATCTGGTCCGGTCCAGATCGATCTTCTTACACCCTTAGAACTTCCTATTTTATTAATACAAAAACAAACAAATTGCACCAACTAAAAACATAAAAATGCCGAAAAGACAACAGGCACACCAAAGCTACAAGGACGATGGCACCGACGCGTGATGGGCACACGCCACACTTTGGGGTCCGCCCAGTCAGACCTAGGGCAGTATTGCTAAACTCGAAAAAAACACCGTAGACGACAATAGCTGGCCTACTGAGTGAGCTGTGTAGGGATTGCACATATCGAATGTCTCACGTGTGACGAACATGCACCGACGCAAATAGCTAACCCTTTGGCAGTCTTGAAGATTGGCAGTTGAGAAGACCCTCGGCGGGGCTCATGGTGGACGCAGGCCATTGGAAAAAGATGCGAGCTCCCCCTGACCTGCAGCACGAAAACCAGAAAAATGAAGACAAAACCAAAAGGAAAATATCAACGAATCAAAGAGAAAAGAAACAAAATAGCAAAGGGAAGGAAAATGATAGTGGGAGGGAGACCAACAAACCGATCTGCTCTACTGTTAAGAAGAAAGAGAGGAAAAAAGAAAACAAGTCAAAGAAAAATTAAAGAAAAACTTCGAAAAGGAGACCAGAGAGAAAAAAGACGGACGGAAAGAATGGAGGGATGGGGAGTCGAAGCTCCCACCCCTGTCAACCATGGTTTTTGGCTAGGATTTTTTTTTAGAGAGGATGACTTTCTCTTACTAAAGTCAAAGGAGCTCCAGAACATTTTTGAAATTTCTTAAAGCTCTAAGTGTTAAGAGGAAGAAAGTTACCAATAGACATGTATTGGTACATAATTGGTGCACTAATTTGCTCGTATATAGTATTACTCTTTTTTTAAACATTTTTTAATTTCTTTTTAATTTTAATTTCTTTAAATTAGTTAAATTATTTTACTCATATTCATATATCATATATTTGATAAGAGAAAAAAATAAAAAAATACATGCAGTATGAAGATAATAAATATAATATTTCTAAATTTTTGGATTGAAATAGTCATGCCGGAATGAACTAAAATGCATCGAAACGATCGGATTAAATTTGGTATAAAATATTGTCACGTCGTTTCAGTTACTATTTCAAAATGACAAACTTCAACCGGAAATGATTTTTAAAACGAGTAATAATACATACAATCCTTTTATAACAAGGTTGAATAAAAAGTTATAATTATATCATTACTCTTTCAAAACTTTTAACAGTAATTACAGTAAAATCTGAACCATTGTCAACTGTCCAACCTACATGGAAAAGGAACCTATAATTTTCATGCATTATTTTGCCAAAGAAATGATAACAGTCAGTACACCAGATGAAGTTCCTCCATGGTTTATGCCATGCCATAGACAATCAGCTCTTGGGATTTCTACTCTCCAGTAATTGATTGTGGATGCAAAATACCTTTTTGTTCTGGTGGCTATTGCGGAAAAATCCCCACCTCAGTATTGCTCTTAACTCAGAGGAGAGGTTCATCTCATTGGAGAAACTCAGAAGTTGTGACTAAAGTCATTCCTTTTTCATTTCTTTTGGTTTCAAATTTGGGATTTTGTTTCTTTTTACCTCATTTGTTCTTCAAGTACAAAAGGCAATTCTACTTGAGGCTTCTGGCCCCCATAAAGGCCAAAAAATAAATTTAACCAAAGATACAGGATACAGAGATATAAGATATGGCTTTAAGCACCATGGTAAAACTAAAACTGCTGCTCTTGTGCCCACAGCTCTTTTCTTCAACCATTTGCCACAACTAGAATAAGTCAGCATTGCCAGCCGAGCCTCCTAGATCACGGGCTTCCCCACCGATAAGATTTGCCACCTCTGGCAACCCTGATTAATTCGGAGTCATATGCTTCAGAATTAATGCTAAAAATAATTCTTTGCCGCCATTGGTGATCAGTTTAATGGTACATTCACCAGTATTTACACATCATATTAGAGGTATAGAGTGGCATCATGGTTACATGATGATATAACTATTGCAGTGGTACATGGCAATCTCCAAAACCCTACAGAAACCATTTATAAAATATGGTGTGATTGGATCAGCTGGGTTTCAGAATTAGAAGAATAAGGCCAAGCCAAGACTTCCCTCAATGCTGCAGGAGCAATTCAGCAAAAATAGTACAGGTCTCTGGATTTCACATTTAGTTACTTATCCATCTTCTTTTTCGAGGTGGCCGCTCTGGTTTGATCTTGGTGTCTGCAGGAGCCTCACTCATGGAAGAAGATAATGCTTCACTCTCCATCTTCTTAATTGTCAAGGCTTCTTTCTCACTTGGCATTGGAAGCTTGAGCCACTCGCTTCGCTTTTTCAACTTCTCCACTGTATCCAGGTGCCTATCCTCCAAAGGTTTTGTGTCAACATCTTTGCTTTCCAGATCAGAAGCATCTTTGTCTTCGGCCAATGGTTGTTGACTATCAGCAGCCTCAACCATCTTAGCAGATTCATCTGGAGGTTTGCTGGCTTCAATAGATGCACCATTGTTCTTCCTGTCAATCTCCTTCAATTTTAAGGAAGATGATGACCTACTGTTGATGCTGTAAACCCTCTCTGCATGGCTCAACTTGGAGCGCCCTCTTTTTGAATCATGTTGTTCATCTTCTGATGAAGCATCTTCCCTATGTTTTCTGGATGCCCGACGGCTCGCTGCGATCTCATGCTACCATTTCCTGGATAACTGGAGCCTTTTAAACCCTATATAAAGGCACAAGAAGAAAACTAAATTGTCAACACTTCCTACCAGGTTCAAGTGCACAAGCCAAGACACATTAATGAGAAATGAGCGCAACCCCACAGGGAACTAAACAATCAACCAATAAGGGTAAAGTAATGAACCGAAAAAAGGACACAACTCACTGATCCAAGCGAAGACTATCCCAAATTATTACTCATTAATTGCAAGTAAAACCAGGCGCTTGAAATACTATGGAGGAAAAAAGCTAACAACGTAGCCACTTTTGAAGCCTTTGGAAATGGCCTCTTGATTCACAATGATTGACAATAAGACTTGGTCCAACCCAACTATTCCAACAGGAAAAAAATTTCTATATAAACATGCAACATACCGCCTCATTAATTTGACCACTATGGTCTTCTTGATTTCTCTTGGAAGAGCCTACAGCGATGTGATCATGCCTGTCGGAGTCTTCCAACTTTCTTGTATTCTCTTTATGTTTCTTGCCATGTACTCTTTGGTTATCAGAAGCATTAACAGCACGATCATTATGAGAACTTGACCCATCCATCCTAGATCTTCTTTCATCACTGTTAAATTGATTCCCACGAGGATAAACATCATCATGTCCCCTATGATGTGCACTTTCATCATCAATTCTATCCTTTCTCTTGGACTGTTCACTGTGTCTCACCATGTCTTTGAATTGGTATTCTTTATCAAATCCCCTGTAATCCTCCTTTGCCCAAGAATGACTAGCTAATGTTTTGTCCTCTGGACCACGCCCACCCCTTACAGCAACCCGTCCTTCATTTCTTTCCTGCTTGGGCAGATAATCTTCATGAGTCTGTTTCAGCCTATGCCATTCATCCCTCTCTCTCTGCCTTTCACCCCTCTCTCTCTGCAACCAGAATTATCTTTGTGCCTTACAGAGTGGTGATCATCAAGATTATCTCTAGGTCTTAGTTGGTCATCTCTCTTTTGCGGGTCCAAAACATCATCCCTTTCTCGCTTTCGGCGGCTGGTGCTTTCCTGTGGCCATGTAAGATTTCTTCTTTGTTGCCATGGTCCCTCTTCAGATATTTCTCATCTTTCCTTATCTTGCTATGGTAATCATCTACATTTTTATACTTACTCTTCAGACCATCATCTCTTTCCCTATGGCGTGAATCAGCTTCCTTATCATACTGAACCCTATAGCTGCCATTATCTAACTGTATTCTTGAATGTAGATATTCATCTTTGTCACTCCTCTCACCATCTCGAACCTTACTCCATTGCCTCGATCCCATCTCATCACTACGCTCCCTATTCCTTGTGTCTTCATTTCTAATCCTTCTGATATAAGGATCATCATCTCTGCGTGACCAGGGTCCATCAAGACTGTCCTTCTCCTTTCGCCTATTAAACCCATCAGTTTTCATATGCAATTGGCGACCTGAGCTAGAATCCCAGTCCCTATAGGAGTACTCTCCTTTTACTAGCATGGGATTTCTTTCTATCTATTGTCTTCCATCATGATTCTTTCTTCACTGTCCTGGTTCATTTTCGTCGGGGTGCCTTTTCACAGTACCAACATGTGCTGAACGTCCTTCTTGAACGACTTCCTCCTCAGCCCCATCCCGCCACTTCTGATAGTCCCTGCTGCTTCCTGATCTTGTTTTGCCGTTTTCACTACTTCTTACAGCTTTTGAGTCCTCTCCCTCATCAAATTCGGGGAGCAGAGATTGTTCAACTCAAGAATTCAGTTTCTTTACCACTCCATCTTTAAGGCAGTCATCTGTGCCTATCAAATTAGTCATTTCATCCTTCTCCATTTCAGGGTTTCCGTCAGAAAGCACACGCCCATCATGTCCAACATCTTTAGGCTCAACGCTCATCTCCCTGCCATCCCTAACTGTGTCAGGAGATGATACTTGCGAACTGTGTTTACCATCCATGCTATCAACCGATTCTTCCTTCTTATTATCCTCAAATTTCCCACACGTGTTCTTTGACTGGGAGTCATGTGAGGGGATTGATCACGTTCCCTGCCCTGTGTCTGCCTGTATTTAAAAGCAGTGAGTTAGACACATTTGACGAGTTCTGATGCAATCTTTTTTTTTCCCCACAAGTGCTGATGCAAAGTTACAAGTTATAATAATTCCAGATCAGGCTATAAAGATCTATTGAAGAGTTTTTGAGGAAAATAAAAAATGTAACAAAGGAATCCGTAGAAAATACAACATAACCTTTGCATATGGCTTATATTATAGCCAACAATTATGAAGTCCAGCTAAATGCTTGAAGGCCAGTGACAACTTAGACAAACAAACTACACTATCATAAGCCATACACGAAAAACTCCATAATGCAAAAAAAAAATATAGGGCCAACTCAAAAGCTTTATTGTGTCTGCGTGCATCAACTCTATATTATAAACAAGATCTTCTTGAATCGTAGCATCATGCTTCTCTAATTTACAAGAGATGATATATTATTTTGCATGTACATGCATTCATATGTTCAGACCATGACGCCCTCAGCTTGTGTATAATGCGAGCATTCATTAGAGAGATTGGTCTGCAAAACCTAAAAATAAAAACACAAACACAAGGGAAATGAAGATTCAAAACCAATCCCTGTAGTTGCAGTTAGGGGATTAGTCGCAGCAAGGTGGACTTGTCTCCCAATTTTTTTTAATCGGTAACGAAGAACATTATTGATGAGAAAAGAAGGCATAGCCCAAGTCCAAGGGACCCTAAATTGAAGGAATGTACTAGAACATAAAAATATCATATTGGTAAGATTAATGGATAGCTTTTATAATTAATATCACAAGTTAAATCTCCCCAAGACTGTTTCATACCTTTCATCGTAAGGGGTGCCAAGATTATCACTAGGATAGGCAGAAGTGTGCCCCCTCGAACCAGAATGCCGGACTGGAGCTTCTGGAAGTAAAGATGATACCCGTTCACCATTAGGTAAGTTATCACGAACAGAATTCATGAGCGGGATTTTTTTTTCTATCAACCTGATCTCTCTTTCTACCATTGTACACCTGTGGAAGACCACCATAATCCTCACTATCCACCTGCACGGCATCTTCTTCAGCTATGTCGCCTCCTCTAACATCCTCTCTTGAAGGATCATTGACTGGTTGTTCTATGACACCATTTCCCGTGGAGGAATCATCATCTAAAGAGTCCTGCAAGACAATCTGTTCATCCAAAATCTCAGCTATCTACACAGCATAAATAATGTTGAAGCATATACATGGGTTGTTTTAAGCGATTCCTAATTAAAATTGCACACCAATATCAAGTTGGAAGACATTGCATTCATATTACTTTTTTTTATATATACATTAGGAGAGGCGAAATTCCATCTTTGGTTCTCTCAGCGAGAAAACAAATATTGACAAAAAATAAAGGTATTGCCAATTGGTCCAAATTAGCACATTCACACATCACTTCGAATGTGAAGAAAACAGTTCAGCTGGTCCCATTGAGGCCTTTTTATTCGTAATATGAAAATAATAATAATAATAAGGAAATCAACTCGATGCTAGTACAAACCCCCACTTCTAATACACAATTTGCTCCCTTAGGCTTTGCAAAGGTACAAATAAAAGGGTAAAAAGAAGGAAAACAATAATATTAGTAATGGGATGGCTAAAGGAGGTCTGTCCGATCAAGCATATCTACGAATGTCATCTTCCTTGGAAACCTTGGTGGCAGCCTGAGAAACATGGCATCTTCAATTTGAATAGGGAGATGTGTTGCCACAATCACAATCCCACCCTTCTTCCTGTGCTCGGCAATGATATACTCAAGTAACTTCACCCCTTCTTCATCTAATGCAACTGAAGGCTCATCAAGCAACCAAATTGGCCGATCCATTGCTAGCAACCTTGCAAGTTGTAGCCTTTTCCGTTGCCCCATTGACAGCATTCTCGCCTTGTCCTTTGCCAACCGCCCAAGACCCATCAGCTCCAGCGCTGGCATAGACTTCCCCTGCTTGCCCTCAAGAACCTCAAACCACTGGACATTGTCCAAGACTGTAAACTTATCTTTGATGGCATCTTTCAAGGAGAGCCAATTGAGCTGAAGCTTGTACTGGTGAAATACTCCTGACTCAGTTATGTCATGACCGTTCCAAAGGATCTCGCCTGCAGAAGGCCGAGAAAATCCAGCTAGCATGCGAAGGAAAGTAGTCTTCCCTGATCCATTGGCACCCGTTAGCACGAGTGCCCCGCCATCATGAATGGAGACATTTACATGCCGCAAGATTTGTTGGGCATTCCTCATACAAGAGACCTTGTTAAGTAGAAGCCGAGGTGGTGGTGGTCTTCTGAGAGACATGGAGGAGAGTCGGAAATAGAAATTACTGCTTCTGACGGTAAGATTTCGATAGCAGGAAGGACACTTTCAAGTGTTTACTATCTGCTAGTGATGCAGTAAACAAAATCGTCTCATTGCTCAAGACAAGTCCTGCCATGAAGGATAATAAATTGCATAAACCACTAAAGCCAAATGTAGGATCATTTCAAGATAACAAAAAAAGAAATAATTGAAAATCAGTGCAATTAAAATAACATGCATATTGACTCCTTAGTGGATATTTTTTGATAAGTACTCCTTAGTGGATATTCATGGCTCCTTTGTCAATTTCCTAGAATATTTATCTCCTTGCACTTAGTGACATAAATCTTGAGTTTCAAGATATGGTAAAATACAGTTGTAACCGTACGGTTTGGGTACCCCAAATATGCAATTACTTTCATGAAAGATGTAAAGTCTAGTAGAATTGTCAATGCACAGTAGCTAATTTTTCCTAGATGTGTCAAAACGTGTCAACGGGTCGTGTTCGTGTCGTGTTAAGACTTGTACATTACGTCTAAAGAGTCAACCCATATACCACTCGTAAAGGGTTTCGTGTCAAAAACGTAAACCCTAACACGACCCTATAAAATGTCATGTCGATACACTCTGAAAAGACCCAAATAAACCTCAACAAACCTTAACACCTTCAAGATATGTCTCAATTGATATTCGCAAATGAAATTGATACAATCAAGCACACCATGAAGTTCAAGTTATTGGTACAATAGTCCAAATAAAGCCTCTGTATCCTAATGATGCAATTTGGGTTCTCCATTACAAAACTGAAAACAAACTAATATAACTGCAATAACTTGAGAGACAGCTGAAAACAAACTGATACAGCTGCAATATTTCAGCTCTAAACAAAGCAAAGAAATCTCATTACTTCATCAATCCCATCAAAATGATGGACAACTTCTCTTTTAAGAAAATACATAAGATCCAAAAACAAAATACGTAGATAATTCTAATAAGTTTCATATCCTAAATAGAAAAATCTCTAATGGAAAAAAAAGTTGTACAATTTCACAAAGCAATTTCACATCTCTAAAGAATTAAAGATTCTTTATAAAGAGGAATGTAAAATTTTTACCCTTAAGTTATTTTGATAAGATTCTTTTCATTTTTTTTTTAAAAAAAAAAAAAAAACCTTTTAACACGTGCCGGTCTCTTGAGCAGCTCTATGATACGTATATTATATACTAATAACCCTACAAGCGAAGCAAGCTGCTTCTATTAAACAGCACAGTTAGAGTCTGGAACCATACGAAGCAAAACCCAACCTTCGACTCCGGTGAGTTAGTCAACCTGGGTTTATTCGTGTTTAGGGTGTTTCCAACGTTATGGTTTTGTTCAATTTCGGTAAAAAGGATCTTGTACTGTTGCTGGTTACGGTTCTTATATAAATATAGATGCAAAGTTCTTTCATTTATGTTTGTCAACTCCTAAGTTTTATGTTCCAGGTTTTGATGACATTAGACATTTAGAATGGCTTGATAGGGACACCTAACCTTCGAAGTCCATGTGCTGCTGATGTCTGCTTGTTTGAAGCAAATTATGTAGGCCTAGTGTACGCGTGCCAACTGTTTGTCAAATTGTACTGCACTTTTGACATGGCTATGGCTTTCTTGGGATAATTGTTTCAAGTTTTTGTTTTTCATTTGAAAGGATTAGTTCTTATATTCTACCTATAATTGTTGATTTAGTTATTCAATTTTATTCTGATATCACTTCAGATTAATATTTAGATAAAAAAATATATATATATAAATGCAATTGGGAGTCTCTCATGTCTGTCTTGTCGAGGTATTTGACTGCTTTACCAGTACCATAATTTGGATCCTAGACTGAGCCCTTAAATCGTAAGCTCTGTATTTTAAGATTACCTCCCTCTTTGAGAAAAAAATGAGGTTCTTCACTGTTATAAGCTCTTGTATGCCTGGTATTTTAACTGCACTGATTTTCAATTATTTCTTTTATCGTTATCTTGAAATGATCCTACATTTAGCTTTAGTGGTTTATGCAATTTATTATATCCTTCATGGCAGGACTTGTCTTGAGTAATGAGACGGTTTTGTTTGATGAATCACTAGCAGATAAAACCCGTTAACACACATATAACTTCACTAGGGTTTCTAACACACATATAACTTCACATAAATAGCAATCTAGAAGAACAACTCAAACAATTAATGGAAAAATAAAGTATAAATATTAAATAGTAAAAATTGCTCCTAAAAAACCAAACCCTAACTCTAAGTTTCTAACAAAGTCCCATATTTTCAGATCAACAATGAAGCTACCTTGAAGAGGGGGCGGCGTGAGAACTTGGAGGAGGAGAGGGGTCGTGACTGGTACGTGGGTGGGACTGGGCGATGCCGCGAAGGTGGAAGACGAGGTTTGAGCTGCGCCACTGCGTGGGGTGCCGACGGCGACGATGGAGGGCACGGCGTGAGAAAATCTGAAGAAATGAAAGGGGCTGAAGGAGAGACTGAAGTTTGAAGACGAGTGAGACGGGAGGGAGTTCGCGATTTCGATTTTCGACTAAGGTTCGCGATTAGAAATGAAAGGGGCTGAACCGCTGAAGGAGAGACCAAAGGTTGAAGATGAGTGAGCTGTGAGACGGGAGGGAGCTCGCGAGTTGGACTTGAGAGACCGAAGGTAACCTTCGGAAGGTTGAAGACGAGTGAGACGGGAGGGAGAAATAAGAGAAGAAAAATGATTGGAAGCAGCCGGTGTTTGGGGACAGCTCAAAACACACCATTAATTGCACTTTGAGAATGACCAAAATGCCCCCAAACGATGTGCAGTCTCAGGCCCCGTTTGTATTCTGAGATGGGTTCAGTTCATCTCAACTCATCTCAACTCATCTTCATTTTAGTATTATATTTTCATAATCTTTTATATAAAACACAAATTTCTATACACATTTTTCAATTCCCAATACACCTTTTTCAATTCTCAATATACCTTTTTCAAATTCCAAAATAATAATAATATTAAAAAATAAACTAAATTCATCTCAACTCATCTCATCTCTGAATCTAAGCGGGGCCAGTTTCGTTCCCATTTGCAGGAGGAAATAAGAATTATAAATGAGTAATGCTAGAGAGCATCACACTCATCACACTCACTCTCACATGAACGGTATACGTGTACTGTTCATGTGAGAGTGATGTAATGAGTGTGGATACTACCAATCATTTTTTATTATAAATCTCCCAAAAAAAAAAAAAACTATCCACCCCCCCCCCGGGCGTCTCTCCCCCGAACCCCCTAGCAGAGCAACACACTTCTAATAGCTCAAGTATTCTTAAGGCTGTGATTGAGAAACAAATAGTGAAGAATTTATTGGCAGGGTAGACAAAGGAAATCAAGATAAGGCAGAATGCATATGGGATTAGAAGGAACCTGATATGGAATTTCTTATGCTCACATTTGGTCCAATTGCCGTGCACTAGAAACACCCCCCTCCCACAAAAAAAAAAAAAAAACCCTAGCTTCCTTCTGAAAGAGGGACACACATACATGTATCTATCTATGCCAATTTTGGATCCAATCTAGCTTTAATAAGACTTTCAACTACGTGCATTTATTTAATGAGTTTTGGACCAACATTTTCCAAGCCTCAGCACATTATTTAAATTTTAATTTATTCTCCTACTTGCCACAATTTTACAAGAATCCAAAAAATAAATATTTATTCTGCTCCAAAATGAAAGCTTTGCGCTTTTTGAAAATTAGAGAGATTAGTAGATATACATTTAAACCAAAGGAAAGTTGCATCAACAATGAAGAATTGATTAACAGTAAAATCTCAGTAAGTCTGCATTTTGCTTGGTGCTTCAAATAATGAGTTCTATATTGTGTTGTTTTAACTTTTTAATTCTAAATCATTCACTTTATCTTCCTTGCTTTTTTGTGGTCACTAAACACGTGAAAAAATCAAAATTTGAGGCTTATGGGATTTATGAATTTAGTAAGATATCAATATGTTTTTTATATGTAAAGAAAATCCAACAATTAGTAAGATATCAATATTAGTTTGTTTGGGCAATGCGTACTTTCTTTTTTAGTTATAATAAAAATGGCATAATACATCATTTGTTGCTTCAAATACTGTATATAATAACAATAAATAATTAGGCCATAAAATAAAATAGTTTGTCATGAGTAGCTCAAGCTTACCTTCCTAACATGCTCATTTTGAGCTCGTTCATTTCTAAACAAACTAAGCTGAAGCTTGAATTTGAAGTTCGATTACCCAGCAAACAAAGCTTGATGAAGCCCATGCTCATCTCAATTTTGTTTGCAGTTACCAAAGATAACACTTACCATATTTAACATGTCTCGGTTAATTTCTCTTACTGTATTTGATTAAACTTATTACTATTGAAAATGAATAAATTAGGTAAAATATAGTTTGGTTTCTAGCATGTAACAGGGTAGAAATATGGGTTTTGATCTATATGTACTTCCAATGTACTTGGTTAGCACCCTTTTGTACTAATAATCAAATTTAATATTGTTACTTTATATAAACTTTCCTGATAGCTTCCCTACTCTCTCTCTCTCTCTCTCTCTCTCTCTCTCGATTTTGTTTTGGAGCCCATGGGGATATGATCATTGAGTGTTGTGGCAGTTTCAATGGGAGATTCCAACGTGGTGGTTATTAAATCCAAGTCTTTTGAGGTGACTAGGGAGGGGCAGTGGATGCACATTATCGAAAGGGGATGGAAATTTGTGGAAAGAATCAGTTTTGATTTAGAAATTGGGCGATGGTTAGCAAAGGCCATGGAAGACAGTATGAATATGGGAAGTAAGGCCTTCTACTTTGCACACATGGAAGGAGATAGGGGGTTCATAGTGCAGAAAGGCTCTAACTTTCAAGGGGGTGTTCATGGCATTGGTGGAACACCGTGTGGGAGAACGTCGTAAAAATATCTTCATTCCAGAAGATAAAAACAAAAGGGGATGGAAGAAATTGGTGAAGTTATTGAAGGAGGTTGGCAAAAGCACGCTCCAGTCGCCGTTATCACCTCCGACGACAAGAATAAATAAATATCAACCATACCAATCATACAAGGAAGCGTTGCAATAACCACCTTTATTGGAATTTGAAATCGCAACGCAAACGAAATTGGTTGGCATAGAGAAATGTGACAGACATGTTGCTTGCACGAAGAAGGAAACATTTTTGTAGGTGATGGCTGACATGCAAAAGCAATTGGATGTCTTGCAAAGTAATCTATCTTTAATGAAACAGTGCGCGAAGGGGCTAAAAGTGATGGAGTCGGATTTGGGCCTGGTGTTGGGCTAGGAGAAAACTAGGGCAGAGATTGTAGGAATTGGACAAGCCTTAGCTAAGGGGAAGGGTATTATGGAGACAGGCACATAAGGCTCAACCCACTTCGGCCTTGATACCTAAAGGCAAGCCCAAGTCCCAAGCCCATCTAGGTAGGGGTGTAAATGGTCCGATCCGGTCAGGTTCAGGGGTGCCCCATATGATTTAATGGGTTAAATTTAATCTAAAATTCTATAATGATCAAATATTTTTTTGGCTAAAATTTAACTATTATAAATTATAATATGTTAATATTATAAGAGTATATATTATATATTAATATGTTAGTATATATTATATATTAAGTATGTTAGTAAATTATAACTAATAACACTATAAATAATAATATGTTAATATTATAAGAGTATATATATATTATATATTAATATGTTAATATATATTATATATTAATATATTAATTTATATTAATATTAATATTAAAATTTATATACTATTTTTATATATACATATATAAATATATATATATGTGGGGTTCGGTTCGGTCCGGTCCAGGTGGAAAAATCCTTTGGACCTGACTGGACCGGAATTAATCGGTCCATGTAAAATTTAGACTGGACCAGACCGAATGGAATTCGGTCCGGTCCGGTCTCGGTTCGGGACAACCGGTTCGGTCCAGTCCACCGGTCCGATCCGGTTTGTTTACAGCCCTACATCTAGGGCACGTCTGGAGGAAGAAGCTCTCATCACCTGGAGAAGCCTCGACGTCGCGTGACCTTCCACCATCACGAGCTTAATGGTATCAAAGACAGAGCTGAACACCTTGGCAAAGTCTGGTTTGCCGAAAAGAGTTCCAGGGAGAGTTACAAGCTTTGCGGAGCCCAGATTCAAGCACCCTTACTGAAGCAGGGCTCAAAGGAGTTGAAGGGTATGTCGGACACCTCTCCGCCGATGACTTGCTCTGCAGCGGCAAGCATTTTGAAAGATCTTTGCGACGCGAACTCCTCTGCACCGATCCCTTTGAGCGAGGAGAATTGGGTGATGGTCATTTTTGTACCGCCAGAGACCACACAGAAGAGGCTGACGGAGGTAGAGGAAGGGTTTCCGAGGCCGATGGTGGAGAATAAAGATAAGGGGAGTGAAGGTGCAGAATCCCTTTTGGAGTTTGCTGGGCAAAATCCTTTTTTTGTTTTAGGGGAGGATGAGAGGGAGGTACAGTTAGCTTGTTGTGATGTGATATGCCTTGATGGGGAAGAGGCAGAGCCCATTTGCATGCTTTCTCCTAATCCCAACTCAAAACGATTTCTTTCAGATTAGGTGTTTAAAAAAGTGGAGGAATTGCAACATATTTTTAGGGTGTCTTCTACTGGCTTTGTTGAGCAATTCAAAGCTTTGGCAGTGGCTATTGAAGAAAATAGAGTGAAGTCCACTCCGAAAAGAGACAAAACTCAAAAGACTGCAATGCTCTATCAACTATGACATGAAGGATGGGAGTGGTGGAAGGTCTAGAATTAAGGGGAGGAGAATCAATTTTTGTTCATGAAGTTGAAGATTCTATCATGGAATGTACACGAGCTAAATGATCATAATAAACGCTTGCATATCAAATCTCTATTGCGGTTGTGAAAGGTTGATGTTGTTTGTTTTCAAGAAACAAAATTGGGTATTGTCGATAGAAGAGTTATTCGAAGTTTGTGGGGGTGTCTGTATGTGGGATGGTCCTACTTGGCTTCTTTGGGAGCATCGGGAGGTGTACTTCTTTCTCGACTGTGTGTCTCTTTAAAAATGTAGTCGATGGGTGGGAATGGGCTTATGCAGGCATTTATGGGCTTAACTTGGATAGAGATAGGGCAAAGTCTTTAGGATGAATTATCAGGAGTATATTGTTTATGGAATGTGTTATGGTGTATGGGTGGGAACTTTAACATCACTCGGTTTTCGAGTGAGCATTCGGGAAATCACCGTACCTCACCAACTATGGAGGATTTTGCTGAATTCTTATTTGATATAAATCTCATGGACCTACCACTTGTTGAAGGAGAGTACACATGGTCCAACAATAGAGAGTGGTCGAGATTGGACAGATTTCTTGTCTCTCCTTCCTAGGAAACACACTTTCCAGACTTGTGTCAAAAAAGGTTTAGTTGAGTTTGCTCAGATCACTTTCCCATTTTGTTAGATTGTAAGGGCATTCACAAAGGACGTCGGTACTTCAAGTTTGAAAACATGTGGCTTGTAATTGATGGTTTTGCGGATAAGGTTCATAAGTTGTGTCTTCTTATCAGCTCACTAGAACTCCTAGTTTTATTTTGGCAGGCAAGCTTAAGGCTTTGAAGCAAGATCTGAAGAAGTGGAACATGGAAGTCTTTGGTTGTATAGATAGTCAAAAGACCTCTCTTATGGGAAAGCTACAAGAGTTTGAGGGGCAAGTCTTGTTGGGAGATCCTACAGATGAGATTGTTGAAAGAAGAAATGCAGTGGTGACAGAACTTGAGAGGGTATTGCTAATGGAAGAGACTTCGTGGCGACAAAAATCTCGGGCCCTATGGTTAAAAGAAGGGGATAAATGTACACAATTTTTTCACAAAGTAGCTAACTCACATAGGCGTCACAACGCCATTAAGTCACTCAACTCAAGTAACCAAGTTCTCTCATCCCCTTAGATTTAGAGAACCATATTATGACATATTATCAGAACTTGCTTGTTGATGTTTAAGCGTATCGACACCCAGAGTGCAAGACAGTTAGACAGACTGTTCAAAGAAGAAGAGGTACATAAGGTCATTAACAAGATGACAAAGGACTAAGCACCGGGGCCGGATGACTTTTCGATGGGTTTTTTTCAGCATTGTTGGGAGACTTTGAAATGTGCTATCATGTAGGTGTTTCGGGAGTTCTATGATTATGGGAAGTTTGAGAAATGTCTAAATGCAACTTTCATTGCCCTTATTCCAAAGAAACAGGGGGCAATGGAGATCGAGGACTTTAGACCTATAAGCTTAGTGAGTGGGGTTTACAAGATTTTATCAAAGGTACTTGCTAATCGGCTTAGTATGGTTATGGGGCAGATAATTTCCAAGCCTCGGAATGCTTTTGTAAAGGGAAGATAAATAATAGACTCAGTAGTCATAGCCAATGAGTGCTTGGATCATAGGCTAAAGGAGGGCTCACCTGGCATCCTTTGTAAACTTGATATGGAAAAAGCATATGATCATGTGAATTGAGAGTTTTTGTTTTACTTGCTTAGGAGATGTGGGTTCAGTGATAGGTGGATTTCATGGATTCGGCATTGTGTGACAACAGTTCGCTTCTCAATGTTAGTTAATGGTACACCAGCAGGTTTCTTTAATAGTTCCCGTGGACTGTGGCAAGGAGATCCATTGTCTCCTCTCCTTTTTGTCATAATTATGAAAGCCCTAGGATGGATGGTGAAGACAACCGTGGATGGTGGCTACTTAGCTGGTTTTTTAGTGTGTAACAAGAATAATGGTTCAGTTATGATCTCTCACCTCTTATTTGCAGATGACACACTTCTCTTTGTGAGGCAGATCAGGGCCAAATTCAAATTTTGTGAGCACTTTTCTTATGCTTTGAAGCTGTTTCGGGGCTTAAAATAAATCTTCATAAATCTGAGATGGTGGCGGTGGGGTCGATACCTAATATCAATAGCTTAGCAGATATCATGGGATGCCAAGTGTCGTCTCTACCTATGAAATACTTGGGCCTTCCATTAGGTACTACATTCAAAGTTAAAGCCATTTGGGATGGTGTCATTGAGAAAGTGGAAAGAAGGTTAACTGGGTGGAAATGGTTGTACCTTTCGAAGGGAGGCGGCTTACCTTAATCAAAAGCACTTTGTTTAATCTTCCGACATATTTCTTGTCCCTTTGTCTGCAGGAATCGCAAATAGGATTGAGAAGCTATTTCGAAATTTCTTATAGGGGGTTGGGGGAGGAATTTAAATTCCACATTGTAAAGTGGAATACAATATGTTCTCCATTAGTCAGTGAGGGATTGGGAGTGCATAATTTGAGGTTGTTTAATAAAGCACTCCTAGAAAAATGGTTATGGAGATATCACATGGAAGGGGAGTCGTTGTAGAAGAAAGTCGTGATCTCTAAACATGGAGAAGCCTGGGGGGATGGTACACTAATGAAGTGCAAGGAGGATATGGTGTGGGCTTGTGGAAGTATATAAGGGGAGGTTGGCAATGTTTTGCAAACAATATACGTTTTGTGTTAGGAGAAGGCACAAGAATCAGATTTTGGCATGATTTGTGGTGTGGAGAGCACTCTCTGGAGAGGGTCTTTCCCAACCTTTATGGCATTACAGTTAACCAGGAGGTGTGGTGGCGGATTTATACGTCAATGCTCATGGCACCCTTCAATGGAACATACTTTTTACCAGGGATAACCATGATTGGGAATCAACTAATGTTACAGACTTTTTTAGCTTGTTATACTCTTTTGGAAACATTCCAGCACAGGTTGACGGGTATAGTGGCGATCTACAACAAGTAAGAAATTTACAGTCAAAGCCTATTATAAAATTCTAGCAGCGCAAGGCAATGCATCCTTTCCTTGGAAGAGTATTTGGAGATCTAGTGTCCCTTTAAAAGTGGCTTTTTTTGTGTTGTGATAAGTGCGCGAAAGTGCACTCTAAATATCCTAATATTCGATTAAATTGCAAAGAATGAAAATAGAAATGATTGGATTTCACTTATTTTATTTAATTAGATTTCTATTTACATGGAGATATTTTTAAGCATTATTTGTATTTTTTTTTCATTTATTTTATTTTATTTTATTTTATTTATTTATTTATTTATTTTAGATGAAGAGGGAGAAAAGCACAAGAAGTTTAATTCATCACAAAGGCTATCAATTGAATTGAATCACGGCAACATATAGAAGTCTAAAGCAACACGGCAACTTATATATATATATATATATATATATGTTTGTACGTAAACGAAAAAGCAGGAAGTTTTAAGCCGCAGGAGACTTAAGGCCGTATAACACTAGAATTGGGAGAGACATATATATATATATATACCGAAGCCAGTTAATAAGAGGCCGGCAGACGAACGGAAAAAGAGAAAAGAAGCAGTCGTAAACGAAAAACGTGAAGCCGAACGTGCAGAACGTGAACGTGAACGTGAGCAGCAGAACGTCAACGATGACCACCATTTCAATAATTTTCTTCTTGAGAATTTTATTATCTATCATGTGCATGGATAACTAAATTCTCAAGTAGGGCTAGGGATGAACTTGCACACTAGATGGTATTTTTAATTTATTTTTAATTTATGTATTTGATCTTCAATTATTAGAATTCTTTGTTTTTATTATTCTCAAAATATTTTGTTAGTGTTTTCTTTTCCGAATAATTTTGGAATTTATTTCATTTATAAATTCAGTCATGCTTTTTCTATTGAATGAATTTATTCTTTAATTATTTTTGGATCCATTGATTATTTATATTGATTTAATTCTCTGCTGCAATATCGTTCCCTGGGTATATTGTCATCGTTGGATTTTCTCAATGTGAATAAAAATTGTGTGATTTAAAGTGATGAATAATTTTTCAAAGAATTACATTTGATATAATTTTTGGTTTATAATTTTATATCTTCCGGTTGAGAATTACGGAATTGAATTCTCAATTGAGTTATCAGTTAATTGAAAATAATTAAAAATACCGGATATGTGCAAGGGATTCCCGACACTCTACTGTTCGTCAACTTTAATTACTTTTTCATTATTTACTTTGTTTAATTTTACTTTAAAGTCAATTTTTCTTTTCTCATTAATCATTTAATTTTTTTAGTTTCTTTGCTATTTTACTTTTTTTTAATTGTCTCCCTGTGGAATCGACATCCCAAAGCTGAACTACAAATTACCGCGTTATTCTTTGGGCGTTATCAAATTTTGGCGCCGTTGCCGGGGAGACAGTAGAAGAATTGTTGGATAGTTTTTTTTTTTCTCTCTTTTCAGCAGTTTGTAAAGGCGGTAACTTCGTTCTCTCTTTTTATTTGCTGCATTTTTTTATTTTTATTTTTGCATGCATAATAGGTATAGAGACACATTAGGTCAATTTGCTTGTAGGCCTGTGATAGAGTCAAATTCAGTGTCTAATTTTTCTAATCCTTTGTTTGATACTTCTTCTGTTTCTGAAAATATGAGTGAACACGAGGATCAACCCACTAAGACCCTTCAGGATTACCTCCACCCTACACGTACAGCTACACCGTCATGCATAATGTTTCCACCCAATACGCGTCAACTTGATGTTAAAACGGGAGTGATACAGCTACTCCCCACTTTTCATGGGTTGGAAAATGAAAATCTATATGTGCATATTAGGGAATTTGAGGAGGTAGTTGCGACTTTTCATAGTCAAAATGCAACTGATGACATTGTGAGACTTAAGTTCTTTCCTTTTTCTTTGAAGGATAGAGCTAAGAGTTGGTTATACTCGCTGATTACACGATCCATTGGGTCGTGGAATGAGATGACTCAGGCTTTCTTTAATAAATATTTTCCCCAACATAAAACCAATGCTTTAAAAAGACAGATCTCCACCTTTGCACAGAAGGACAGTGAGACTTTATATATGTCTTGGGAGAGATTTAAGGAGCTATTGAGTATGTGCCCTCACCATGGGTATGAGAGTTGGCGTCTAGTGAGTTACTTCTATGAGGGGCTTACACTACACCTAGAGAGCGTCAATTTGTGGAGATGATGTGTAATGGTGAGTTCTTGCGAAAAAATCCTGATGAGGCCATAGAGTACCTCAATGAGCTCGTTGAAAAAGGTCACACTTGGACTGGACCTAGTGCGACTGAGAGCACAAATAGGTCACGACCTATAGGGAGCCAAAACGGTGGTGGAATTTACCATCTTAGGGAAGAAGACAACTTGAAGGTTAAGGTTGAGGTGCTTACTAGGGAGTTAGAATTGCTAAAGGCCAAGGACTTGAAGCCAGCACACTTGGCTAATCATGCAGAGTCTTCTGGGCCATGTTTTGTGTGTGGAGGGGTAGATCACCTCGTCCAAGAGTGTCCCACATTTGCTGAGATGAGAGGGTTGTATGAGGAACAATGTAATGCCTTAGGCATGTACAAGAAGCCTTTTACACCTTTCTCTGAGACTTATAATCCGGGGTGGCGTAATCACCCCAATTTTAGCTGGAAGTCTGAAAACCAGCCACTTGCATTACCTGCACCACCTGCACAACCCACTAGATCATATCCTGCACCATATCATGCACCTACATCGTCTAGGAGTCCTTTAGAAGACACTTTACATGCTTTTATTGAAGCACAGGGTAAGACTAACCAAAAGTTTGAATATTTGATTACGCAGGTTGCTGAAGAAAATAAAGAGATAAAGAATCAAGTGTCAAAACTGATGAGCTCCTTGAGTGTGACTGAGCGAGGTAAGTTTCCTTCTCAAGCTCAGTCCACTCCCCATGGTCAACACATGGCACAAGAGAATTTGAAGGATATGAATGCCATTGTGACTCGTAGTGGTAACTCATCACACATCCCAACAACGGATAAATCAGAGGATGTGGAGAAGGATCAAGATAGTAGTGCTCCCAAGCTACCCAAGGAACCAGAGGTGACAAAGAGCCATGTTAAGGTACCATTCCCTCAAGCTCTGAAATCAAGCAAGCTAACTATGGATCCTAACAATGAAATTCTGGAGAATCTCAAACAGGTAAAAGTCAATCTCCCTCTTTTGCATGTAATTAAACAAGTTCCTACTTACGCAAAAGTTCTCAAAGATTTGTGTACAGTCAAGAGGAGACACCACGTGAAGAAGACAGCGTTCTTGACAGAGCAAGTTAGTGCTCTGATTGAGCAACGGATTCCTCCCAAGTACAAGGATCCCGGGTGCCCAACCATCGCATGTAGCATCGGAAATCAGGAGTTTGGACAAGCTTTGCTAGATTTAGGAGCCAGTGTGAATCTTATGCCTTATTCGATTTATTTGCAGCTGGGGCTAGGAGAAATCAAACAAACCACTGTGGTATTGCAATTGGCTGACCGTTCAGTCAAAGTACCCCGGGGGGTGGTAGAGGATGTTTTAATTCAAATTGATAAATTTTATTATCCTGTTGATTTCTTGATTTTAGATACTACATCTGTTGTTGATACTACTTCTAAAATTCCTCTGATTTAGGTAGGCCTTTCCTTGCCACTGCTAATGCTCTTATCAATTGCAGGAATGAGCTTATGAAGCTATCTTTTGGAAACATGACTCTGGAGGTGAATGTCTTCCATATTGCAAAACAACCGGAGGAGGATCATGAATGCCAACAGACATATATGATTGATTCACTGATGGATAAGGGAGTTTTGGAAACTCATGATTTTGATCCCCTTGAGCATTTTCTGGTTAATTCTGAGTTTGATTCCATTACTGATTCATCTGATATAGTCGATATTTGTTCTATTTTCAACAGAACTCAAGATTACGGCACACAGAAATGGCAACCGAAGTTCGAGGAGTTGCCCGAGAAGAGTGAAAGACAGATTCCTTCAAGCATGGAAGCACCCAAAGTTGAATTGAAGCCTTTGCCTAAGGGTTTGAAGCATGTTTTCCTTGGTCCAGGTGATACCTTTCCTGTTATTATCTCATCTGAACTGTCTGAGTCTCAAGATGAGAAATTAATTCGGGTTCTAAGTAAGCATAAGTCAGCCTTAGGTTGGAGCATTGCTGATATAAAAGGTATTAGTCCCTTGATTTGTTCACATAAAATTAATTTGGAGGAAGGAGCTAGCCCTCGTAGAGACCCACAACGTAGGCTTAATCCCACTATGAAAGAAGTGGTGAAAAATGAAATATTAAAACTGTTAGACGCAGGAATCATATACCCTATTGCTGATAGTAAATGGGTTAGTCAGACACAGGTTGTTTCTAAAAAGTCTGGTGTTACTGTAGTGGAGAATGACCTGGGAGAGTTAGTCCCCACCAAGCTTGTGACTGGGTGGCGGATGTGCATTGATTATAGAAAATTGAATGCCGCCACCCGGAAAGACCATTTCCCTCTCCCTTTTGTTGATCAGATTCTTGAGCGTGTGTCTGGTCATCCTTTCTACTGTTTCTTGGATGGTTATTCTGGCTATTATCAAATTGAAATTGCATTAGAAGATCAGGATAAAACCTCTTTTACTTGTCCTTTTGGTACTTATGCTTTTCGTAGAATGCCATTTGGATTGTGTAATGCACCTGCCACTTTTCAACGTTGCATGATGAATATCTTTAGTGACATGATTGAAAATAGCATGGAAGTTTTTATGGATGACTTGACTGTTTTTGGATCCTCTTTTGATGCATGTTTATTGAATCTAGAGAAAGTGTTGACCCGTTGTGAGGAGAAGGAACTGGTCTTAAATTAGGAAAAATGCCACTTTATGGTACCTTCAGGCATTGTTTTAGGGCATATTATTTCTTCCAGAGGGATAGAGGTTGATCAATCCAAGATTGAATTAATTTCTAAATTGCCTACGCCTAAGACGGTAAAGGATGTGAGATCATTTCTTAGTCATGCGGACTTTTATAGGAGGTTCATACAGAATTTCTCCACTATATCCAGACCACTATGTGACCTCCTAGCTAAAGATGCCTCATTTGAGTAGACACAAGCTTGTCAAGAGGCATTTAAAATGCAAATTGGCAAGCTTACCTCAGCACCCATAATGCAGCCACCGGATTGGACCTTGCCTTTTGAGACTATGTGTGATGCTAGTGATTATGCTGTAGGTGCTGTTCTTGGACAGCGAAGGGAGGGGAAGCCCTTTGTTATTGACTATGCTAGTAGGACTCTAAATAGTGCTCAGATGAATTACTCAACCACTGAAAAAGAGTTGCTAGCTGTAGTGTTTGCTTTGGATAAATTTCGCTCTTATTTGATTGGTTCTCCTATTATTATTTTCATAGATCATGCAGCCCTTAAGTACCTTCTCACAAAGAAGGATGCTAAGGCACGACTAATACGGTGGATTTTACTTTTGCAGGAATTTGACATCACCATCAAAGACAAGAAAGGAGTGGAGAACGTAGTGGCCGACCATCTCTCGAGACTCACATTTGAGGAAACTCCTGACCATCTGCCAATCAGGGATGATTTTCCCGATGAGCATTTACTTTCTATTACTTCTCTACCATGGTTTGCTCATATTGTGAATTATTTGGCTACAGGTGAGATACCGGTGGATTGGAACGCTCAGGATAAGAGGAAATTCATGATTGAGGTACGTAATTTCTATTGGGATGACCCTCTTCTTTTTAAATACTGCCCTGACCAAATTTTGAGGCGTTGCATTCCTGATGAAGAGATTGCTAGCGTCTTGAAATTTTTGTCACTCCCAAGCTTGTGGAGGCCACTTTTCAATGAAGAAAACCGCTGCAAAAATTTTGCAGTGTGGATTTTATTGGCCCACATTGTTTAAGGATGCAAACATCTATTGTCGTTCATGTGAAAGGTGTCAAAAATTAGGAGCCATGTCCCATCGTAATATGATGCCTTTGAACCCAATTTTAGTGATTGAAATTTTTGATTGTTGGGGTATTGATTTTATGGGACCATTCCCTCCTTCTTTTGGATATCAATATATTATTGTGGCAGTGGATTATGTGTCAAAATGGGTGGAAGCAGCAGCTTGCAGGAACAATGATAATAAGACGGTAATTAAATTCCTTAAAGAGAATGTATTATCTCGGTTTGGTACACCACGTGCTATTATTAGTGACCGGGGTACACATTTTTGCAACCGTTCCTTTGAGGCTTTGATGAAAAAATATGGGGTAGTACATAAAATTTCTACTGCATACCACCCCCAGACAAGTGGACAAGTAGAACTTGCAAACAGGGAAATTAAGCAAATTTTAGAAAAAACGGTAAACTCGGATCGCAAAGATTGGTCTTTGAGACTAGTTGATGCACTTTGGGCCTATCGTACAGCTTTCAAAACTCCCTTAGGCATGTCACCTTATAGACTTGTTTTTAGAAAGCCTTGCCATTTACCTGTGGAACTCGAGCATCGAGCCTATTGGGCTATTAAGCATTTCAATTTTGACATAAGAGAAGCAGGTAAGTTCAGAAAATTTCAATTGACCGAATTAGAGGAGTTGAGAAATGATGCCTATGAGAACTCTAAAATCTATAAGGCTAAAATGAAAGCGTTTCATGATAAAAATATTTTGAGAAAAACATTTAAGCCCAATGATCGAGTGTTTTTATATGACTCTAGACTCCATAAGCACCCAGGAAAACTTCGGTCTAGGTGGACCGGCCCTTTTGTAGTGAAGAATGTTTTTGAAAATGGGGCGGTAGAAATAGAGGATCCTAAAGATGGTAGGATTTTTAAAGTAAATGGTCAGCGCCTTAAAATATTAATTGATAGAGAAGTTCCGGAAGTGGAAGAGATTCCATTTGCGGACCCGATCTATCAACCTTGACCACACCCCGCAGGTATGTTTTCTTTTTATTTGTTCTTTTTGTTTTTGTTTTTGTTTTTATTTTTTTTTGTTTTTTCGTTTATTTTTCTTTTTCTTTTTGGTTGCTGTTGGTTTTCTTTGTTTTTGTTTGCAGGTCAGTGTCAGTTTGTCATTTCAGTTTGTCATCTCTAGTGCTTAGCGAGTCATCCCACGTCCTACATCAGGTTTATTCTACCATTTTCAGTACCCTCTATTTAGTTTTGATTGTTAAACATTGAGGACAATATTTCATTTAAGTTGGGGGGTGAGAACGATGTTTGTTGGAACTCTGTGACATATTTTTATGTGAAAAAAAAAAAAAAAGTTAACACACAGGCACCTTTTTACATGTGTATTCATGCTTATTCATGACTATCTTGGTGAATTCATCAAACCCATCTTAATCATTTTGCTGAGGCATTCACAGAATTTTTTAATGCACGTATCCAAACTTTGTGGTAAGATGGTGGTTTGACACATGTAGCTAGAGAACTCTTTTGCTTAAGTATTCTTGTGAATTTTGGGAGAGGTTGAGAGCCTACAAATGCAGAAAATTGTGATAAGCGTTTATTGATCTGTTGAATTGGACATTTCTTTTGAGAATATCATTACATGGTTGGTGGTAAGATGGTGGATATATTTGGGATATGACGAACGTCAACTTAGGATTAACGTTTAAGCCTTTCAAGCTAACCCCTCTCATCATAGACCCTTAGTAACCAATTTTGAGCCAACAAACACATGTAGACTTTTTCTTTTCATATGCCCACATCATTCATACCACTCCACATTGGAGAATAGCCTATACACTAATTTTTCCTACCCTTATTGCTTCCAAGTGTGTGCTAAGTGTGGAATTTGCATATTTTCTTTTATTAAAAAAATAAATAAATAAATAGAGAGCGACTGAAGAAAAAAAAAAGAAAAAGAAAGAAAAAGAAAAATGGAAGAGTACAAGTGCAAAATGTTCAATTGATTGAGTTTCAAATATAAAAAAAAAAAAGAAAAAAAAAAGAGAAGTTGAAGAAGAAGAAAAAATATTATTTGATGATCTGAAAAGTAGAAGAGTGCATCAGGTGAGAAATGTAATCTATTGAGATATTTAATAAGATTCCTGTGGTATGTACTTGGAAGTTTTTGAATCCATTTTATCATTTTCTTCATTTAGCCCCTAACCCGAGCCACGCTACAACCTTTTGTGTTGATCGTTCTGATCCTAAGTATACTTGTGGAATGAGTGGTGGAAATTCTCAATTGTTAGTGTTCCTATCATAAGATCAATATTTGTTTATTGCTTATACATAATTGCCTAATTCCCTATGAGAGTGTGTGTACACCCATTGTTAACTCCATAGAGACAATCCCTACCCGAAACACTGTTATACTCGTGAGTTATGGAGTTGAAACTTTTGCTTGAGATATTCTTGATGTTGCATGTGTCACGGTTTGTGGTTGGATGGATATAGTTTGGATCACACACACACTCTGTGGATTGCTATATGTGGATTAATTGTGATTGGGTTATTGGATTTCTAAGATTGTTTTGATATGTGATGCTGAAAAGTGTGACTTGGTGACTTCTGTGTGTGATCTGTTTTTGGTATCTTTCATCATTCTTTTGCATGAGAATTGCCAGGGACTAGCAATGAGTAAGTTGGGGGGTGTGATAAGTGCGCGAAAGTGCACTCTAAATATCCTAATATTCGATTAAATTGCAAAGAATGAAAATAGAAATGATTGGATTTCACTTATTTTATTTAATTAGATTTCTATTTACATGGAGATATTTTTAAGCATTATTTGTATTTTTTTTCATTTATTTTATTTTATTTAATTTATTTATTTATTTATTTATTTAGATGAAGAGGGAGAAAAGCAAAAGAAATTTAATTCATCACAAAGGCTATTAATTGAATTGAATCACGGCAACATATAGAAATCTAAAGCAACACGGCAACTTATATATATATATATATATGTTTGTACGTAAACGAAAAAGCAGGAAGTTTTAAGCCGCAGGAGACTTAAGGCCGTATAACACTAGAATTGGGAGAGACATATATATATATATATACCGAAGCCAGTTAATAAGAGGCCGGCAGACGAACGGAAAAAGAGAAAAGAAGCAGTCGTAAACGAAAAACGTGAAGCCGAACGTGCAGAACGTGAACGTGAACGTGAGCAGCAGAACGTCAACGATGACCACCATTTCAATAATTTTCTTCTTGAGAATTTTATTATCTATCATGTGCATGGATAACTAAATTCTCAAGTAGGGCTAGGGATGAACTTGCACACTAGATGGTATTTTTAATTTATTTTTAATTTATGTATTTGATCTTCAATTATTAGAATTCTTTGTTTTATTATTCTCAAAATATTGTTAGTGTTTTCTTTTCCGAATAATTTTGGAATTTATTTCATTTATAAATTCAGTCATGCTTTTTCTATTGAATGAATTTATTCTTTAATTATTTTTGGATCCATTGATTATTTATATTGATTTAATTCTCTGCTGCAATATCGTTCCCTGGGTATATTGTCATCGTTGGATTTTCTCAATGTGAATAAAAATTGTGTGATTTAAAGTGATGAATAATTTTTCAAAGAATTACATTTGATATAATTTTTGGTTTATAATTTTATATCTTCCGGTTGAGAATTACGGAATTGAATTCTCAATTGAGTTATCAGTTAATTGAAAATAATTAAAAATACCGGATATGTGCAAGGGATTCCCGACACTCTACTGTTCGTCAACTTTAATTACTTTTTCATTATTTACTTTGTTTAATTTTACTTTAAAGTCAATTTTTCTTTTCTCATTAATCATTTAATTTTTTTAGTTTCTTTGCTATTTTACTTTTTTTTAATTGTCTCCCTGTGGAATCGACATCCCAAAGCTGAACTACAAATTACCGCGTTATTCTTTGGGCGTTATCAAATTTTGGCGCCGTTGCCGGGGAGACAGTAGAAGAATTGTTGGATAGTTTTTTTTTTCTCTCTTTTCAGCAGTTTGTAAAGGCGGTAACTTCGTTCTCTCTTTTTATTTGCTGCATTTTTTTATTTTTATTTTTGCATGCATAATAGGTATAGAGACACATTAGGTCAATTTGCTTGTAGGCCTGTGATAGAGTCAAATTCAGTGTCTAATTTTTCTAATCCTTTGTTTGATACTTCTTCTGTTTCTGAAAATATGAGTGAACACGAGGATCAACCCACTAAGACCCTTCAGGATTACCTCCACCCTACACGTACAGCTACACCGTCATGCATAATGTTTCCACCCAATACGCGTCAACTTGATGTTAAAACGGGAGTGATACAGCTACTCCCCACTTTTCATGGGTTGGAAAATGAAAATCTATATGTGCATATTAGGGAATTTGAGGAGGTAGTTGCGACTTTTCATAGTCAAAATGCAACTGATGACATTGTGAGACTTAAGTTCTTTCCTTTTTCTTTGAAGGATAGAGCTAAGAGTTGGTTATACTCGCTGATTACACGATCCATTGGGTCGTGGAATGAGATGACTCAGGCTTTCTTTAATAAATATTTTCCCCAACATAAAACCAATGCTTTAAAAAGACAGATCTCCACCTTTGCACAGAAGGACAGTGAGACTTTATATATGTCTTGGGAGAGATTTAAGGAGCTATTGAGTATGTGCCCTCACCATGGGTATGAGAGTTGGCGTCTAGTGAGTTACTTCTATGAGGGGCTTACACCTAGAGAGCGTCAATTTGTGGAGATGATGTGTAATGGTGAGTTCTTGCGAAAAAATCCTGATGAGGCCATAGAGTACGTAAACGAAAAAGCAGGAAGTTTTAAGCCGCAGGAGACTTAAGGCCGTATAACACTAGAATTGGGAGAGACATATATATATATATACCGAAGCCAGTTAATAAGAGGCCGGCAGACGAACGGAAAAAGAGAAAAGAAGCAGTCGTAAACGAAAAACGTGAAGCCGAACGTGCAGAACGTGAACGTGAACGTGAGCAGCAGAACGTCAACGATGACCACCATTTCAATAATTTTCTTCTTGAGAATTTTATTATCTATCATGTGCATGGATAACTAAATTCTCAAGTAGGGCTAGGGATGAACTTGCACACTAGATGGTATTTTTAATTTATTTTTAATTTATGTATTTGATCTTCAATTATTAGAATTCTTTATTTTATTATTCTCAAAATATTGTTAGTGTTTTCTTTTCCGAATAATTTTGGAATTTATTTCATTTATAAATTCAGTCATGCTTTTTCTATTGAATGAATTTATTCTTTAATTATTTTTGGATCCATTGATTATTTATATTGATTTAATTCTCTGCTGCAATATCTCTCCCTGGGTATATTGTCATCGTTGGATTTTCTCAATGTGAATAAAAATTGTGTGATTTAAAGTGATGAATAATTTTTCAAAGAATTACATTTGATTTAATTTTTTTGGTTTATAATTTTATATCTTCCGGTTGAGAATTACGGAATTGAATTCTCAATTGAGTTATCAGTTAATTGAAAATAATTAAAAATACCGGATATGTACAAGGGATTCCCGACACTCTACTGTTCGTCAACTTTAATTACTTTTTCATTATTTACTTTGTTTAATTTTACTTTAAAGTCAATTTTTCTTTTCTCATTAATCATTTAATTTTTTTAGTTTCTTTGCTATTTTACTTTTTTTTAATTGTCTCCCTGTGGAATCGACACCCCAAAGCTGAACTACAAATTACCGCGTTATTCTTTGGGCGTTATCAGGACTGCAGCCCTTGAGAATATTCTCACTACGAATAATTTACATAAGAGGGGACTTATTGTGATGGATTGGTACTATTTGTGCAAAAGTCATGGTGAATTTGTGGACCATTTATTGATGCATTTTGAGGTCTCAAGAGCTTTATGGAATGAGATTTTCACTAGAGTGGATGTAGCTTAGGAGATGCTGGCTAAGGTAGTCGATCTGATGGCGTGTTGGCGAGGTATCCACGGTTGTCCACAGGTGATTGCAGCATGGAGGATGATCCATTTATGCATTATGTGGTATGTTTCGTCAGAAATGAATGCACGATATTTCAAAGACAAAGAGCGTACAGGGGCGGAGTTACAAAATTTCTTTTTGCAAACTTTAATCCTTTGGTTTTCAGCTCTTGTACCCAATGACAGTAATGTGCATGAGTTCCTCTCCTTGATCTAGAGCCTTTTAAAATGTATATAGGCTTGTCTTTTGTATACCTCTAGTGTACTTGGGCTTTGCCTATTTTTTCTCATCAATGAAGTTACTTTTTACTTATCAAAAAAATATATATATTGTTACTTGTAAAATAAATATAGGTTTTTCATTTTTTATATTTTTTATAAGTAAAAATTTTCATTGATCCTCATAATTAGGTAAAGTCCAAATACACATGAAGATGCGAGGTGTGAATTGAGGGTTTGTACCATATGCAGGAAAATACGAGGTGTGAATTCTTTATATGAGCAGATAAGGCATGTGATGATGTATTACCGCACAAACATGACATTTAGAAAATGAAGGATAAAGTGAGAAAAATAGTGCAGAAGTTGAAAAAATGAGAATTATTGTGTTTGTATTGGTTTCTTATATTTATAATAGTGTTAGCTTGGTTCGGATAAATTTCATGTCAAAGACCGATGTATGGATTATACGGGTTTTGAATGGTTCTTAGGTTGTGCACGTGATTTGATGAAAACCATGTATGTGCATTGTATGGTGTTAAATCACCATGTTTAATGAAGATTATTTGTGCACATCAATTGACTTCAATTGAATCTGATTTTTGTAGACTTTTCTGGTTTATGCACTTCAAGTATTCCAAGCATTTTTAGAACTTATGTACTTCAAGTATTGCATTTTTAGTTGATTCCAGACATTTTTTGGTTTATTCTTGAACCAATAGCAAAAATAAATAGGCTCCTGCAAGAGGAAATTTGTGCCTCAATGTCTTCAATGGTACAAATGTTGATGCAGTGTCAAACACAGTCAAAGATTCACCTTCTTGTGAAAGAAATTTTGTCAAGCATCTCATTGTATAGAGAAAACAACATGAACATATCATCTGCAGTAGAAACAAAATTAAAAATATGCGCATAAATCTTTAAACAATTCTTCCATTGGCAGCCAAACTTCAAAAGTCTTATTAAAGCCAAGCCTTGCAATTTATTAAAGCCAATAAATTCATCAAAGGGGATCAACCAAAGATGACAAAGACAAGCTATTTGACTTCATCATAAGAAGAATGCACTTCAAGTATTGCACTTCAAGCCATTTTCTGGAATAGCTACTTGACTTCAAGTATTCCAACCATTTATACAAAATATTGTGCCTATCTAAATATATATCATGAATCGTCATTTTGAGATCCAGGACCAAAATCTTTGCAAGATTTTGTAACATCTTCTGTTAAATCTTTGATTATATCTTCTGATTCTGCATCATTATCACTATCACCATCATCTCCTCCCTTTAAATTGGGTGCATGTATGCATTTTGTAAGAAGCCTTTCAAGTTTAGGTTTGGCTCCCTTGCACCTAGTTTGCATCATTCATCATTGAATTCTGAAAAAAAGACACCCAACTTGAAACTCAAAATTATTCAGAAAACACTTACATCACTAAAATAAAGAACGTCAACAAAGATATATAAAGCGCACCCATAAGCACATTACTAAGGGAAAAAAATGGAGTACGGAACATCTCTTGGCTGGAAATAAAAATAATAAAACTCCCCTAAATTCCCAATATCACCACCACTGAAAAAGATTGGGCATGCAAAAGATATTTAACACAAAACACATAGCAGAAAAAAGAATTGTTGAGTTTCAGACTTATTTTCAGCTTTGTAATGGTGGTTCTAATATGAGATTAAAAGAGTTGGCTTGGGACAACAGATTCGTCTGAATTATCTAGGCAAAGAATATATGCTTTGAAGTCACAAATTTCTTTCTCTTTCTAGCGTTGGTCAAATCTTTTTGAAACTTTCCTCATTGAATAAAATAAATGACACTATAAAACATATACATGACTACCAAAGAAAACTACATGTAGCTGTAATTCCCCCTATTCTTGCCAAGAAACCAACCAAACCCTACAATGCAGTGAAAATAGAATCCAACCCAAGGCTCAAAAAAACTCACGAAATCCATCCCTTCAAATGAAATAACCAAGCTTAAAGATTAGAAAAAAAAAATGAAAAAGAAAAGAATTGTCAGCCTCATCTCAACAAAAATTGTCAATTTACTTAAAAAATGTTCAGTTTACTTTTGCATATGCATGTATGATGGATTTCAAAAGGCAAATAGTTAATTATATCTATCACTAATTCCCTTTCCATGGTTATGGACCTTTTGATCAATAAGCTTGCTCCCAAACCTCCAAATTAAGTTGGTGGAAAAAAACTAACATGGTTGGATTTGAGGTCTGTTAATCAAAATTTTGAAAGGTATGTCCCCCGCACTATTAATCGATACCGAAGACCTCATTTCCATCAAACTAACAAATGAGGCTTCTTATTTGATGATCTCCCCCTAAAAAATGAATGCAATTAAGGGAAAAAAGAGAGGGGGGGGGGATGATCCCTAATGGATCAAGCAATACACACTACAATTCATTCAATCCATTCAGGAAACTTCTTTGCCTTTTAAGACGTGAAAGCAACATATATGATAATCATCATCTAAAGAGTCTTGCAAGACATTCATCCAAAATCTTAGCTATCTACACAGCATATGCATTATAAAGTTTAGCATGCAACTACACCATTAGATCAGTGCAGTTTGAGGAAGGTTTTATTACATACCTCAATAATTGCATCTGAATGGCAAATGCGAGGAGATCGAGTGTCAATAGAAGGGAGACGCTCACCACAACCACCTTCTACCTGTATTGCTCTCCCAGTTAGCTGGTAGCAAAAACAAAATAGGAAAAAAATACTGAGCCTGGAAACAGATATAGCAAACAAAAACAAGGCTACAGATGAGGGAGATGCACGATTTAAATAAGGGAAGATAAAATATTTTATAATTATAACTAGAATGACAGGGAAAGTAGAAACAAGGCCAGATATAATTTAATCGTTAAGAGCAAACCCAAAATCTTTATATAAAGAGCAAATAATTAGTTTTCAATCGTGGGGCAAATGGAATCCTATACTAAATCAATTAATAAAAAAACTGAAAAAGTTTCTATTGTGTCGCTTAAGTTATATAGGAATTCTTGAACCCAAGAGCTAAGAATAATAAGTTTTTCATTACCTAAAATAGAATAACCACTTAGAATAACGAAATAGATTATATTTGTTGATAAATTCAAAATCGTACAGAAGGAGGTAGAGATTTTTTTCCCTACAATCCGCCCCCATCCATGCAGGGACGAAGTACCCCATCCACTGCACAGGTTGCGGGAATGGACTGTGGACCTCTATCCGTTTGCCCCTGACTCCTCCTCAACTAGGCCTACATCCGTCCTCTATTACATAAAATAATATAATAAAAAAATACATGAAATTGAGAGAGACTCTATTGAGATACTTACCTTTAACGGAAGACAAGAATAACAACGAATTCGCAGAGCAAGACTCAAGCTTAAGCCTTTCAAAGGCTCCGCGAGAGTGGCTCTGCCCTTTGTGGAGCTCGTGGACGTATTGGTGTCGTACTAGAAGAAAACAAGAAAAAGTTCAGGACTTTTCTTCTTTTCCATTTATCTTTCATTCCTTGTTAATTTGATTTCTTGTAAAATACATATAAGGAAAACAAAAGTATTATTGATCATGCTAAAAGGCTAGCCTTTCCAATTGAAAGAGAGATTGCAAACGAACCTCCTCAGAGGAAACAGATTTTGAGGAAGAAGACGAAAAGGGTTTTGGAGCAACAGATTCATCTTCTTTTGTAGATTAAGTGATATTCTTCTATTCTTCTTATTATCAACTGGATCCAAAGCCAAAACCAGGTCGTAAACCAACAACTCATCAAAATAAGCGATGTCGCTCAATACATCTCTAAATGAAATAGGAGTAATGACTAAATCATCCTATTGGACCAAATATTCTTTATAATATTAGTTGCTTGAGAAGAATTATGTTGATGATTTGATGACTCTAGGAGAGAGATCGTGATAAAAGAGAGTTTTCAAAGAAGGGGGATGATGGGTAGAGGCTCAAAGGTTCAAGAAAATGTGAGAGGGCTCCCTTTAGAAAAATGCTATAACGCACGAACAATAGGAGACACAAAAAAATAAATATATGCGAAAACTACATTTTACCCTTATTGCCTAAATATTGCAATGTCGTCCCGTATAGAGAAGAGTCTTGGAGAAAGAGTTGGAATTATTCCTCACGTTAACTTTCCTTCGCATCAGAGGATTCTTGGCAGGTTTTCTGCTTGGATTTATTTTGCTACTATGACCTCAATTTGGGTGGGTGGAAAGCCAGTATCTTCCAGCTAATGTCCGTGTCCTTTCCAAGTCTGAGTTTTATCAATATATCCTCAGGGTGGTTCCATGATCTTATTGATTGTTGGATTTAATAATGGGATTAGTGATGTTGTTCAAAGGAGAATGGAAATGATTATTTTCCAAGGAATCGCTCATTACATATCGCACCACTGGCTCGTGATTTCTTAATTCTTACGTACAATAATATTTATGCATATTGGGCCAAGAGAAGATAATCGTAAATCTCATATATATTTCATTTCGTTAATATTCTTCTTACAATCACTTGCAATGCTTATTTTACAAATCATTTACACACGCATTTTACCTAGGAGAAGAGAAATGTTGGGCGGGAGAAGAGAAGCTGGGCTGGAGGATAGATGAATCAGTGCTGTGAAGGAGAAGAGATTCTAGGCAAGAGGATGACAAATGAGAGAGAAAAGCAAAAGTAGAAAAGCAAAAAAAGCTTCTATTTTTTTTTTTCCTATACTTATCCACATGGCACACTTCGTACAGTTTCGTGCTATCTAAGAGGTTTTTATGTAGCATCTCTCTTCCTTTTATATATGCAAAGGCAAGATGGGGGCCACCATCATTCCGTCCCCACTGGGGACCAAATGCGAGCGAGGCCATCCACTCCCGCATCTGGCAAACGGAGGATCCATCTTGCCCACACGAAAGTAAGGTGGACGGGGGATGGGGCCCACCGCCCACCCCTATTCCCAACTCTCAAGAGTGTCGCTTTGATTGAACACAACGCTTTATTTATCTTGAAATAAATATAAAATATCAAAGAATAAATCTATTGTTAAGCCGGACTGTTTTACCTACACCACACTATGTCACGTGGCAAACTCGATCCGATTTCCACGTCACGGTTTTATTTGAAACCGATCTACCTCCATTACTTTTCTTTTCTTTTCCCACTTTGTTTCATATTCTGCGAATCTAAACACCAAATAGCATCTATTTTCAACCTGAAATTGCGAATCCAAGCTCCATTCCTACAACACTCATGTTCAAAATCAAATCAACACTACAGCTTGAACCCAAAGGGGAAAAAAAGGCACCAAAAGAACAAGAATTTCAAACGGACGAGGGCGTAAATGGGCCTTTTTTATTTATTTTTAATTCACGCTCTTCAAGCCTAAATTCTAAGGAACCTCCACAACTACCTCCCATAGACGTTCCAACCATTAAAGTCTTCATTTATACAACATTTTTTCTCCTTCTCTTTGGAACCAAACCCGGAAGACCCATTTACGTCCTCGTCCATTTTCTACTCAGACATTACGTTTGCGGGTTGTAGCAAAATGAGGATTTGGGCGTGGGTTTTTCCAATTCTTATAGGAGGGTTAGTGCAGACAAAAATGTGCATAATAAGTGAATTTTATGTGAGTAATTTGCAGTTTTGGAAAAAAAATGAAAAAAAAAAATGAGTCGACAAAACTGATTCGGGAAGAAGGGAAACTGAAGGGAATTCTCAAAGTGCTATATAAAAGTAAAAAAAAAAAGATAAATCCACATCAACAAGTGTGTGAAGTTGGAGAAGCTAAAGGCTTATGTATAGAATGACTCAATATCAAAATATTTGTATTTGAGACTATATATCTCAACTAACATTGAGATAGATGTTTTGGTACGTGCTAAGAAGTACAGAAGTATATAAAACATGTTTAGATCCAGAAGTTATCTCAATTTATTTCCTCATTATTATGATTTTTTAAATTTTCATATAAATCTAACAAATAACTCAATTTTTTAAAATTTTAAAATAAATATTATTAAAATATAATATTCTAATAATATTTTATTCACATTTTAACTTTCGTAACCCTTTTATCAAATCTACATGATAGAAGATGCAAAATGCCAACTATTATTGTGTTGCACAAGACGGTGCCATCTCACTTTGAGTTCCTTCTTTCATAATCAAATATGATGATGCACTTTGACTATCTTACTTATTAAATAAAAGACTTATTAGGTAATTGAAATCGCTTAGAATAGTGAAGATTCACAAGAAACTTACTATTTTATCTCATCTTACTATTACTATTCAAACCACTCAAGATGTTAAACATATCATTGATTCAAAATTCAGAATTATTGATAATAATTTAATTAAATTTGTAAGTACATAGCATTTTACCACATTTTGGTTCTGGCCAAAGAGCCTAGACCCATTTTTCAGGAGATAAAACCGAGGATAGTTGAGTAACTCTTCTTCGTTTAAAACCATCTTTGAGAACTTGACAGTTTAATAGATAGTATTAGAAACCATTGTTAAATATTTTATAATTCTTTCGTTTTAAAGTATCTCCCTTGTTCTTATGTGTTAAAAGTATGTTTTTAGGTGCTGAACTAATAAAAAACAATGAAACTACAAATAACATGCCATCCCTTCCCTCCATAGGATTGCACCGTCTCTCCCTCAACTATCCGATTTATGCATTCAAATTTTGCTCGAAAACAAAGAACAAGAAAAGATGAAGCCATTAATGGATTATTAACTTGTTTCTACTTCTTTTAAATTGTCTTATTTATTTTCCTTTTTGCTGCCGGCTTCCTTTTCCCTTCGATTCTCCTATGTAGGTTCGAATTCAAAAGATATTATAACATTCAAAAACAGATCGTTTGTGCAAACAGATCTTTTCTGCTGAAGTTCCTTTCATCTTTGGCGACAAATATTTTTCTTTTATTTAATTAAAAAAAAAATACGAATGAAAAACTCCAAGTGGCTGAGTCTAGATTTGGAAACGTTATGAGTTAAAATAAATTTAATTTATTTTTTAATATTATTATTATTTTAAGATTTAAAAAAATTAAATTAAAATTCAAAAAATATATATTAAAATTTAAAAATACTATACTAAAATTTATTTTTTATATAAATTTTTTTAAAAATATAATAATAAATTTAAAATAAATTAAGCCCTATTTATTTCATCTACATATCCAAACCGACCCGGTCAGTAACAAGGTCTGTTTTGCTTTATATTTTGATCTCGTTAATATTTTTTTTCTTTTAACCAAAAAGATAAGAAATTAAAGCCTTCTATCATTTTAGCACTAAAGTTAATTTTGGTTGACAAAACAGAGTGCAGTCCGTAATTTTTACCAGTTTTCTCGGTAGCCAAACAAGAAACAATGGGAAAAAGTTTACAATGAGAGCCAGATCTAGCAATATAGGTAAAAAGGGGGACAAGGGAGACAGATAGGAGGGAGAAGGAGGCTCAGACTCTGCAAACAAAACAAATGAGAGTGCCGTCCGAATTTTCCCAGTTTTCTCAGTAACCAAACAAGAAAAAATGAGAAAAAAAAAAGTTTAAAATAGCAGAGCCAGATCTACGAATGTACAGAAAAAAAAGGGGGGGAAAGAGATATAAACAGAAAGGAAAAGGAGGCTCAGAATGGGCTCCGGATCAGGCAAAGGAAAGGAACACAATAACCATGGCTGCAACAAACAGTTGCCTCTGTGGTACACTTCACAAAAATGGCCATCTGAGTCACCCCGCCATGAAAATCGGACCCCTTTCCTCAGACCTCAAGATTTCACACTCTAATATAACAATCCAGCCATCGTCACAGCCTCATCATATCATCTATATATATATATATATATATATATATATATACACACACACATCGTACACAGAGAGAGAGAAAGAGTTCAGAGTTAAGGCCTGGTTTGGATTCGGAAATAAGAAGAAGAATCAGCTTGATTCAGAGAGAGAGAGAGAGAGAGAGAGAGAGAGAGTTTATGTTTATTTTTTCCCTGACGAAGAAGTGGACGGTGAGGGGTCGAAGAAATCATCGGCTACAGAGAGAGGGCATCCACCAAACCTAACCCCCTCTGCGCTTCTTCTCCATGCGAGTGTGAAAGGAGCCCCTTCGGATTAATCCTCGACTCATATTTATAGCGTGAAAGGGTCATTTTGGTCATCTACGAGTTGCTAGTTGCTGCTGGTGGTTTAAATTGGGGGAAAAGATGGAGGGCATTTTGGGTCTACTGCTGATAGCACCAACGAACGTAAATAAGGTAAACTTCGATAGATTTGGAGCATAAATCATGTCGAAGGTTTACATACATGGGATTTCTTAAATTGGTTCCTAATTAAAATTGCACACCAATATTAAGTTGGAAGACGTTGCATTTATATCACTTTTTTTTTTATACATTAAGAGAGGAAATTCAATCTTTGATTCTCTCAATGAGAAATCAAAATATTGACAAAATATAAGGTGCTGCCAATTGATCCGAATTAGCGCATTTACGTATCACTTTGAATGAGTTGGTCTCAGACTCTCATTGAGGCCATTTTATTTATAATATGAAAAAAATAAAAAGAAAATCAACTCAATGTTGGTACGGACACCTAGTTCTAATATACAGTTTGCCCCTTCAGGCTTTGCAAAGGTACAAAGTTAAAGGGTAAAAAAAAGGAAAACAATAACATGAGTAATGGGACGGCTAAAGGAGGTCTATCCGATCAAGTATATCTACAAATGTCATCTTTCTTGGAAACCTTGGTGGGAGCCTAAGAAATATGGCATCTTCAATTTGAATAGGGAGCTGTGTTGCCACAATCACATTCCCACCCTTCTTTCTGTGCTCGACAATGATATACTTAAGTAACTTCACCCCTTTTTCATCTAATGCAACTGAAGGCTCATCAAGAACCAAATTGGCTGATCCATTGCTAGCAACTTTGCAAGTTGCAGCCTTTTCCACTACCCCATTGACAGCATTTTTGCCTTGTCCTTTGCCAACCACCCAAGACCCATCAGCTCGAGTGCTGGCATAGACTTCTCCTATTTCCCCTCAAGAACCTCGATTCACTGGATATTGTCCAACACTGTAAACTTATCTTTGATGGCATATTTTAGGGAGCCAATTGAGCTGAAGCTTGTACTGGTGAAATATTACTGACTCTGTTATGTCATGACCGTTCCACAAGATCTCACCTGCAGAAGGCTGAGAAAATCCAGCTAGCATGTGAAGGAAAGTAGTCTTCCTTGATCCATTGGCACCTGTTAGCACGAGTGCCCCGCCATCACGAATGGAGGCATTTACATTCCGCAAGATTTGCTAGACAGTCCTCATACAAGAGACCATGTTAAGTAGAAGACGAGGTAGTGGTGGTCTTCTGAGAGACATTGAGGAGAGTTGAAAATGGAAACGCTGCTTCTGATGGTAAGATTTTGATAGCTGGGAGGACTCTTTCTGGTGTTTACTATCCGCTAGTGATGCAGTAAACAAAACATTTCATTGCTCAAGACAAGTCCTATCATGAAGGATATAACAACTTGCACAAACCACTAAAGCCAAATGTAGGATCATTTCCAGATAAACAAAAAAAATAAATAATTGAAAATCAGTGCAGTTAAAATATGAAGGCATACAAGAGCTTATAACAGTGAAGAACCTCATTTTTTTCTCAAATTGGGAGAGACTCTTAAAATATTTTAGAAGCTAAAATTCATCACTGGCAATGGACTTACTCTTTTGCTTCAGTACATTGAAAGATGGATTATATGATGTCATACTGGATTGCAGGCAACCAGCCACTTGTAATAGCCCGAGGTCAGTTCTCGGGGCTGTTTCCTGAGTCGAGCTCATTTGCGAATCAAATGGCATAGTCATTGAGTCTGCAAGATACAGCATTATTCCGCAATCTGCATCTAACAAAATATGGCATTGTATATGCCTCTCTGATATTAGAATTGATAATTCAACCAATATAGCACTTATATGTCCAAAGGGGCAAAAGAACTACGATGTAAATGGAAAGCAAGTTCATGGGTGGTTTGCTCTGGATTACACAATCGATCAGCTATTCAACAATGTATCATGTAAGTCTCAAACACTTTGTCTTTCTTCTATATCTTGCTATGTTACATTAATGAACAGATTTAGACCTTTGGTACACATTTGCTTTTCAAGAACCAACTTATTTAGAAAATCCAATCCTAATTAGAGTACAAGTTTTTTTGAACAAATTGTTTTGCATGACTTTAAATAAGTTTTTGAAACATAACATAAATGGAAGGAATATATCATATTTTCAATTTGAAAGCAAGCATGGCTGTTGTGCATATAATTCATCTTATAAATGCAGAAGCACAACCATATATTACATGAATCAATTTGCCATGATAGCATGCATGCAGATGTTTAAAAAACTTGTGCAGGAAACAACTTGATCACCATTTGCTTTGTTATGATCTTCATAATAGTGACCCAGGGAATACTCTCTCGACCAAGCTTGTTCGATTTACAATCACCTATATCCACTATTGAAGATGTAACAGGAATTAAACCAGCCCAATTTTGGTTGAGTGTTCAGGTCTCTCTCTCTCTCTCTCTCTGAGTTAATTACTGATAATCGACTGAGCATTTGCCTCAAAAGGTGCTTCTATCTTTTTCACAAGCATCATTCCTTATTTTCTAAGATCGGTTTGGTGTTTGGTATGCAGTATGATTCATTCTACAACCAACACAAACACAGCCCGACATGATTCGTTGAAAAGGCAATGAGACTAATGGGTATCAATTACCTTTCATCTCCAGAGATCGGTTTCTTGAAGAGCATGACTGGAAAGGTGAACAAAACCGAGACAAAACTCATCTTCCAGGTCCTCACTGCAGATGAGATTGAACCCACGACCAATAAAAAGTAGGTTCCCTGCTGCTGGATCTTGCATCAATCAAGTCATTTGCATCTGGGATCCTTGTCCCCAAAGAATGCATATGGCCAGTACAGGCAAACAAGTATTTGGGGGATGCGCCTACTAGCGTAGTATCTGATGCTCACAAACAAGGACTAGAAGTATATTCTTCTGTTTTGCAAATGATCTTCTTGGAAGTTATAATTATAGCTATGATGCTACAAACAAATACCTTCGGTTTGTTGATAATTCCGAGTTCTCTGTCGATGGGGTGTTTACAGATTTCTCTCCTACAGCATCAGAAGCCATTGGTGAGATAACCTGAGTGTCATGCCTTCTTGATATTTCCCTTGAAATTTCATGTAATGTGTCCTGCAACCCCATTTAAAAATGAAAAAATTGGTGGGAATTTAAAGAACAAGTATGTAAATGGTTCTCTGAGTTATGGTCTGACCCTGCGTTGCTCGCTATTGGTGCAGGATGCTTTGCAAATAACAAGAACATCAGCAAGCCCGTCAAAGGTAATGTATATTAGATCTTTCCAAGAGTGCTGATATGAGAACTTTAAACGTTATAATAGCATTAGGATTGGTCTCACCAAAATAAATCATTAAACTTGTACTTTTTGCAAACTTCTAAAAAATTTGAAAGAATTTTTGACATTTTTGAAGACAAAAATTACTTTTTGACATTTTTCTATAATTCTTCTCCCAACTTTTGATCAAATATGATTAGATTTTTTTGGGAAGTGTGCAAAAATTTGAAAGAATTTTTTATGAGTCTACTTACTTTTGAAGACAAAAAGCATTTTTGACTTTTTTTCTATAATTATTCTCCTCACTTTTGATCAAATATGACCAGATTTTTTTGGAAAGTGTGCAAAAAAAAAAGTACAAGTTTGATGATTTATTTTGATGTGACCAATGCTAATGCTCTAAGATATGTTTAAGAAATTAAGGAAAAGCTTTAGTTGTGAACAACAATTTTGTGTGTTTTCAGAAAAAGCTTTAATTATCACCAAAAATGGAGCAAGTGGGATTTATCCTGGCTGCACCGATCTTGCTTATCGGCAAGCAGTAGATGATGGTGCAGATATAATAGATTGCTCAGTTCAGATGTCAAAAGATGGAGTGGCCTTCTGCTCGGATACAGCTGACCTCATTGGAGATACAACTGCAATGACTACTTTCATTTCTAGGTCTATCACAGTACCAGAAATTCAATCCAAGGCTGGAGTCTTTTCATTCGACCTTACATGGAGCGAGATTCAAACCTTAAAGCGTAAAACTCTTCAAAACTTTTCCATACACTTCAAAAAATGCAGGATTCATAAGCTTTAAATCCTACTTACACCTAAAACTTTCAAATTGCAGCACAAATTGCAAGTGTGTACCAGGACTTCCAGAGAAACCCAGCATACAAGAATGCTCGTAAGTTAACCACCCTTCCCGAATTTCTGGAGTTAGCTAAAGCAAAGGCAGTTTCTTGAGTTTTGATCAATATTCAGGTACGTTTCAGCTCTGCTCTAACGATATTCAGTCCAATCCAAATCTAGACATTACAAAGAAACTCTTCTCCTTCATGTTTGAACTCCAAAGTTCATGCATTGACAAACATATTTCCTTCTCAGAATGCTGCCCACCTAGTATCAAAGAAGGGTGTTGACATTGTCGGTGCTGTTAACACTGCCTTGAGCAATGCCACCTTTGACAAGCAATCCACTCAGCAAGTCTTGATACAATCCGATGACACTTCAGTGTTGTCCAAGTTTATGAATGTCCCAACCTACAAAAGAGTACTGTTGATTGAAGAGAAGATAGGTGATGCACCAAAACAGACAGTGGAGGAAATCAAGAAGTTTGCTGATGCAGTTGCCATCACAAGGTCATCCATCATTCAGATGAATGATTTCTTCACCACGGCTATGACAAAAGCTGTTGTGGAATTTCAAAAAGCCAATATCTCGGTGTATGTCTGTCCTTAGGACCGAGTACATCACACTGGCATTTGTCTATTTCTCAGACCCTATTGTGGAGATTGCTACTTTTGTTGGTGGAGTTGGAGTCGACGGGATCATAACTGAATATCCAGGAACTGCAAGCAAGTATATTAGTAAGTGTTACATTTTTAACCTTGAATTACTACTGTTAGCCATTGAAATTCATGTTATAATGGGGAATTTCTTCATGTTATAACACTCTAGTACATCATATATTTTTCCCCAGACACATATTTTCCATATTTTTTTCAATTCTTCAGTTCAAAAGATGTTGTATATGCAATGAATGCTTCATATATTGTTATTTTTGGGTACTGCAGGGAGCCCATGTACCGATACAGATAAACCCCAATACAACATCTTACCAGCTCAAGCAGGTTCTCTACTTTCCTTGGTTCCTCCTGAAATACAGCCACCACCAGCAGCCCCTCTTCCACCCCTCGAGGCCTCGGACGTTGTGGACCCACCTCTTCCTCCTGTGGCCAAAGCCACTGATGCTGCCACTCCTGCTCCTGCAACACCTATTGTAGCACCTTCAAGTGCACCAGCAAATGTTGCTAGCTTGTGTCTCTCTCTGGTCTCAATCCTGGTCCTTTCTTTGTTTATGGGATACTAAGAAGATGGATCAAGTATAATCTGGCATCGTTTGTCCATTGCTGCCTCTTGACTTTCACTTTCTCTTAATTATTTTTCCTGTTCTTTTTAACTCGTGAGTCTGGATTGTGTAGTAGACATTGACAAATAGCTTGCATATCATAAAAAAGATTGACTCGAGTGGCATATTTTATATCGACTATGATTCGCTGTAGACTGTAATTTTTTCTTCCCGAGTTTCAAACACTGTAAACATAGTGATTCATACCCAACAGAGAAAAGCTTGTTTCTTTGAGTGGCTCTACAGCCACAGCCCCAATGGAATTGAATGTCATTGATATCTTCAAAACTAGATATTCACTGGAGAGCTTAGTTTAGAGATGTACACATCCCAATTCCAATTCAAAGTACATATTAAATCTCGCATGTCTCACAGCCTTGGGAAAAGACGATCCATATGACATAAAATGCCTCATGAAGACAAGAAGATGAGATGAGCCTGATGAGGTAAAAATCAAACCTTTACACAGATTTTATTACTAGACAATGGGAAACAGTTGCAAAAATAGTTGAAAATAATACCCATTTCTGAAGTCATGCACTTCACAGATCCACCTACTGTCTTCCTCGAATAGCATTTTACTAACTTTTTTTCTTTGATAACTAAAATGAAATGCATTCGACATAAGCATGTCGTCAAGATTAATAAAGCTCTCTGTCATGCTTTAGATTTTAAAAATTGAACATACCATTTCTAACTCATTATTGAAGTTGGATAATCTCTCCATTCAATTACCCCTAATAATTTGTACAGATTACGAAAGAAAGAAAAAAGAAAGTCATTAAACAGAAAAAGGTTTGATATTCAATCTATCTATAAAAGGAAGTAGATGAAAAGAGAGAGCGAGATTCAGATTCGCCTTTCTTCAGACAAAGGAGAAAGGGCAGGGCATCACCGGCCATGGCTGCAACAAAGAGCTGCCTGTGATAAAAAGGCCATTATAGCCATTTTACATAGGACACTCGGAGTCGCCCCGCCAAGAAACGGGTCAGTCCATTCCCAATGTCTGATTCACAAGCTGAAACATCATCACCGCCTTATAACTTTGCTTGCAAATACAGAGACAGACAGACAGACAGACAGAGAGAGATAGAGACTGGAGGGCAGGTTTGGCAATTAAGAAAATCATCGGCTCCGCAGTCATTCAGAGAGTGGCGAACGCCGGCCGGGCAGCCTCCTTTGAGCAGAGCCTCATTCTTAAACTAATGAGATTGAACCCCCTGCTCCACGGACCTTTGCTTATTGTACCCATCCTTTTCCCACTATCTTCGTTTTGCTCCATGTTTACCCTTCTTCCTTGTTCATCCTCCCAACTAGGGGGTAGCTCTACCTGTCCCATATGGGACGAAACAACGTCCCCTTTCCCCGCCACTGCATGGATTGGGGTGGATATTTGTTTTTCGCAATCAGCTTCTGTCCATGCGGTCCCATGATATTAAATTTAATATTTAATATAATAAATTATTTATATTTTTAAATAAAAGATTATACTAAATTAAGGAGCAAAATTTACATTAAAGTATTATTTTATATAAATTGTTGTATTAAATATAAATTCAAAAATAATTTATTTAAAGTTTTAAGTAAAATATCATTTTATTTTCATATAATAATTTATATTTTATTATATTATATATAATTATGAATGATTCGCTTGAATTTTACTTTATGTCTTCATATATGAGCCGGCCATGTCACTGCAAAGGCGGGATACGTATTTGCTACACAGGATGTGAAAGTGGACCACCATATGTTTGCCCCTCCTCAACAAGGCCTCCATTCGTTCTTTATTCTATAAAAGTATATAATAAAAAAGACATAAAATCGAAAGACTCAATCGAGATATTTACATTCGACGAGAGTTAAGACAGGAGATGACAATAACAACGATAGAAGGTAATAAATTCTCTAGCTTAAGCCTTTTGAAGGCTTCGCGAGCGTCAGTCTACCATTTATGGAGATTGCGAACTTGGTAGTTTCACTGAAAGAATCAACCCCACATGCAAAAATTAATAACTTTTCTATTTTTTTCTTAATCTTTCTTTCCTATTAATTTGGTTTCTTGTGAAATACATGTAAGGAAAACAAACGCTTCAATATTGTTGATCATACTAAAAGGCTATCATTTCCAAATGAAAAGAGAGACTACAATCAAACCTTGTCAAAAGAATGAGATTTTGAGGAAGAAGACGAAGAAGGTTTTGAAGCAAAGGATTCGTCTTCTTTTGTAAATTGAGTGATCTTTTTTTTTTTCGTCATTAACCAAATTCAAGGCCAAAATTGGGTTTAATCCAACAACCCATTGAAGTAAGCATGGTCCTCAATAAATATCTAGATGAATCAAGAGTAATGATTATATCATCATGATTAGTCCAAGTCTCCCTTATAATATGAGTTCCTGAGAAAGAGTTCTTATTGATGATTTGATGATTCTAGGAAAGAGAATGAGAGAAAAGAGAGTTGTCGAAGAAGGGAATAAAATGTTAGGGGCTCAAATGTTAGAGGATTCCTATTATACATAGGAGGAAAGGGGTGGTAATTTCAAGACAAAGGCCAACCTTTACTCGTCCTTGCTGGTTAGCCAAATGCAAGTAACACCACCTATCTCCACATGAGAGTGGAGTAGACAAGAAAGAGGCAGAGTCTCACTGTCCACCCCTACTCCAAACTTCTACAAGTGTTGCTGTCCACACCTCTATATTTATCTTAATTTCAAGTCTAAAATATCAAAATATTTATATTTGATACCATATAAATGTTCTAGCACATGCCAAGTATATAAAGCATGTTTAGATCTAGAGGTTTTCTTAATTTATTTTATTTATCATTATAATTTTTTAAATTTTTATATAAATATAATAAATAGTTTGATTCTTTTTTAATTTTAACATAATAATATTATTAAAAAATAATATTCTAATAATATTTATTCACCTTTCAACTTTCATCTAAAATTATTTTATCTCAACTCACTATTCAAATAAACTCAAATGTTAAAACACATCATTGATTCAAAATTTGAAGATTATTGATAAATTTGTAAGACCATAGCATTTTTCCACATTTTGGTTGTGTCCTAAGAACCTAGATCCATTTTTCAGGAGATAAACCGATAGATTCAGACAGTTTAATTGATGGTATTAGAAATCATTGTTAAGTTTACCTTATAATTCTGTGTTTAAAGTATCTCTCCCTTGTTCTTACGCTTTAAAAGTATGTTTGTAGGTGCTGAACTAATAAAAAACTGTGAAACTACAAATAACTTGCCATCCCTTCCCTCCTTAGTATTGCCCCGTCCCTCCACTAATCTGATTTATGCATTCAAATTTTGCTCGCAAACAGAGAACAAGAAAGGGGGAAACTATTAATGGATTATTTTCTTTGCGTGTTGCCTCCTTCCTTTTCCCTTCCATTCTCCTATTTAGGGTCGAATTCAAATGATATTAACAATTAACATCCCAAAAACAAATCTTTTTTGCGCCAAAAGCAATTAAAAAACTCATATCATCTCACAATACAGAAAAATACATTATGGGTTCTGTTTTTATCTCTTTTTTTTTTAAACATGGATTTTGGAATTTTTTTTCTTCTTGACATTTTTTAACTTGGGGGTTTTCAAAAAAACTCAAGGAGCTAAGCTAAATGAAAGTGTAAACATAACTTATAATACGAGTTACAGTTACAATGTCATGATAATTAAATAATAACATCCATTAAACTCTGCTGAAGTTCTTGTTATCTTTGGCGACAAGTATTTTTCTTTATTAAAAAAAAAATGAAGGAAAAACTCAAATTGCATTAGGAAGGGGCTTTAATCAGTAACAAGTTTTGTTTTGTTCTATATTTTGATCTCGTTGATTTTTTTATGATAAAAAGATTAGAAAATAAAGGCTTCTATCATTTTAGCACTAAAGTTAATTTTGGTTGACAAAATCCGTGAGAAAACCCTACATATAAAACAAAACAGAGTGCAGTCCGTAATTTTTACCAGTTTTCTCGGTAGCCAAACAAGAAACAATGGGAAAAAGTTTACAATAAGAGCCAGATCTAGCAATATAGGTAAAAAGGGGGACAAGGGAGACAGATAGGAGGGAGAAGGAGGCTGAGACTCTGCAAACAAAACAAATGAGAGTGCCGTCCGAATTTTCCCAGTTTTCTCAGTAACCAAGCAAGAAAAAATGAGAAAAAAAAAGTTTAAAAGAGCAGAGCCAGATCTACGAATGTACAGAAAAAGAGGGGGGGGGGGAAGAGATATAGACAGAAAGGAAAAAAAGGCTCAGAATGGGCTCCAGATCAGGCAAAGGAAAGGGACACAATAACCATGGCTGCAACAAACAGTTGCCTCTGTGATACACTTCACAGAAATGGCCATCCGAGTCACCCCGCCATGGAAATCGGACCCCTTTCCTCAGACCTGAAGATTTCACACTCTAATACAACAATCCAGCCATCGTCACAGCCTTATCATATCAAATATATATATATACACACACACACACACACACATCGGAGAGAGAGAGAGAGAGAGAGAGAGAGTTAAGAATTAAGGCCTCGTTTGGATTCAGAGATGAGAAAGAAGAATCACCTTGATTCAGAGAGAGAGAGAGAGAGAGTTTTTGTTTTTCCTTTCTGTTTCCTGGGTAAGAAGTGGACGTTGAAAGGGTCGAAGAAATCATCGGCAACAGAGAGAGGGCATCCACCAGACCGAACCCACTCTGCGCCTCTGCTCCTAAACGAGTGTGAAAGGAGACCTCTTTACTCCATTGAACCGCTGACTCATATTTATCTAGGGAAAGGGTCATTTTGGTCATCTATGACCTGCTAGTTGCTGCTGGTGGTGTAATTTGGGGAAAAGATGGAGGGCATTTTGGGTCTACTGCTGATAGCACAAACGAAAGTGAATAAGAGTATTTTTGGACTAACTAGAAGTTAAATCTTATATATTTTTAACTAATAGATTTTAAAATAAGATTATATTAAATTGGTTAAAATTTTAAAAATTTGACTTAGCTAAAATAATGTTAAAATTTATTTTATCTTTGGCAATTATTTTACATTAGTCCAATGCATATTATATTAATTTCTCTTAGTCGTGCAAATGTATATTTTATTTATTTCTATAGCATACAACAAATGTTTATTTTATTAAGTAGATTTATTTAAAATTATTAATTATTAATTATTAATTTAAATAAAACATAATTATTAATTAATTTTGTAACCCATAATTTAATTAAAATATGATCATTAATTAATATATATTAAGTAGAATAGTAAAATATGATAAAATAAAATAAATTAATAACTACAAAAAGTTAAATATTTTTTAAATTATGAATTACTTATTACTATATAATGAATAAATGGATAGTCCAAATTGAAGATTTGATGTAAATAGTTAAATTCAAATTATTGCTATATTATTTTGTTATTATATAATGAAAAAACAGTTAATCTAATATTGAAGACTTATGTAAATAGAATAGTTAAAAGTCAAATTCCTCTTTCATCATTTCATTGGTTAAAATTATCCTTTAATTTTATACAATTCAATAAGAGTGATCTAATTAAAGCAAAGTTTGATATATTTGGAGCATAAATAATGTTGAAGCATATACATGGGAGGTTTTAAGTGATTCCTAATTAAAATTGCACACCAATATCAAGTTGGAAGGCATTGCATTCGTATCACTTTTTTTTTTTTTTTTATATATATACTTTAGGAGAGGAGAATTCCATCTTTGGTTCTCTTAGTGAAAAACCAAATATTGACAAAAAATCAAGGTATTGCCAATTGGTCCAAATTAACACATTCACACATCACTTTGAATACGAAGAAAACAGTTCAGCTGGTCCCATTGAGGCCTTTTTACTCGTAATATGAAAATAATAATAATAATAAGGAAATCAACTCGATGTTGTTATAAACCCCCACTTCTAATACACAGTTTACCCTTTCAGGCTTTGCAAAGGTACAAATAAAAAGGTAAAAAAAAAAAGAAAACAATAATATTCGTAATGGGATGGCTAAAAGAGGTCTGTCCGATCAAGCATATCTACGAATGTCATCTTCCTTGAAAATCTTGGTGGCAACCTGAGAAACATGGCATCTTCAATTTAAATGGGGAGACGTGTTGTCACAATCACAATCCCACCCTTCTTTATGTGCTCGGCAATGATATACTTAAGTAACTTCACCCATTCTTCATCTAATGCAACTGAAGGCTCATCAAGCAACCAGATTGGCCGATCCATTGCTAGCAACCTTGCAAGTTGCAGCCTCTTCCGCTACCCCATTGACAACATTCTTGCCTTGTCCTTTGCCAACCGCCCAAGACCCTGTTATCAGAAAATTAAAGAATAGCTATAAATTACGTGTAAATGGTTGACTAAACTAAGTAGATATTTACAACATTTATAGGAATGCAATTAAGGCACCGAAAAGTACCGAAAACTTGATTTAAGGAGTTGGAAATATTTGACTAATGTAATGTATAGATTTTCTATATAATTAAAGGGAAATACAAGGAAAAGGCATCTAGTCCAAATTTGTCATGGCATCAGAGCCTCTCTGATTGCTGTAGCCTTAGTCTGAATCTCTAGAGGTCTTTGTGTGTACAACGGGAAGAATTTTCTTTTTGTCTCTACTTCAGAAAGTTCCAACTCGAAACTGGTGTATCCATTAATTTGGTGGTAACCCATTTTGTGGGTTTTCTGTTCTGGGGGAGTCGACCTCATCTCTGGAGGTGTTCGACTATCTCTATGGTGGTGCTCAATTGTTTGGGTTAGTCGGCAACCTTTGTAGTCGTCGGAGCCCTCGTCTGTGATCATCAGAGCTTTTTGTGGTTTTGGTTAGTCGGCAACCTCAATGTTGCCTCCTGGTAATTTTCGACACTTGGTTTTCAATCCCCAGCACTCAGCTTCTCAGGTGTTCTTTGACTTCTTGGTCCTCTCTGTTACTGCACTTGTCTCGGCATCATCAGAGCTCTCGCAGGAGACTCAAAGTTGGTATCGCAGAAGAGGTTAGAGTGGGTGGGACTCAAAACCCAGACTTGAAGAGGTTAGAGTGGGTGAAGTTAATTTTTTGATATTTGTCGGTGGTGCTACTTTCTGATATTTGGATCATCAGAATTAATATTTTAGCTTTTTAGCTGTCGGCATTTAAAAAAAAAATTAATGGGTTTAGTCATGTCTATTGAAAATTCCATTATTCGATTTAATGGAAAGAATTTTCCTACATGGAAATTTCAATTTAAAATTTTCTTAAAAGGAAAAAAATTAGCAGATCATATTAATAGTTATGATAAAATTCTCATTAATAAAAATGAACTTGCCCAATGGAAAGTCAACGATGCTAAGGTGGTTTCTTGGTTGTTGGGAACACTTGAACCACATATTGTTACAAATCTTCGCTGCTTTACTACGGCTCAAGCTATGTGGGACTATTTGCACCGTATTTATCATCAAGATAAAATCGCTCGGAAGTTTCAATTGGAGTTGGAAATCAGTACTTTCAGTCAAGGTAACTTGACTATTGAATGGTTTTATTCTGCTTTTATTAATCTTTGGAGCGAATATTCTTCCATTATTTATACCAAAGTACCCTCGGCGGCACTTACGGCTCTTCAAATGGTTCACACTGAGAGTCAACGCGATCAATTTTTGATGAAGTTTTGGTCTGAGTTTGAACCTATTCGAGCCGGTTTATTGAACCGTAATCTAGTTCCTTCTTTAAATATTTGCTTGGGAGAATTATTGCTGGAGAAACAACGATTACCTACTCAAATAGGTATGACTTCTGATAGGATCTCTTCTAAAGCTGTTAATGTTGCTTATGTTGCGCAAGGGAGAGGACGGAATAAGTTGCAATGTTACCACTGCAAAGAATTTGGTCACATTGCTCGAAATTGTTCCAAAAAAATATGTAACTATAGTAAGATAGAAGGTCACTTTATCAAGGATTGTCGGATGCAGCCTCAAAATCGCCAATCCCAAGCATTCCGAGCTAATGTTTAGTCATCTTCTTTTGCACCTCCCACTGTGAATTCTGATTATTCTGTTCTCACACCAGCAATGGTTCAACAGATGATTGTGTCTGCTTTTACTGCTTTAGGCCTACAAGGTACAGGTGATAGCTCAACTTCTTCTTGGATTGTTAATTCGGATGCTTCTAATCATATGACTGCTACTAAGATGAGTCTTCATGATGTTCGTAAGTATGAGGGCACGCAAAATATTCAAATTGTTGATAGTAGTACTCTTCCCATCACTGCTATTGGTAATTTGGGTCCATTTCGCAATGTCTTTGTCTCTCCTGAATTATCTATTAATTTGATATCTGTTGGACAATTGGTTGATAATAACTGTGATGTTCACTTTTCTCGTGGTGGTTGTCTTGTGTAGGATCAGGTGTCAGGGACGGTGATCACGAAGGGGCCTAAAGTGGAATGTCTTTTTCCTTTACAATTTTCCTTTTCAAATGTTATTTCTCTTGCTTGTATGTGGCTACAGCTAATAATAGTGAAATATGGCATAAGAAATTAGACCATCATAATCTTACTGTCTAACTTTTCTTTTAAAAATGGTTTATTGGGTAATAAAAATTTGTTTTCCTCTTCCAATATCTCTTTTAATTGTGCTACCCGTCATCTTGGTAAAAGTAAAATTTTACTTTTTCCTACATATGGTAGTCGTGCAACTACCTATTTTGAGCTTATACATACTGATGTTTGAGATGTGAGTCCTGTTATTTCTAATAGTCAACATTATTATTTCGTGACATTTATCGATGATTATAGTCGATTTACTTGGATATATTTTCTTCGCTCTAAAGCTGATGTGTTTTCTGTCTTTCAAAACTTTGTTGCACTTGTTAAGACACAGTTCAGTACTTGTATCAAAAGCTTACGCTCCGACTCAGGGGGGAGTACATGTCTCAATCCTTTCAGCTTTATCTCTAACAAAAGGGAATTATTTCCCAGCATTCTTGTCCGTATATCCCTCAACAAATG